>CM057467.1:134951638-135261638 GCA_030035585.1 Dugong dugon
TCTGTTCCATGAAGATTATAGCCTAGGAAATCCTATGGGGCAGTTCTACTCTGTCACGTGAGGTCTCTGTGAGGCAGAATTGACTCAACATCACCCAACAACAACAAATTTGTGATCTTGGTGAACTGCATGCTAACCTGCCTCTCTGGGCCTCGGTGGTCCCATTTGTGAAGTGTGTGTGGGGGCTGCTGCCAGATGCCCCTGAGCCCTTGCCACCCCTGGATCACGGAATCCGTGCTCTGTGCTCCTAGCCTCGGTCTGCGATGGAGTCATTGGCAATAGCGCCAGAGTAAGGGGCCGCTCCGGGTCAGAGCCCTGGAAGGGTTCAACAGTTCACTTCACAGTGGGTCTCTGTGGCTTACCTGGGCCCGAGCTGGCTCAGGGCACCATTTCCCCAGGAGGAAACAATCTTTGGAATCCCTTGTACATCACGTGCTATGATGTCTCTGTTTAAACAGCAGCAGCCGCCCCGGTGTGGGCTGAGGCTGTGTGTCTGGGGAGGGGGCACGCGTCCCAGCCCCCTGCTTCCCCTCTTGGGGGGAAAGGAGGCATATGGAACCCATTTGGCAAATTCTTTCTGCATAAACCACTTTTTCCAGGTGAGACACATGCCCATGTTGCCCGTGAAAGATGAAATAGCTCTCGCGCTCGGCCGGCTATGTCTTTATGGATCTTAATTAAATGTAAATGCGTGCCCCTCTGAGCTGGGAAATCAGACGCTCTTTGAGTGGCCCCTACTTCAGAGCTGATGTTGGGCCTGGGGGAGGGCCAATTACACCCCCCTGTCCTCTCCACTGCCCAGGACCTCCCAGGCCCTCCAAACGCTGGGGAAACAAGTGCTTCACAGAGGCGCTTTGATTCCTGCGCCTGCAGAGTGTCAGGGCCTGTTTCTGGCTGGAGGTGAGGGATGGCGGGGGACCTGGGCTGGCGAGGGAGAGGCCTTGGGGACCAAGGTTTTCAAACTTCATTGAACATCAGATCTCTCCTTTCATACCAAATCACACCGAGAGCCCCAACACAAAACAGATGAACTTCTCCGGCTGAAGGGGGAAGGGTGTGTTGGGGGCCCACATGGTCCCTTGTTCACCCCTGTGCACATCCCGAGAGCCTAGCTGCAGAGTAGCAGTAACAACAGCAACAGCTGCCTGGACATTCAAGTTCTTAACACGTGCTGGGCAAGCCCACATATAACAGAAGGAACCGTTGCTCCGGCCCGCGTCATCTTCATGATCATTGATATGCTCAAGTCCATTGTCACGGCCACTGTGCATTCTGATGCCTTCCAACCTAGAGGCTCATCTTCCAACGCTCTATCAGACAATGTTCATTGACTGTCATGGTTTGAATTGTGTCCCCCAAAAATGTGTGTCTCAGTTTGGCTGGGCTGTGATTCCCAGAATTGTGCGGTTGGCCTCCATTTTTTTATTGCAATTTTATGTTAAAGAGGATTAGGGTGGGATTGTAACACCACCCTTACCCAGGTCATATCCCTGATCCAATGTAAAGGGAGTTTCCCTAGGGTGTGGCCTGCACCACCTTTTACCTTACAAGAGATAAAAGGAAAGGGAAGCAAGCAGAGAATTGGGGACCTCATACCATCAAGAAAGCAGTGCCAGGAGCAGAGCGCGAACTTTGGACCTGGCGTCCCTGCGCAGAGAAGCTCCTAGTTGGGGGAACACTGAAGAGAAGTAGGCCGACAGAGAGAAAAGCCTTCCCCTGGAGCTGATGCCCTGAATTTGGAGTTTCAGCCTACCTTACTGTGAAGAAATAAATTTCTCTTTGTTAAAGCCGTCCACTTGTGGTATTTCTGTTACAGCAGCACGAGATGACTGACACATTGGCTAATATTTGGAAGTAGACTGCTAGGCCTTTCTTCTTACTCTGGAAGCTCTGCTGAAACCTATCCACCATGAGTGACCCTGCTGGTATTTGAAATGCCAGTGGCATAGCTTCCAGCGTCATAGAAACATGCAAGCTACCACAGTGTGACACACTGACAGAGGGGTGGTGGTTGTTAGGTGCTGTTGAGTCGGTTTCGACTCATAACGACCCTTTATACAACAAAACAGAACACTGCCCAGTCCTGCGCCATCCTCCCAGTCGTTGTTATACTTGAGCCCATTGTTGCAGCCACTCTGTCAATCCGTCTCTTTGGGGGTAGCCTCCCCTAATCTCAGCTTCCTTCTTACAATGGGGATGATAACTAGTGCTGTCTTCACGGGGTGGATGTGAGAGGATGGATCATTGAGAGTGCTCGTGGCTGCAAGTAACAGAAGACCAGAGCGGATTGCAAGGGAGTCTTCTGGACAGGCGAATGGGTGGCACCGTGGCCAGCAGACTGAAGCAGACCTTTCCTGCACTTGCGGTCTTGATGGCATGGCCTTACCTTTTCATGCTCCTTGAAGGAGGGGCCGCAAGAGAGCAATTTGTGATGTTCGCATGCTTGCTCCCTCCTCTCTCCCTCCCTCCCTCCTTCCCTCCCTCCCTCTTTCCCTCCTTCCCTCCCTCTTTCCCTCCCTCCTTCCCTCTCTCTCTCCCTCCTTCCCTCTCTCTCTCCCTCCCTCCCTCCCTCCCTCTTTCCCTCCCTCCTTCCCTCTCTCCCTCCCTCTTTCCCTCCCTCTTCCCCTCCCTCCTTCCCTCTCTCCCTCCCTCCTTCCCTCCCTCTTTCCCTCCCTCCTTCCCTCTCTCTCTCCCTCCTTCCCTCCCTCTTTCCCTCCCTCCTTCCCTCTCTCTCTCCCTCCTTCCCTCCCTCTTTCCCTCCCTCCTTCCCTCTCTCTCTCCCTCCTTCTCTCTCTCTCTCCCTCCTTCCCTCCCTCTTTCCCTCCCTCCTTCCCTCTTCCCCTCCGTCCTTCCCTCTTTCCCTCCCTCCTTCCCTCTCTCCCTCCCTCCTTCCCTCCCTCGTCCCCTCCCTCCTTCCCTCTCTCCCTCCCTCCTTCCCTCCCTCTTTCCCTCCCTCCTTCCCTCTTTCCCTCCCTCCTTCCCTCTTCCCCTCCCTCCTTCCCTCTCTCTCTCCCTCCTTCCTTCCCTCTTTCCATCCCTTCAACTCTCCATCTCTCCAGCTCTCTCTCTCCATTCCTCTATTTCCTCATCTTTCCATCACTGCATCTTTTCATTACTTCCTCCTTCCCTCCCCCTTCCTCCATCTCTCCACCTGCCCATCCCTTTCTCCCTCCCTCCCTTCCTCCATCTTTCCATCCCTTTTACTCTCCAACTCTTCTTCTCTCCATCCCTCTATCCCTGTGTCTCCTCGTCTTTCCCTTCCTCTCTCCTTCTCTCTTTCCTCCATTTCTACACCTTTCCATCCCTGTATCCCTCCACCCTCCCTCTCTCCGTCTCTCCACCTTTCCCTGCTTCCCTCCCTTCCTCCATCTTTCTACCTTTCCACGCCTGTATCCCTGTATCCCTCCATCCCTTCATCCTTCCATTTTCCCATCCCTTCTTCCAACTGACAGCAATGGAGCATTTGCCCTGGGCAGGTCCTGTGCTGGCCTTTCCGGGAGAGGAAGAATTCTGACCCCAGCCTTGAGGACCTCGCTGAGGGCACCTCCCCCTAGGGTGGGGAGGGAGGCCTAGTCCTTCTTAGGGACTTTACCTGGAAGCAGATTGTGATGCCTCCAGGTGAGCAGTTGCATTTTAGCCCCTTTCTGAAGATCTGTGCGGTGCAGATTCCCCCATGCCCTAACCCCCCAGCACATTCTCCCATGCCCTAACCCCCCAGCACATTCTCCCATGCCCTAATCCCCCAGCACATTCTCCCATGCCCTAACCCCCCAGCACGTTCTCCCATGCCCTAAAACCCCCCAGCACATTCTCCCATGCCCTAAAACCCCCCAGCACATTCTCCCATGCCCTAAAACCCCCCAGCACATCCTGCATTCCATCAACCAACCTTGGTTTCTCCGCGTGCTGCGTTTAATTAAGATGCATCCAAGCAGGAGTTGAAGGAAAACAAACACCTAGGTTCAGATGTTTTATCTCTTTCGTCTTGGTGTTTTACTCCTGGTATCTGTGATGGTGAAGGCCAGCGGGGCCACCCCAGGCGGGAGTAGAGATAACTCACCTTTTTCTACTGCCAGACTTCAGGACGGGTCTGAAACACCAGGCTCAGTCTGTGTCCAAAAGCCTCAAGCCTTGGCCCAGGATCATCTCCGCTGATATCATCTGAGGATTATGGAAGCTAAATTATATGCTTGATTGGCTAATCTCCTTGTTAGCAACCTTTGTAAAAAAGTGAAGGGTTTTTTTTTTTTTTTTTGGCTGCAATGGAATTTTCACAACTTACAAGGAAAAAGCATCTGCCATTCCCATCCCAGGGCCTTCCACCCTGGCAGGGGCTGGCAGTGGCGGCGGGTCCCCCCGGGAGAGACGGGAGGCGGGAAGAGGTGAGCAGGGTGCTCCATTACGTCATGTGGGAGTAGGTGGATGCGTCTTCGCGGTGTCTTTGTTCACATGTAGTTAGGTTATTAAATGCTACTCCGAAACTGGGACACTGTCAACAGGAACCGTGGGTGGCCCAGGAAACTGGGGTTCTAGTTTTCCACTTTTAAACACGAATGCAGCATCCGAGGGGCCAAGGGCAGCCGTACGCCCAGGAAGCCTGGGGTCAGTCATTGGGTACTGGAAGATGCAAGCCCCCCCCCTTGGAAAACGTGGGCAGGCTGGAGAGTGGCAGATTGCCCTGGGACAATGGACCCCTCTCCTGCAGGTGGGGCCGCTAGGCCCCAAACAATAGGCCTGGGCCAGCCCCTCTCTTGCTGCCCGGCTCCCGCCCAAGACAGATGCCCGGGAGCCCCTGAGGGGGCACCGAAGTGACCTCTGGGGCTGCCTTGTCACTCCAGGGGGAGCCCCAGGGAGGGAGACAGGCGGACAATGGGGGCCGCATGCCAGGCGCCCGGCCTCCAGCACGGTCCAGGGGCTCCCCCAGGGGCGCATGGCCTAACAGGTGCTGCTATTATGTCAGGGCACGGCGGCCTCCCTGGGGGTCTCTGGTCAGCACGTGGAGAGGAGCTTGGGCTGGAGGCCTCTTGTTTTCTGGAATGGAAGGAGCTGGTTTGCTGGCCTCAGCCGGCCCTGCAGCAGCCCCCAAGCCTCAGCCCTGCAGTTAGTGTGGACCAGCCCCAGGCGGTACCGGGATTTGGAGCACCACGTTTTACATCCAGACCTGCTGGGGGAAACACCGGACTTCAGCTGGACTCGCTTTCTTGAGTTGGGGGTACAGGGGGTGCTTCCTGGAGGAATGTTAGTTTAGGAGGTTTTCTCTCCTCTGCTCTTGAGTCTTACCCTGGGAGAAAAACCGCGCACGAGCTGAAAGCAACGGATGTATACCCTCCATCCACGGGAGAAGCGATCACTACTGCATGTATGCGTGTGAGCATGTGTGTGTGTGAGCCTGTGTGTGTGCATATGGGTGTGTGTGCATATGGGTGTGTGTGCATACGCGTGTGTGCATGTGTGTGCATATGGGCGTGTGCATGTATGTGTGCATAGGGGTATGTGTGCAAATGGGTGTGTGCATATTTGTGTATATACCTGTGCATGGGCATGTTTTGTGCACGCATGCGTGTGTGTGTGTGTGTGCGCGCAGTGTGTGTGTGCTCCGTTCAGGTGCTATTGTGCTGAGGGTTTATTTTCAGGAGAAGCAAAATGTGTACTCAACCAACATTATTACAATTTTCAACCAGTTTGTTTAGGTCATAAAACTTACCTGGAGCAATTCGAGTGTTATTTAGTGCTACAGGTTGAATTGTATACACCAAAAATATGTGTTGTAAATGCTAACTTCTATGCCTATGGTTATAATCCCACTTGGGAATGGGTTTTCTTTTTTATGTTAATGAGACAGGCTTAGTGAGGGTGTGTCTTGAATCAGTCACGTTTGAAATAGAAAAGAGATTAAACAAGCAAGTGAAAGGAGCAGAGATGGGGGAAGAGAGATGCCAAGTGACACGGAGATCGTCCAGGAGCAGAAGCTCAGAAGACACAAGAACCTTCCTCCAGAGCTGACAGAGAGAGAAAGCTTTCCCCTAGAGCCGGCACCCTGAATTCTGGCTTCTAGCCTCCCGAATTGTGAGAAAATAAATTTCTCTTTGTTAAAGCCACCCACTTGTGGTATTTCTGTTACAGCAGCACTAGATGACTAAGACATTTGGTATGTTCTTCACTCTTGCTGTACATGAGAAACATAATCATAGAATATCATAGACATATTCACACTCTTCTCTGAGAAAGTGTATTTGTCTCTGTCCTTATTGGCACCAAGCTCTTTGACCAAGGTGTTAGCAGAATGAATGATTTACCAAGTAGGAAGTCACTACCGAAAGCTGTGGTTCAACCTGGCCTGGAAAAGGCAGGGTCCAACTTCAGGTCTGCTATCTTTGCTTGGCTGTTAACCAAAAGGTGGGTAGGTCAAACTCACCCAGCAGCTCTGTGGCAGAAAGACCTGGTAATCTGCTCCTATAAAGATTACAGCCTGGGAAACCCCGTGGAGGAGTTCTGCTCTGTCACACGGAGTCACTATGAGTTGGAATCAGTGCAACGGCATCCAACAGCAGCTTTCCCCTTGCCACGAGAGCCCCCAGAAGTATGGAAGCTCAGAACCTGACCTTGTAGGCAGGTGGGATCTTCTGGGTTAGAGTAGAAACAAATGACCCTAACCCACACCCATGACCCAGCCCTCCGTGGAGTCCCCACGGATGGCCGACTGCGGTGGAGGCAGGAACAAGAGGTGACTCCTGTGCTGGGGGATTTTTTTTGACATTTAGTCATGGTATCTTTACAAGAAATCCACTGGGAAAAGACATCATTATCTCAACATTGTAGACAAAGAAATGAAGACTCTAAATGGCCCATCAGGATCCAACTTCCCAGCTTGTGTCTTCTCTCTTGTCCACTCACCTGAAGACCCTCTCCTTCCTCAACTGACTGGCTCCGTCATCCGGGAACATGATTCCACCCTACAACGGTATGCTGTTGTTGTTGCTGGCTGCCATCGAGTTGGCTCCAACTCATGGCAACTCCATATACAACAGAACAAAACGCTGCCTAGTCCTGCACCATCTTCATGATTGTTGGTGCTCAAATCCATTGCTGTGACCACTATGTACTTTGAGCGTCTTCCAAACTTGGGGGCTCATCTTTCCAGCACCGTATTGGACGATATCTTGCTGTGAGCCATAAGATTGTCATTGGATATTTTTTGCAAGTAGATCACCAGGCTTTTCTTCTTAGTCCATCCAGCCTGGAAGCTCTACTGAAACCTGTCCACCATGGGTGACCCTGCTGGTATTTGAAATACCAGTGGCATAGCTTCCAGCATCACAGCAACACACAAGCCACCACAGTAGGACCAACTGACAGATGGGTGGTGGTGTATGCTACTAGGTTTGCTGAGTTGCCAGGGTGAATGTTTTTGGTTATTACAATGATTGTTGAAGTTTTGGAGTGATTTATTCTTTAAGAGCACTATTTTTTTTTTTTATCAGATGGCTTTGACCTTGAAACTCAGCACTGACACTTCATAAGCACAATCTCTGGCTTTCTTGGAGCCACAGTCTGTATGGTGAGCTGTATGGGGCGGGGGAGTGTCTGTCTGTCTCTCTCAGTCTCTTGGCTGTTGGTGAACACATTCAACCAATATTTACTGAATGTGTATGAAGAGCTTGGGAATGCCTTGGCCGTGGGGGGAGAGAAGTGACAAAGCCACACATGGTCTCTAGCTCACTCTGCAGAGCATGGAAGTGGCATGGCAGGTGGTGAGTACATTGTATGGAAGGTTGGTGGTGGGTACCCTGTATGGAAAGTGGGGTGGTTGGTGTGCTGTATGGAAGGTGGGTAGTGGGTATGCTGTACGGAAGGTAGAGGGTTATAGGTGTGCTGTATAGAAGATGGAGGGGTGGGTGTACTGCATGGAAGGTGAGGTGGTTGGTACATTGTACAGAAGGCAGAGGGTGGTAGGCATGCTGTATGGAAGGTGGGTGGTGGGTGTGCTGTATGGAAGGTGGGTGGTGGGTGTGCTGTATGGAAGGCAGAGGGTGGTGGGTGCTCTGTAAGGAAGGTGGGTGGTGGGTGTACTGTACAGAAGGTGAGGTGATGGGTGTGCTGTACAGAAGGTGAGGTGATGGGTGTGCTGTACAGAAGGTGGGTGGTGGGTGTGCTGTATGGAAGGCAGAGGGTTGTCGGTGCTCTGTATGGAAGGTGGAGGGGTGGGTGTGCTGTACAGAAGGTGAGGTGATGGGTGTGCTGTACAGAAGGTGAGGTGATGGGTGTGCTGTACAGAAGGTGGGTGGTGGGTGCTCTGTATGGAAGGCAGAGGGTGGTGGGTGCTCTGTATGGAAGGTGGTGGTGGGTGCACTGTACAGAAGGTGAGGTGATGGGTGTGCTGTACAGAAGGTGGGTGGTGGGTGTGCTGTATGGAAGGCGGAGGATGGTGGGTGCTCTGTATGCAAGGTGGTGGTGGGTGTGCTGTACAGAAGGTAGGGTGGTGGGTATGCTGTATAAAAGGTGGTAGGTGGAAGAGGAGCCCCGAGGAAGCACCCAGTCTGGACTTGGGGGGGGGGGGTCAGAGAAGGCTTCCTGGGAGAGGTGACAGCCAAACCAAGTCTATAAGATGAGTGGGAGTTAGACAGCCAAGAGAAAGGCCAGAAAGAGCAGGTGGCAGAGGAAAAGTGTATGCATAGGTGAGGTGGGGGTGGGGTTACCTGGGGGAGGACCTGAGG
The DNA here is from genome assembly GCA_030035585.1 of Dugong dugon. NCBI lineage: Eukaryota > Metazoa > Chordata > Mammalia > Sirenia > Dugongidae > Dugong > Dugong dugon. Next base: position 134,960,353 of record CM057467.1, read on the forward strand.
TTCTCAGAGGTGGGTCACCTGACGTCATTTCAGGGATGAATGTGGAATTAAGCCCAAAGCTGGCCTTGCAGGCACTCAGGGAAGCCACCCAGCTGGATTGTCCCCTGATACAGGCACTATGGGGACCTGGGAGGTTGCCAGGTGGCCCTTTGGTGGAGTCATGTCCCCTGCTCCAGTGCTGGCTCTGCTGCTTCTCTCTGTGAAAACATCACGGCTGCCCTGTCGTCTCTGTGAGGCCCCGGCTAGCTGGGGGCCTCTTCTGCTCCTGGGCTGCATGTGAGGAGGTGGAGGGCAGGGTGGACAGTGCAGACTCTGTTAGTGGCTGTGTGGTCTTGACCAGCCCACTGCTCCTGCTCGGTGGTGCTTGGTTTTCTCATCTTTCAAATGGGCAAGATTGGTTGAGCATTGTGCTCTTTTAATTAAGATCTATCTATATGGGATCAAATTGACAACAGCAGCTTGAAAGGTTAGATAAGAAACTTAGGGGGCTGTGAGCTTATGTTAATGGAGGAGGAACAATTTGGAAAAGGAGGGTGAGAATGGTTGCACAACTTGAAGAATGTGATCAATGTCACTGAATCTTATGTGTAGAATTGTTGAATTGGTGTATGTTCTGCTGTATACATTTTCAACAATAACAAAATGAAGTTAATTATTTCTAAAAAATGGACAGGATTGGCAAAACCAACTGACGGTGTTTCACAGAGGGCCTCGCCCATAACAAGGACTCCATTAATTTTAGATATTGTTTCTATTACATCTTTTCACTCTCATATGAAAACATATGAGAGTGACCTATTAAAATTTAAACTGGATGGGAAAGTAAAATGGTGTAGTGTCTTTGAAAAAAATCTGGAAGTTTCTTTAGTGATTAGAGTTATCGTAATAACCTTGCCTTCGAGTCAATTCCAACTCATAACAACCCTATAGGACACAGTAGAACTGCCCCATAGGGTTTCCAAGGAGCAGCTGGTGGATTCAAATTACTGACCCTTTGGTTAGTAGCCACGCTGTTAACCATTGCGGCACCAGGGCTCCAGAGTTACCCTTAGACCTAGTAATTTCACTCCTGGGTGTATACCCAAGAGAGATAAAAACACATGTCCACACAAAAACCTGTACAGGAATGCTTATAAGCAGCATCATACATAATAGCCAAAAGGTAGAAACAACCCAAATGTCTATCAGCTGATGAATGGATAAGCAAATTATGGTTCATCCTATACAATAAAATACTATTCAGCCTTAAAAAGCAGTGAAGTTCAGACACATGTTACAACATGGATGAACCTTGAAAACACTGTGTTAAGTGAAAGAAGCCAGTCACAAAAGGCTGCAAATTGCATAGTTCCACTTACAAGAAATATCCAGAATGAGAAAATCCATAGAGACAGAAAGTAGATTAGTGGTTGCCTAGGGCTTGGTGGTAGTTGTCAAACGATATTTCCAATTGCCTCATATGCATGCAAAAGCGGGACTATGAATAAGGAAGACTGAAGAAGAATTGATGCCTTTGAATTAAGATGTTGGTGAAGAATATTGAATGTACCATGGGCTGCCAGTAGAACGAATAAGTCTGTCTTAGAAGAAGTACACCAAATTGCTTCTTGGAAGCGAGGGTGGCAAGACTTCATCTTGCATACTTTGGACATGCTATCAGGAGGGACCAGTCCCTGGAGAAGGACATCATGCTTAGTAAAGTAGAGGGTCAGCAAGAAAGAGGAAGACCCTCCACGAGATGGATTGACACAGTGGCTGCAAGAATGGGCTCAATCATAGCAATGATTGTGAGGATGGCACAGGAACAGGCAGTGTTTTGTTCTGTTGTACACGGGGTCACTATGAGTCAGAACCAGCCTGACAGCACCTAACAACAACCTAGGGCTTCGTGGCAGTTCCCTGTTGATGTACGGCTGTGGTTGTTTTTGAATTGGGTCAAAAAAACAAGAGAAACCCTCAATGAGATGGATTGACACAATAGCCACACAATGGGCTCAAATATGCCAATGATTATGAAGATGGCACAGGACCAGGCAATGTTTTGTTCTGTTATCCGTAAGGTTGTCATGAATTGGAGTTGACTTGAGGGCAACTAACAACAATAACAGGGCTTGGTGGAAGGATGAAGGGGTAGGAGGGTGATGGCTAAAGGGCATGGGGTTTCTTTTGAGGTGATGAAAATATTCTAAAATTAACTGTGGTGATGGTTGTACATGTCTGTGAACATACTAAAAACTGTTAAACTGCACACTTTAAATGAGTGGCTTGTATGATACTTTGATTATGTCTCGATAAAGCTCTTTAATAAAATAAAAAATAAACAAAAGTCAGTGCTCTGTAGAGAAGAAACTGAAAAAAGAAATGAAACTGGAGTCTCAGCTTTCTCTTTAATAAATTTTGATCGTTGTTGAAAATATACACAGCAAAACATACACCAATTCAACAATTTCTACATGTCCAATTCAGTGACTTTGATTACATTCTTCACCGTATGTTTCAGAATTGTTCCTCTCCCATTAACATAAATTCACTGCCTCCTTAGGCTTCCTATCTACTCTTTCCCGTTGCTGTTGTCAGTTTGATCCTGTATAGATAGTTCCTTAAAAGAGCACAATGCTCAAGGCAGATATTTGTTACTAATTAAGCTAAATTATGTTTGGTTTTAAGAGGACTACAGGGAATATTTTTGGTTTAAAGTTTAAGGTTTAAAGATTATCTCAGGCCAATAGTTTCAAGGGTTCATCCTGTCTCAATGGCTCCAGAAAGTCTGAATTCCATGAGAATTTGAAATCCTGTTCTGCATTTCCCCACTTTTGATCAGGATTCTTCCGTAAAATCTTAGATCATAACACTCAGTTTTCTTTTGCCTCAAGTGGGTAGATCAGGGCTCGGCACGTGGCAGATGCCCTATAGACACAGCGTGGGGGACAGCTTGCCCCTCAGTGGGTGGGTTCTCCTTTCCCTGGGGATCTCACTTCTGCTTTCTGGAGCTCACCCTCCCAAGATATGATCTGGGAATCCTTTCAACAGCAATGGCCTGTGGGTTTCAGGTCAGCCTGTAGGTGCCCAGGGGTCTGGTGCTCCTGCTCAGCCTACAGTCCATGTGGAGGACGTCCCAGAGTCAGGACATGGCCACCTATGACATTGTAATTCTATGTTTAATCATTTGAGGAATTGATGGATTGTTTTCCAAAGTGGCTGCACCATTTTATATTCCTGCCTACTGTGGATGGTGGTTCCAATTTCTCCACATCCTCGTTAGCACTTGTTATGATCTGTGTTTTTGATTTTAGCCATCCTAATGGGTGTGAAGGGGTATCTCTTTAGGCTTTGACTTGCTTATCCCTGATGATGAATGATATTGAGCATCTTTTCATGGGCCAGTTGCCTGGAGACTACCCTTCAGTCCCCCAAATGCTAGAGGAGAAGCTGCTTAGCTTCTGTAACAATCATGTAGGGGTGGTGTCTGACCTCCTCTAACTTCACAAGGGGGAAGGAGAATCAAGATCAACAGCCCAAGGCTGATTCCTGTGAGGCAGAGGTCAGACATGCCTCCTCTCTCCACCATCTTTACCAATTCTGACACCAACCGTCCCTCCCACGGTGCTCTCTACGTCTCTGCTGGGTTTGATCATTCATTATAATGGCCACACAAACCTCACAGACTGCACTCATGATTATAGGGTTTATTAGGGAAGTAACAGGTTACAATTCAGGATCAGCAACACTCAGGATACAGTTCTTTCATCAGGACAGCCCCTTCCCAGCCACGCTCACAGGCACACCTCTCTCTGGCCTCTTGGCCTCTGTCCTGCTTGGACAAGTGTTACAAAGCTCTTTTAGCTCTGCTGATCAGTGCCCAGAGGCACTCTACCCCGTCAACAAGCCCCCTGCCCGAAGGCACTCAGCTTTCTTGCTCCATGGGCCAGGAAGTCCATGACGCCGTCTCCTGCTGGTCTCTCCTGCTGCCATATCTCTGCCACCACCTCTTGCCATCTTCAGTGTTACCTCTCTCTCTCTCTCTCTGTCTCGGTCTCCTGGTTCCAGGAGCTTCTCAGCGCTGTGATCTTGGGTCTGAAGGACACACTCCCCTCTTGGTGTTTCCTCCTTGGTGGTGGTGGGATTCTCCTTCTGCTCTGGGATGGGATCTCTTTTAAGACTAGCAGGATGGCAAAACTGATCAAGTCCCTTGGTGGGCCACAATTACTGTATTTTCACAGTCCCACCTAAACACTTGGGTGGAAGTTACAAGACCCTGGAGAGAAAGGCCACACAAAAGTGATGCATCGCCCCGCACCTTCCACACAGCCTGGCTTCATCAGGGGACCACCCTCTGCTCCCTGCACCAGCAGGGGCAGAACCTTTCTGTTTGACCTGTACTGCTTGTGGGCCAGTGGCAGAGAGCTGGTCCTGATAGAGACTTACTGAAGGGCAGGCAGATGGACTGACTTCTGCTGGGCACAGACATTCAGGGCCAATTGTTTGGTCCCACTGATTGTAGGGAGAATTGATTGCACCACAGAGGAAATAGGGACACAGGTTTCACAGCCTTACAGACATGAACTCAAATCCGAGCTCTATGGGCTAGTCGTTTATTTAGTTTTCCCAAGCCTCAGTTTTCTCATCTGAAAAATGGGGATAATAATAGCACCTGCCTGGAGGGAGTGGAACCCAGGTGACACAGTGGTTAACAGCTTGGCTGCTAACCGAAAGGTTGGCAGTTCAAATCTACTAGCTGCTCCTTGGAAACCCTATGGGGCAGTTCTACTCTGTTGTATAGGATTGCTATGAGGAGGAGGAGTATATGCTTGGAAATGCTCTCAGCTTCTGCCAAGTGTCAGCCCCCCTCACTGGGAATACCTGGACTCTGCCCTTGGGAGCCCGGGACCTCCATCATTATGCTGAAGACATTGCTTCGAAGTTGGTGGGGAGAGTCTCTCCCTGGCTGTCATGGATTGAATTGTGTCCCCAAAAAATAGATGGCAACTTGGTTAGGCCATGATTCCCAGTATTGTGTGGTTGTCCTCCATTTTGTGATTGTAAGTTTATGTTAAAGAGGATTAGGGTGGGATTGTAACACCCTTACTAAGGTCATATCCCTGATTCAATGTAAGGAATTTCCCTGGGGTGTGGTCTGCACCACCTTTTATCTTACAAGAGATAAAAGGAAAGGGAAAGGAGCAGAGAGTTGGGGACCTCATTCCACCAAGAAAGGAGTGTCGGGAGCAGGGTGCGTCCTTTTGACCCACGGTCCAGGTGTGGAGAAGCTCCCAGTCCAGCGGAAGACTGATGACAAGGACCTTTCTCCAAAGCCGACAGAGAAAGCCTCCCCCTGGAGCTGATGCCCTGAATTTGGACTTGTAGCCTCCTAGACTGTGAGAGAATAAACTCGTGTTTGTTAAAGCCGTCCACCTGTGGGATTTCTCTTATAGAAGCACTAGATAACTAAGACACTGGTAGTGGAGTGGGTTGTTGAATCACGGTGTTAAGGAAGGTGGGTAAACATACACTTTCAAAGTGGGTGCTTCCCATGTTTTCTCTCCAACTGGGGGAAGGCTGGGCTGGGGACCCAGTGGGCTGGGAGTGGTGAGGCCTGGCTGGCTAGGGGATCTCCATTGCCATGGAAGTGGGTTCACGAAGACATGCTTTCCTGCCTCCACACTTCCCCAAGCCTGGGCACCTCATGATAATAGCAACAACAGTGATAATGACCATGATAATAATAACAGCCAACAGTGTATCTCCTCCACTTACAGATGAAGACATGGAGGTACAGGAGGCTTAGCAACTTGCTCCAGTTAAACCTGCTGCCGTCGAGTGCACTCATGGCGACCCCATGTGGTTTTCAGTGACTGATTTTTCAGCAGTAGATTGCCAGGCCTTTCTTCCCAGGTGCCTCTGTGCGGAGTTGAACCTCCAACCTTTCGGTGAGCAGCCGAGTGCATTCACTGTTTGTGTCACTCCTCAGCAGCTTGCTCAGGGTCCCACATCAGAGCAATTCCAGCTAAGCGACCCTGAGTGAGCCCACCCTCCCGTTTCCTCTCCTGCTGCATCCTGCCTGGAAGCCCTGTGCCCGCTGTTTCCTTAAGTTTCTATAGCAAGGTGCACTGATGGCACAACGCCTGCCTGCATGGTCCTCCAGCCTTGGCTCTTGTGGGCTGGGCCTGCATTTCTGCTGCCTCTGGCCCTGGTTTCTGAGGGGCTGGCCTCCCTGTGAGCCGAGGAAGGCCTGGAAAGGCCTGGTCAGACTGCAGCATGGCTGTGTGAGCCGGCAGGTCCACACAGCCTTGTCCAACCAGCAGGGCTGCGCCTACCAGCCGGCCTGGGCGAGGAGGTCGACTTGGAGACAGCTCTCCTGCCTTTCGAGACGTTTGCCACCCCCCCTTCCCCGTGCACCGATGACGAGTGTGCTTTCAGTAGATATGACAGCACCGGTGGGGGGTCCCTGGCCCCTGTCCACGTTTCCACACTTGACTTGCTCCAAGCCCACTGGCCCGAGATAATGTCCCCAGTGTGATGTCGGCGGACAGAACATTCGGAGCGGACAGCTCTCTGTCTCTTTTTCCTTTTTAATACATTACATACACATTACTGGATTTCCGCGCTGACCCTCTGACAGCTGTGGGGGAATAAAGAAAATTCAGCTTGAACTTAAAAAGCCAAGCCGTAATTTATGTCCCCACCTTTGTGTGCAGCTCTTTCTCCTCTTCCGAGGGAAGGGCCCGGGGTGGGGGGAGGGCGGCGGGTGAGGGCTGCCACCCCACGTGGCCCCGCGGTGCCCGGGCTGTCACGGGGCGCCCAGTGGCCAACACGGAGGCAGTTTTCAGATGGAAATGGGACCCAACAATGCAATCATCTGTCTCGCAATCTGTTTTGAGGGGGAAGAAAGAGCAGCCAGCCGGGAAGAGAGAGGACTTTTCTACTGGGGGAGGTTTCATTTAGAGAGTGTTACAGGAAAAGACAGATGTCGTGGAGACTGATGTGGCCGCCGGGTCTGGGAGAGGGTTCAGACTTTCTGAGCTGTAGAGAAAAAGTGTTTTTACAACACAGGGAAACACATGTTGATGGGAGGGGCTTCCAGCTCTTTCTGGATTTTTCCCTCCGTCTTCATTCCTCCCTCCCTTCCTTCCCTCCTCCCTCCTTCCCTCCCTCCTTCCCTTCTCCCTTTTTTTTCTTCCTCTCCTGCTTCTTTCTCTCTCTTGTTCCCCTTTTTTGGGTCATTCTCTGTGAAAGAACCCTTCCTGTGTTTTGAGGAGGAAGACTCACAGTGTGTGCTGACCACTTCAGCATGTAGAAACCTAGGAGAAAGAGAAAGGGCCTTTTTCTCCCAGCTCGCTCTGGGGTTAGCGGACATGCAAACTCTTGGACAATATTCTGTGATCCATAGCATTTTCATTGGCTGATTTTTGGAAGCAGATCACCAGGCCTTTCTTCCTAGTCTGTCTCAGTCTGGAAGTTCTGCTGAAACCTGTCCACCACGGGTGATCCTGCTGGTATCTGAAACACCGGTGGCATAGCTTCCAGCATCATAGCAGACGCAAGCTACCAGACTATGACGCACTGACAGACGGGTGGTGGTGGCTAAACTGTAGGACCCAGCTCTTCAGTCAAACACTGATCTAAGTGTTGCTGTTGTTGTTAGGTGCTACCGAGTCCATTTCAGCTCACAGCAACGCTATGCACAGCAGAACGAAACCCTGCCTGGTCGTGAGCCAGCCTCACAAGGGTTGCTATGCTTGAGCCTCTTACTGCAGCCACTGTGTCAGTCCATCTCACTGAAGGTCTTCCTCTTTTTTTTGCCGACCCTCTACTTTACCAAGCATGATGTCCTGCTCCAGGCACTGGTCCCTCCTGACAACACGTCCAAAGTAAGTGAGACGTAGTCTCACCACCCTTGCTTCTAAGGAGCATTCTGGTTGCTATGAAGGTATATTTACATGTGGTGAACATCTACTATCAGTTCACTTTAAGTAAAGGAGAATATTATCCTTGATAATGTGGGTGGGCTTTATCCAATCAGGTGAAGGCCTTAAGAGTGAAAACTGGTTTTCTGGAGAAAAAGAGTTCTCCCTCAAGACTGTGGCATCAACTCTGCCCAGCTCCAGCCTGCTGTCCTGCCCTGTGGTTTTCAGACTTGGTAGCCCCACAATCACATAAGCCAATTCCTTGAAATGAATCTCTTTGTGTGTGTGTGTGTGCGTGCGCATGTGTGCGTATAGTTGATTCTCATTATTCCAAGATTTGCTAAAAATACTCCTGGCACTTTCCCAGTCATTTGTGAACATGTGCGCCTGCAGAGAGCTGAAAAATCTCCAGCTGAGGCTGAACAAGCCTGGTGTTTGCTAATTCTGTGTTCGCGGGGACATTATAGAGCATCCTTACCGCGGATAACAATACTCGAATGTGTGCACATTTCTACCCCGCTGCTCCTGTTCCTTTTGGAACGCCAGCTGAGACCACGAGCAGCACTCAGGCTCCGAGGATGCGCGTGTCAGCTGGCACCCTCAAATGGTTTTGTGAGCCCCAACCTGACCCCCAGAGAGCCCCGAGGGAAAGTGAGTTTGGGGTTCACTGTTAGGGGCCACCCTGTCGGAGGTCACAAAGCTGTGCAGTCAATGTAGTGCTGCCTACATCCCATTTTCCAGAGGAGTGCACCATCCTCCCACCTTTCCAGGAAGCCCTGTGGGCCCCATCTGCAGCCCATCGCCACAGACTGACTGACACAGGATACAAAAAGCCAGCTCCTGTCTTGGTTCAACTATGGGGATTGTCCTCTGGGACCCTCAGGCTAGACTGACCTGACACTTCACCATTGCTGGGTCCCCAGCTGCCCTACCCTGCCCACTCCCTGCTTCTGTCCCTCACAAGACCCTCCCGCAATCAGTCAACACCTGACGCCTTGCCTCGGGCTCTGCTTCCAGGGGCCTTGTCCTGAAGAACCTGTTCGACTTTGTCCAACGCCATGAGCTCAAATGTGTTCCGCTTGGAATCCTCGCCTGAGGAGCTTTGTCAGCAGCCAGGTATTACATGATCTCTGATGACCAGCCTGGGAAACATGGTGGGGATTTGAGGCTCAGAGGCCCTAACCCTGATCCTAGCACTGACACACGCCTGGGAGAGTTTCGCCCTCAGTTTCCCCCTTTGTCAAACAGTTAGATTAACTCTTCCTGGAACCTTCCAGCCCTGATGCTCTGAGCTAATGTTCCAGGGTGCAGGTGCCTGAGGGTTAGCCAGGCTGAGCTGCTGCAGGCTCTGGGGAATGAGTTTGCTTTGGGAGTGGCTTGCAGAGGAGGGGAGCTCTGGTGGCACAGTGGTTAAGAGCTCAGCTGCTCACCAAAAAGTCAGCCATTCGAATCCACTAGCTACTCCTTGGAAATCCTATGGGGCAGTTCTACTCTGTCCAATAGGGTCTCTATGAGTTGGAATTGACTCAACAGCAAAGGTTTTTTTTTTTTTTTTTTTGCGCAGAGGAGAGGTACCAGCATTTGAAGGCAACTGAGGCCCACTTCTGCTTGATACCCCAGTGAAGGAGCTAACTCCTTCCTAAGGCAGTCTTGCTGCCTGAACCTTCTTCCTTACCTTAATGCAGAGTCTGGTCCTGCAGGTCCCATCCCCTGGTTCTAGTGCACATCTCTGCAGCTACCAGACCAGCAGCTCATATCCTATATGACAAGGGAGCAGCCATGTCCATAATTTCCTGGGATGCACGGTCAGTGTGTGGCAAGGGTTGCCGCCAAGGCGCAATGGCATTCCTGGAGACCAAGGCGGGAGCTGTTCTTATTCTCACGGAGGGGAGCATTTAGATAAGACTCACTACCTTAGGGCCCCCTTAGTCAGAAGTCTATGCACTTCTTAGAATTCCTAAAAGTGGAATTGGCTTGGTCAAAGAGCACGGCCAGAAATGAGCTTTTGATACATATTGCCAAAATGCTCTCTATTAAATTCCACCAGCCGTGACTGTGTTCTCCAAATCTCACTAACCTGGTGTTGCCATTCTTTTACATCTTTACCAGTTTGGTAGTTACAAAATAATATTTTTTGGTGTCTATGTTTTAAGTTAGGAGAGCTCATGGTGCAGTGGTTAAGTGCTTGACTGCTAACCAAGAGGTCAGCAGTTTGAAGGCACCAGCCACTCTGTAAGAGAAAGATGTGGCTGTCTGCTTCCATAAAGATTACAGCCTTGGAAAACCTGTGTGGCAGTTGTATTCTGTCCTATAGGGTTACTATGAATCACGATGACTCAATGGCAGTGGGTTGGGTTGATGTTTTAAGTTGGAGTCCCTGAGTGGCACAAACGGTTAAGCATTCAGCCTCTAACTAAAGGTTGGTGGTTTGAATCCACCCAGGAGTGATTTGAAAGAAAGGCCTGGCAATCTACTTCTGAAAAGTCGGTCATTGAAAACCCTGTGGTGCACAATTCTACTCGGACACACATAGAATTGTCACGAGTCAGAATCAGCTTCAAGGTAACTGGTGTGGTATGGTGTATGTTTTAAGTTAATAGCAGAAACAATGGATTCAAACATATCAATGGTCATGAAGAAGTGCAGGACTGGGTAACATTTCATTCTGTTATGCATAAGGCCCACAACAACAACAACAACAACATGTTTTAAGTTGCATTTCTTCAATTATTGGTAAAATCAAACATTTTTTTTACCTGTGTTTATTGACCATACTTTCCTTTTATGAATGGCTCAATTGTATCCTTTGCCCACTTTTTTATTACCATGTTTTTCTTATTGATTTATAAAAACTCTTTGTATATGAAGGATATGAAGAAGAGTCAGAGTTAATTTGTGGATAACATTTTTCCTTTCTGGAGGGCAGGTAGAACTTTTACTCCCTTCCCAACTTTGGAGCCCTGGTGGCGCAGTAGTTAAGAGCTCGGCTGCTAACCAAAAAGTTGGCAGTTTGAATCCACCAGCAGCTCCTTGGAAACCCTACGGGGCAATTCTACTCTGTCCTATAGGGTTGCTATGGGTTGACGGCAATGGGTTTGGTTTTTCCCAAAGTTAGCTGATGTTTGAGATTCTTTTTGTCTGTTTTTCCTCACCTACTTTTACATGTTTTCTTTGCACTTTGCAGCTGCCTGATCACAAATGCCCCTGAAGGGACTAGATAAAGCCACTCGGATATCTTAATCTTGGGAACAAAACATCCCAATGTAACAGCCTTTGTGGTTCCCAATATGCAAGAATGGATGTCTGAGTTCATATTCTCTGGGCACTTTCTCTGGCCAGCAGAGCATCGGGGAGGATGAAACCACTACCATTCTCTCTTCAACACATACACCCCCTACCCCGGATCAAACACACAGCCACTTCTTTGGGGGAGAGCAGATTTTTCAAACAAAGTTTGCCAAGTAAGCATTTTTTTTTTTTCTTCAGGGCAGATGCAAACAGTCTTTTCAAATCAGTTTGGGGGAAAATAAATGAGCCCACCCCGGGGCCTCCATAAATCTTTGCGTAGCCACAGGGGCGAGTCTCGGGCTCGTTGAAGCGCCCAGTGTGTGGCCGATGAATGATGCCCAGTGATGCCCCCCCACCCGCCTTCCTCTCGCCCCCCACCCCCAACCCAATTTAAGATTGGACTTTAGTGCTTGAAGACAAAGGGACCTTTGGGCATCTCTCCCCCTCCTGAAGGAAGTCTCTGGTGAAATATCTGTCGTGGCTGTTCTCTGCATGTGACTGCAGCCCGTGTCTCCAAGCCAGGTTCTGTCTCCTGGAGATGATCCATGTGCCGACCTTTTGCCCAGAGGCTCCAGGACCCCCAGCCCAGGCTGCAGGCAGGACTCTGGGCTCCCAAAGGGATATCCCTCCCTCCATCCCCGTCTGCATGGCCTTGTGCAGGCAGCAACGTAGCTCAGTTCACGTGGTCCATGCCTCCTGATGGGTCTGATCTTCCTGCCTCTGTTCCCATCCACCATCCACAACGTGGCCGGCAGGGACAGAATATGCCGGGCTCTAAGCCCACCTTTCCCCTTCCCCGGGGCCGCAGGCTCCCAGGATCGAGCCCTAGATCCTTTGCTTAACAGCCTGAAAGACATCACCACTCTCTTTTCTCATCCTTTACCTGATTATCCTGGATTGAAATGTGTCTCCCAAAGGAATATGTTGGAGCCCTAACCTTGACACCTGTAAACACAATCCTGTTTGGAAATTGGGTCTCTGAAGATGTTATCAGCTAACGTGAGGTCATGCTGGAGTAGGGTGGGTCCCAACCCTCTCTGGTGGTGTCCTTATAAAAGAGGAGAGGAGAACAGACATGGGAGACAGACAGAAGGAAGACAGAGGCAGATACAAGCCAAGAAATGCCAAGGATTGCCTGGAGGCACCAGAAGCTGGGACACAGGCCTAGAACATCTCGTCTCTCAGAGCCCTCAGAAGAAATCGACTCGGCCAATACTCTGATTTGGACCCTAGCTTCCAGAACTATGAGACAATACATTTTGGTTCTTTAACAATCAACCAGTTGCTTTTGAGTTGACTCTGACTCATGGCGACCTCATGGTGTCAGAGTAGAACTGTTCTCTATAGGGTTTTCAGTGGTTGATTTTTTGGGAAATAGGTCACCAGGCCTTTCTTCTGAGGCACCTCGGGAAGGATTTGAACGACCAACCTTTTGGTTAACAGCCAAGTGCTTAACCGTTTGCACCACTCAGGGACTCTCCTTTCTTTAAAGCTGCTCACTTTGTGGTGCTCCTTTCCAGCAGCCCCAGGAGACTGAGACCCTGACTCATCTCCAACACCCACCACCTTCTTCAAGGGCTCCCCAGGGCCCTTGCCTCTCCCCCGCCCCCACAACTTTTCACATGCTTCCCCCCCGCCTGCTGTGACTCTCATGACACCAGGCCCACCTGGAGGACCTCTGCCCTTCCTTAAGGTTGGACTCCGAGGCTCTCCTACTCTGAAGCCTGCCTCAGTCTCCCTTCCCTGATGCCAGCAGTGGCCTCCGCTCCCACTCGGTGGTGGGTGTGTGGCTGGCACTCCCCTACCCCACACTGTCCACCTGGTGCCAATCTGTTCACTCATGGGCCCGCCTCGCTCCAGGTCTGTGTCTAAGTCCTCTCATGGAGAAACAGCTGAGGGTAACGGCAGGGCAAACGTGGTGGGTGCATATCCCACAGGGAGCCATTGGGCTGGTGGCATAGGCCTGGGTGGCTCAGGAAGGGGCCTCCCAGTCCCCAGCAGGAGGGCAGGGATCCCTAACCAGCTCTGTGACTACTGGAGCGTGGTATCCGCTCCTCCCTTTCTGGGTGTCTCCCACCAATGAGACCAAAAGTCCCGTGTAAAGCAGACAGGTGGGGGTTTCCTTCTCTGAGTAAAGAGGTTTGTGTTCCCGTTGCTGCTGTTGGAGCATTTGTGCCCCAGGCCATCTCCTCTAACCCTTGAAGTCACCCTAGGAGGGGGATGGGGAAACTGAGGCTCAGAGAGGTGTGTGCACACTCAAGACTACAGAGCTTAACCACAAGGCTGGTCCTCTCTCTTGGCCTCCAAGCCTTGGCGACTTGATCAGAGAACCAGACTCAATCTTACATGGTCTGGTTTTCCGTCTCCAAACCCGTGCTTGCACCTGTGCTACCTCCAGGTGGGAGCCCATGAACATCTGGCTACCAGGACGTTCTCCCAGGGAGCAGTCCGAATTCGTTGAATGAGTGGATGCATGACTTTGAAGGAATGAATTGATGAATGAAGCCAGCCTGGCAAACTCTAGGAAGAATAATCACTCTGAACACTGAGTTACGTTTTCTCCCAGTCCCTCTTCTCTGTGCGTGTATATTCAGAAAATGCACACAAAGAATGGAGACCAAATTGTACGTACAGTTTAATATCCTGCTGCTATTTTCAATGAACATCATGTCCTCTCCATGTCCCCATGATCCTGAAATGTACTTGGCCACCTGCTGAGGGCTGAGGGGATGGTGTGAGCTGAGTGGAACTCTCCAAGGTTGCCAGACAGGGCTGTTATTGGAGGAGGGTAGATAGGGGATGTGGGGCTCAGTTGCAGGGCTTTGAATACCAAGGGGGGTGACTTTAGATTTTGTTCTGTGGACATTGGGGTCAGTGAAGGTTTTGCGTGAGATAGTATCCTATTCCAATCTGGCCTTGTGGTCCACCAAGGGGGATTGGGTAGCTTGCTAATAATGTAAAGAAGGTGCATGGCACCCTTTGGGGGTGGGACCATGCAAATAAGGTATAGGAACCCTAATGAGGGATTGGTCAGTTTTGCTATCCTGCTAAGCTTAAAGGAAGATAGAGAGAAAGAGAGACAGAGGAGCTGTAACAGGGAAGACGGAGAGAGGCAGCAGACCAGGACAGAGAGGGAGAGCAGAAACTCCAGAGATGGCGGGAAACAGCAGCAGAGAAACGGTGGCAGCAGAACCAGGAGAAGGGCAGGAGATGGCATGGTGGGGTTCCCATCCCACAGAGCGAGAAAGATGAATGCCTTCGGGCTGAGGCTTACTGGCAGAATGGGATGCCTCTGGGCACTTATCAGCCGAGCTAAAAGAGCTTTGTAACACCTACCAAGGAGGGCAGAGGCCAGGCCAAAGGGCCAAGGGCAGAGAGAGACCTCCCTGCAGGCATGGATTAGAAAAGGCTGTCCTGGTGGAAGAGCTGTATCCTGAGTGTTCCTGAACCTGAATTGTAACCTGCTACTTTCCTAGTAAACCCCATAACTGTGAGTATGATCTGTGAGTTCTGTGTGGCCACTGCAATGAATTATCGAACCCAGTAGAGAAGTAGAGAGTGCCGCGGGAGGGATGGCTGGTGTCAAAATTGGTAAAGACGGCAGAGAGAGGAGGCATGCCTGACCTCTGACCTCTGCCTCATGGCAATCAGCCTTGGGCTGTTGATCTTGATTCTCCTCCCCCTCATGAAGTTAGAGGTCAGATGCTGCCTCCACGCCATTTTTACACAGTGAGGTTGCAGACCTGCGGCTCTCAGAGGGAAGCCTGGCGTGGGGTGAGCTCTGGGTTGGTTTGAGGTACCAGCCATCCCCAGTGGTGAGTGGGGTGCAGGCAGCCTTGGGAAGCTGGACTGGGTTCTGGAGCTCGGTGCCCCAATTCTGTTGGCCTGCCTCAGACCCCGAGGCTGTCTGGCACATCCTTTGGCCTTGGAGATGGCCAAGAAAACCAGCAGCCCCTGGCTCGTAGGTAGGAACTCAAGAAAACAAACATCTTGGTTGCCAGGAGGGAGTGGACACCTTCTGTCCCGGAGGGGATCAAAAGTGTTTATGGGGCGATTAGCCTCGCCCTGGACGTGAGATCTTTTTTCTTGGGAAAAATATTGCTCCTTTATGCGCCTGTCAGCTGGTTATGAAATAAGAGTCTTTCAGAGGCTTAGAAACCCACCCTGATCTTTGGAAATCTGTGCCTGCCCACGTTCAAGTCCCAACAGCATCTCCCTGCCAACGGCTCATGAGTCACAGAACCTAAGTTTGTGAGTCTTTCATATCCCTAGAATCGGATTTAGAGATAATAAAAACTTTCCAATAGGATAAATGCCTAGATTCTGCAGATGTGCTAAGCCTCAGCGAGGCAGCGCTGCGTCAGGGCCATGGAGCCTGCTGGTCACTCTCCTGGAAGCCCGGGGAGGGTCTCCTTCCAGTAGGATCCATGGCTTCCCAAGCCAGGCATGTTCCCTCAGGGTGGGTATAACACTTGAAGGAACAGACCATGGTTATTTTTTTTTTTTTTGGCTTTTCTCCTCATCCGTTCATTCTAGTTGTTTTAGTGAAAGTTTCCTGGGTCTTATCTCTATTTAGCCCTCTTATCAACACTTAGAGCAAGATACTGTCATTGTGCCCATTTTATAGATGGAGAAAGTGAGGCTCAGAAAGGAAAAACAGCTTGCTCAAGATAATGCATCTGGGACTTGGATCCAGGGTGGTTTGTGTGTGTCCACTCACGAGGCTGGGCTCCCCTGAGCCTTTCAAGGCCTTCTGTACTGCCAGCTGGGCACAGACCACTCAGTAACCCTCTGCCTCCTGTCCCTTGGAGCCTGCTAGGCCGTGGGTGGCCCACTGCCTTTGCAGCCCTGTACCCCGCTGAACATTTTCATGAGCTGCCGGGGCCTTGAAGCCCTGATCCTGAGCCTGGTGGGGTCACCCGGGGACATGGGCTTTCTGGTGGCTGTGGCCCTTGTTTCTGGAGGGGAGGTGAGAGTCTCGAGGCTGCAAGGCTGTGGGACTGGGCCCCAGCACGCCAGCTGCAGATGGCTCCTCGCAGCCCTGGCTGACCAGGGCCATCCTGCCTGGTGCCAGCCGGCCCAGCCTCGTCTGGCCTGCCGGTGCCAAGCGGCCTACTTTACTGTCCCCATCTGTTTGCCCATGGAGTCCGGCGGGTGTCCCCAGGCCCAGGGCCCAGCTGCAGCCTTGGTGGCAGCAAACTCCATGCATGACTTTTTGTTTTACTTCTGCATCCCGTTGGCAAGTGAGGGGTCAGTCAGGACCTCAGAGAGCATCGGGTCCAGATGGCCCACTCTGCACAGACAGGGAATCCGAGGCACAGAGAAGGGAAGGGGCGGGTTGGTGGAAAAATTGTAACATCCTGTGTTCTTCTGAGACCCCGCTGGCTGAGCCTCACCTGGGCAGCTGTGGAAGCCAGGGCGGAGAGGGGCTGTGGTGTCACGTAGGCCAGTTCAGGCTCTGCTGAGGGGCCCACCTGCCCAGGGAGCAAGGAGCAAGAGAGTGGTGAGAACGGGGGCACCCAATTCCCTTCTCTCCTTTGGCAGAAAGTGTCACATCTGCTAAGTGAACCCTTCTTTCTCGGATAAAGAGGGCCTGTAACCACCAGAGATTGGGGGGTTATGGTATAAGGGGAGAAGCTTTGACGTGTTGTTAGTTGCCATGGAATTGACTCTGACTCATGTGACACCGTGTGTGCAGAGTAGAACTCCACCATAGGGTTTTCAAGCCTGTGACCTTTCGGAAGCAGATCACCGGGTCTTTCTTTGAAGGTGCCTCTGGGTGAGTTTGAACCGGCCACCTTTTGGCTAGTAGCTGAGCGCTGAGCCATTTGGGCCATGTGGAGACTCCCTTGAGTTTTGATGAGGAAAGTGAAATCCTGGGATCGGGCTCTGCATGGAGGAAAGAATGTTTTCAAAACAAAGAAGAATGAAGGAGGTTAAAAGCTGGGGAAAAGAGAAATGTCAAAGACAAAATCCTCTAGGGCAGCAGCGTCCAACAGAAATATAATACCGAGAAAACCAAACCCATGGTTGTCGGGTCGATTCCGACTCGTAGAGACCCTATAGGACAGAGCAGAACTGCCTCATAGGGTTTCCAAGGAGCTGCGGGTGGGTTCAAACTGCCAGCCTTTTGGTTAGCAGCCTAGCTCTTAACTGCTGTGCCACCTCACAAATGGCTGTTTCTTCTTCTTCCCAGCTGTTTGCGTAATGCTAAATTTCTTAGTAGTCACGTCGGAGCCCTGGTGGCGCAGTGGTTAAGAGCTCAGGCTGCTAACCAAAAGGCTGGCAGTTTGAATCCCCCAGCCACTCCTTGGAAACCCTATGGGGCAATTCTACTCCGTCCTGTAGAGTCACTGTGAGTTGGAACCGACTTAACAGCACATAACAACAATAGTCATGTTAAAAGAAAAAAAGAACAAACAGGTGAAATTTGCTTAAATAATATGTTGTGTTTAATCCAACGTACCCAAAACTCTGTCATTCCAACCCCCGCCCCTGCCCCCATCTCTTAGTGTGTCCCACTGTGGTGGCTTCTGTGTGGCTGTGATGCTGGAAGCTATGCCACCAGCATTTCAAATACCAGCAGGGTCACCCAAGCTGGGCAGGTTTCAGTGGAGCTTCCAGGCTCAGACAGACTAGGAAGAAAGGCCTGGCTATTTACTTCTGAAAATCAGCCAATAAAAGTACTGTGGATCACCACAGACTATTGTCTGACAGAGGGTTGGAAGATGAGCCCCCTGGGTAGGAAGGCACTCAAAATACACAGTGGCCACAGCCATGGACTTGAACCCACCCATGATGACAAGGATAGTGCAGGGCCGGGCAATGTCTCGTTCTGTTGTACATGGGGTCACCATGAGTTGGAGCTGACTCAATGGGTAATCTATATAAAACATTCTTATTGAGATATTTTAGGCTTTTTTTTCACAAAAAGTTTTAGAAAGTTGGCCTATCTCAGCTCCAGTCAGCCACGGTTCAGGTGGTGGCCATTGCTATTCTAGGGACCTGATAGACGTGGGTACGAGGCCTGCCTATACCCCTAACTGGCTGTGTGATGTGGATTTACGGCATGCCGAGCACTACACCAAGAGCTTTGCAAGTATTAAATCACCTAATTCTCACTACCATCCTATGCAATAGAGTGCTATTATCACACCCATTTTGTAATTATCTTTACACCCACCACCTATCTGTCAGATTGTCATATTGTGTTGACTTGCTTGTTGCTGTGATGCTGGAAGCTATGTCATTGGTATCTCAAATACCAGCAGGGTCACTGTCTTAGGCTGGGTTTGCTAGGGAAGCAAAACCAGTGAAGTGTTTATATATGTATATACATAGAGAGAGAGAGAGAGAGAGGGAGAGAAAGAGATTTATGTCAAGGAAATGGCTCACATGGTTGTAGAGGCTGGAAAGTCCCAAGTCCATGGGGGAGGCTAAAGGTTTCTCCAAACTCAAGTAGCTGCAGGGGCTGGTGGACCCAAGATCGTCAGGTCAGACAAGTCTCTGGCTCACAGGGTGCCTGGGCTGACAAATCCCAAGATCGGCAGCTAAGCTGGCAGGCCGTTGGCTCACAGACTGCGGATGCTGATGGATACCGAGATTGGCAAGTAAGCTGCTAGCTCAAGTCCCAGGAACTGGCGGTCAGATGTATACATACTTTCCTTTTTAGTAGACAGGAGCCAGTTGTACAATCCAGAGTGAGCAAAAGCCAGAGAGAGCCTTGCCGGAAAGTCCACCTATATTGGATAATAGCACTCTACTTTTAAATGACTGACTACTCACAGCAGATCCCGTCACGGAGGAGATCACATTATATCACATCTCATCATGGAGGTGATCACATCATTATATGGCCACCAAACTACATCATAACTGCCAAAACACTGAGAATCATGGCCCACTCAAGTTGACATACAACCTTAACAACCACAGTCACCCATGGTGGACAGATTTCAGTGGAGCTTCCAGACTCAGACAGACTAGGAAGAAAGGCCTGGCAATCTACTCCTGAAAATTAGCCAATGGAAACATTATGGAGCACTAGAGAACACTGTCTGACTCAGTTGCTTTAGACACGTAATCAGGAGGGATCAATCACTGGAGTAGGACATTATGTTTGGTGAAGTAGAGGGTCAACAAAGGTGAGAGAGACCCTCGGTGAGGTGGATCGGCACAAGAGCCGCAATGATGACTTGGACGTGCTGGCAATTGTGAGGGTGATGCAGGACAGGGCAAAGTTTTGTTCTGTTGTACATAAGGTCGCCATGAGTCAGAGTCAATCCAATGACAGATAACAGCAAAAAACAACTACACCCATGTAACCACCACCCAGATCAAGGTGCTGAACATTTCCAGCCTTGGGAAGACTGCCCTGGGCCCTTTTCTAGTCAATCCCCCCATCCCAGGTAACCACTGATCTGATTTCTTTCATCATAGATTAGTCCTGCCTCTCCATGACCTTCATAAAATTGGAGTCCTACAGTATGTGATCTTTTTTATTTGCTTCTTTTGATCAACATAATCTTTTTTTCTTTTTTGTGCTTTTAAGTGAAAGTTTACAGCTCAAAGATACAAAGATTTATACACGTATTGTTATGTGACCCTAGTTGCTATCCCTACATAGTATGTCAGCACACTCCTCCTTTCCACCCCGGATTTCTCATGTCCATTCAACCAGCTCCTGTCCCTTTCTGCCTTCTCATCTCGCCTCCAGAGAGGAGCTGCCCCTTTAGTGTCATACATCTCCTCGAACTAAGAAGCACACTCTTCATAAGTATCATTTTATGTCTTATAGTCCAGTCTAATCTTTAAAGAGTTGGCTTTGGGAATGGTTTTAGTTCTGGGTTAACAGAGAGTCTGGCGGGGGGCATGTCTTCTGGGGTTCCTCCAGTCTCAGTCAGACCACTGAGCCTGGTCTTTTCACTAGAATTTGAGTTCTGCACCCCACTTTTCTCCTGCTCTGTTAGGGTCAACATAATATTTTTGGTATTCATCCATACTGGTGTGTCTATCAGTAGTTCATTCTTTTATTTTTTAGCACTGAGTAAGAGCCTTTTGTATGAATTCATCACAGTCTGTTTGTCCATTCGCCGTAATGCACATTTGACTTGTTTCCAGTTTTCAACTGTTATTAATCAAACTGTTGTGAACATTCTAATATATATTCTGGTCTTTGGTGGATGTACACATAGTTTCTCTTGAAATGGAAGTGCTGGTCAGAGCGCGGTACCTGTTTAACTTTAGTAGACACTGCCACTCAGTGTTTCAAAGTGGTTCATTTCCTTTTACACACCCACCAACAAGGTATGAGCATTCCAGTTGCTCCACATCCTCACCAACATTTGGTATCGTCAGTATTTCTAACTTTAGCTCTTCTGTTACATATGTGATAAGCACGGTCATAATGGCATTTCCCGGATGACTACTGCTGGTGATCACCTTTTCATATTCTCACTGGATACCTGAACATTCTTTTTTATGAAGTGCCTGTTCAAGTCTTCCTTCGACTTTTTTTTTAAAAAAGCATCATTTGTCTTTGTCTTACTGACATGTAAGAATTGTTCATACATTCTGATTAAACGTCTTTTGTTGGGTCTTGTTGTTGTTATTATTGACTCGTAGCGACCCTATCTATGTACAACAGAACAAAACACTGCCCAGTCCTGTGCCCTCCTCACAATTGTTGTTATGCTTGAGCCCACTGTTGCAGCCACTGTGTTAATCCATCTTGTTGAGAGTCTTCCTCTTTTTTGCTGGTCCTCATTTTACCAAGCAGGAAGGATGTCCTTTTCCAGGGACTGATCCCTCCTGATAACCTATCCAAAGTATGTGCGATGTAGTTGGATCTGGGTATTGTGACTATCTTCTCCCATTCTGTGGCTTGCCTTTTCACTCTTTTAATTGCACCTTTGATTTCTTAAACTTTTTTTTTTTTTAAATAAGCTTTTTTATTTTTATTTTGAGATAATTGTAGATTCACATGTAGTTGCAAGAAATAATACAGAGAGATTCCATGTACCCTATAACCAGTTTCCCCCAATGGCAATATTTTGAAAAATTATAGTACAATATCACAATCAGGATGTCGACATTGATTCAGTCATGATACAGAACATTTCCATCATCATAAGGATCCCCCAAGGAGCCCTAGTGGCACAGTGATTAAAGTGCTATGCTGCTAACCAAAAGGTCAGTGATTTGAACCCACAGACACTCCAAGGAAGAAAGATGTGGCAGTCTGCTTCCATAAAGGTTACAGCCTTGGAAATCCTATGGGGCAGTTCTACTCTGTCCTGTAGGGTCACTATGAGTTGGCATGGACTTGACAGCAGTGGCTTTGTGCCACCTACACACGCTACAATTGAGCCTCTACGTGCTCCCTAGAACAGGAATCATCTTCACCTGTCTGTGGGCAGCATAGGAGCCCCAGTGGTGTGGCGGTTAAGGGCTTGGTTGGCAGTTCGAACCCACCAGCAGCTCCACAGGAGAAAGATGTGGCAGTCTGCTTATGTGAAGATTTACAGCCTTGGAAACCCTGCAAGGCTGTTCTACTCTGTCCTGTAGGGTCACTATGAATCAGAATGGACTCGACTGCACCGGGTTTGGTTTTGGAAAGATCCTTCATGTTGCCCTTCTGTAGCCATGCCTACTTCCCTCCAGCTGCCACCCTATAATTAATCCCAAACCAAAAAAAACCCTGTTGACACCAAGTTGATTCTGACTCATGGTGACCCCACGTGTGTCAGAGTAGAACTGCTCCATAGGGTTTTTTTGGTTGTGATCTTTATGGAGGCAGAGCGCCAGGCCTTTCTTCCATGGTACCACTGGGTAAGTTTGAATCACTAACCTTTAGGTGAGTAATCAAACACCAACCGTTTGTGCCACCCAGCCAGGCAACTACTAATCTGGTCTCCATTTCTGTAATTGTGCCATTTCAAGAATGTTATATGAGTGGAGTCACACAGTATACAACAGTTTGGGATTGGTTTTTATTTTGTATTTCTAACAGACGTGTGATGTTAATGATACTATTCGGTAACCTCTGTGTTCTGTTGGATCATCTTTCTTTGGAATAGGCATAAATGTGTATCTCTTCCAGTTGGTTGGCCAGGTAGCCGTCTTCCAAATTTTTTGGCATAGATGAGCGAGCACTTCCAGCGTCTTTATGGAAACATCTCAATTGGTATTCCGTCAGTTCCTGGAGCCTTGTTTTTCACCAATGCCTTCAGTGCAGCTTGGATTTCTTCCTTCAGGACTATTGGTTCCTGATCATATGCTGCCTCCTGAAATGGCTGAACGTCAATTAATTCTTTTTGGTACAGTGACCTGTGGATTTCTTCCATCTTTGATGCTTCCTGTGTAGTTTAATATTTTCCCCGTAGAATCCTTCAATTGCTTGAATTTTCTCTTTGGTTCTTTCAGCATGGGAAAAGCTGAGTGTGTTCTTCCCTTTTGGTTATCCAACAATATCATTAATATCACACACAAGTACAATTTTGCTGAACATCATTCAAAGGCTGTTGCAGCAGTACATCGACAGAGAACTGTCAGAAATTCAAGCCAGATTCAGAAAAGGATGTGGAACAAGGGATATCACTGCTGATGTCAGACGAATCTTGGCTGGAAGCAGAGAGTACCGGAAAGATGTTTACCTGTGTTTTATTGGCTATGCAAAGGCATTTGACAGTGTGGATCATAATAAATTATGGAGAACATTATGAAGAATGGGAATTCCAGAACATTTAATTGTGCTCATAAGGAACCTGTACATAGACCAAGAGGCAGTTGTTCAAACAGAACAAGGTGATACTTTGTAGTTTAAAGTCAGGAAAGATGTGCATCAGAGTTTTATCTTTTCACCATACCTATTCAATCTGTATGCTGAGCAATAATCCGAGAAGCTGGACTATATGAAAAAGAACAGGGCATCAGGACTGGAGGAAGACTCACTAAAAACCTGCTATGTGCAGAAGATACAACCTTGCTTGCTGAAAGTGAAGAGAACTTGAAGCACTTACTGCTGAAGTTTAAATACTACAGCCTTTAGTATGGATTACACTTTAACATAAAGAAAATAAAAATTCTCACCACTGGACCAATAAGCTACATCATTACAAATGGAGAAAAGATTGAAGTTGTCAAGGATTTCATTTTACGTGGATCTACAATCAATGCCCATGGAAGCAGCTGTCAAGAAATCAAAAGACACGTTGCATTGGGCAAATCTGCTGCAAAAGATCTCTTTAAAGTTTTAAAAAGCAAAGATGTCACTTTAAGGGCTAAGGTGACCCAAGCCATGGAATTTTCAATCTCCTCATATGCATGAGAAAGCTGGACAATGAATAAATAGGACCAAAGAAGAATTGATGCCTTTGAATTATGGTGTTGGCCAAGAATATTGAATATACCATGGACTGCCAGAAGAACAAACAACTTTGTCTTGGAAGAAGTACAGCCAGAATGCTCCTTAGAAGCAAGGATGATGAGACTTTGTCTTATGTACTTTGGATATGTTATCAGGAAGGATCAGTCTCTGGAGAAGGACATCATGCTTGGGAAAGTAGAGGGTCAGTGTAAAAGAGGAAGACCCTCAATGAGGTGGATTGACACAGTGGCTGCAACAATGATCTCAAACATAGCAACGATTGTGAGGATGGTGCAGGATGGGACAGTGTTTCGTTCTGTTATACATAAGGTTGCTATGAGTTGGAACCAACTCGACAGCACCTAATAACAACCATAGATGTGTAGTGACGTCTCATTGTGGATTTAACGTGCGTTTCCCTAGTGGTTAACAATGTTGAAAAACTTCTCATGTTTATTTGCCATCTGTGTATCTTCTTTGGTCGAATGTCTGCTCATACCTTTTGCCCATGGTCTAACTGAATTCTTCGCATTTTTGCTGTTGAGTTTTAAGTGTCCTTTATCAGGTATACGGTTTGCAAATATTTTCTCCCAGTTTGTAGCCTGTCTTTTCATCCTCTTAACACAGTCTTTTACAGAGCAAATGTTTTTAATTTTGTTGAAGTCCAGTTTATTAATTTTCCCTTTAATGGATTGTGCGCTTTTGGTGCCAAGTCTAAGAATTCTTTGCCTAGTCCTAGATCCCAAAGATTTTCTCCTAATTTTTTTCCTGAAAGTTTTATAGTTTTATATTTCACATTTAATTTCTTGATCCATTTTGAGTTCATTTTGTAAAAGATGTGAGACTTAAGTCAAGGTTCTTTTTTTTTTTTTTTTTTTTTTGCCCTATGGCTGTCCAGTTGCTCCAGGACCATTTTCCTCTATTGAATTGATTTACGCCTTTGTCAAAAGTCAGTTGGGCACATCTGTGTGGTTCTGTCTCTGTGGCTACCTTTTCTGTTTCCTTGATCTACGTGTCTGTTCCTGTGCCAATAGCACACAGTTTGGATTATTGTAGCTCTACAATAAGCCTTGAAATCAAACAGCCTAACTCCTCCCACTTTGTTCTTCTTTTTCAAAATTGTTTTATCTAGTTCCTTTCCTTCCTATATACAATTTATAAACTCTTGTTTACATTTATAAAAAAAATCTTACTGTGCAATTTTGATAGGAATTACTATGTCTCAATCCATATCTGCTGTCATGGTTTGAATTATGTCCCCCGCAAAATGTATGTATCAATTTGGCTGGGCCATGATTCTCAGAATTGTATGGTTGGCCTCCATTTTGTGATTGTAATTTTATGTTTAAGAGGATTAGGGTGGGATTGTAATACCACCCTTACCCAGGTCACATCCCTGATCCAATGTAAATGGAGCTTCCCTAGGGTGTGGCCTGCACCACCTTTTGCTTTACAAGAGGTAAAAGGAAAGGGAAGCAAGCAGAGAATGGGGAACCTCATACCATCAAGAAAGCAGTGCTGGGAGCAGAGCGTGTCCTTCGGACCTCAGGTTCCTGCGCAGAGAAGCTCCCAGACCAGTGGAAGATTGATGACATGGACCTTCCTCCAGAGCTCACAGAGAAAGCCTTTCCCTGGAGCTGATGCCCTAAATTTGGACTTGTAGCCTACGGGACTGTGAGAGAATACATTTCTCTTTGTTAAAGACATCCACTCGTGGTATTTCTGTTAGAGCAGCACAAGATGACTAAGATACCTGCCTATCCATGTAAGAGAGAAAGGAGGAAAAGACAGACAGAGAAAGAAAGAGAAAGGAAAGAGTGAAAGAGAGAAAGGAAAGAAAGAGAGAAAGAGGGAAACAGAGAAAAGAGAGAGACAGAGGAGGGAAACAGAGGGAAACACTAGGTGGGAGCTGCCATCTTTTTTTTTTTTTTTAAATTGTACTCCAGGTGAAGGTTTACAGAACAAATAGTTCCCTGTGAAACAGTAGTACACATGTTGTTTTATGACATCGGTTAACAATCCTACAACATATCAACCCTCTAACTTCTCAACCTTTTTTTTTTGGTGAAAATACACATAGCCAAAGATACACCATTTCAAAAATTTCCACATGCACAGTTCAGCGACACTGACTACGCTCTTCCAATTGTGCTGTTATTCTCACTTAAGATGAAGGCTGACAGAACAAAATAGTTTCTCATTTAACAGTTAGTACACATGTTGCCCTATGACAATGGTTAACAATCTCACAACACATCAACAATATCCTTACTCAACCTTGGGTTCCCTATCACCAGCTTCCTTGTCCCCTTCTGCCTTCTGGCCCTTGTCACTGGACTCCTGTACCTTGTTAGTCTCATTTGGTTTTACGGGGCTGTCCACTCCCAGGCTGAACAGTGAACCTCAGAGCTAAAAAAGTGTCTGGGGGCCATACTCTTGAGGTTTCTCCAGTCTCCTTTAGGCCAGTAAATCTGGTCTTTTTTTTGTGAGTTAGAATTATGCTCTACATCCTTCTCCAGCTCTGTCCAGAACCCTCTGTTGTGATCCTGGTCAGAGCAGTCAGTGGTGGTAGCCAGGCACCATCTAGCTGTACTGGACTCAGTCCGGTGAAGGCCTTGGTAGCTGTGGACAATTAGTCTTTTGGACTAATCTTTTCCCTGTATCCTGTTCTCTTCATTCTCCCTTGCTCCCGAAGGGATGAGACTGGTGGAGTATCTTAGATGGCCGCTCATAGGCTTTTAAGACCCCAGACACTACTCACCAAGGTAGAATGTAGAGCATTATCTTTATAAGTAGTGTCATGCCAATTGAGCTAGATGTTCCCCGAGACCATGGTCCCCACAGCTCTCTGCCCAGCAAGTCAGTCCCTCAGGGAGTTTGGATGTGTCTATGGGGCTTCCATGACCTTTCCTTGTACAAGTTGTGCTAGTTTCCCCTGTATTGTGTACTGTCTCACCCTTCACCCAAGATACCACTTATCTATTGCCTATTTAGTATTCCCCCCCACCCCTCCCATCCCTGGTAACCAACAAAGATTGTTACATTTTGTGTGTGAACTTTTTCATGGGTTTTTACAATAGTGGTCTCGTACAGTATTTTTCCTTTTGTGATTGACTTATTTCACTCAGCATAATGTCCTCCAGTTTCATCCATGTTATGAGCTGCTTCACAGATTCATTGTTGTTCTTTCTTGTTGCATAGTACTCCATTGTGTGTATGTACCATAGTTTGTTTATCCATTCATCTGTTGATGGGCATCTAGGTTGTTTCCATCGTTTTGCTATAGTGAACAATGCTGCCGTGAACATAGGTGTGCATATGTCTGGGAGCTGCCATCTTTTAAGACCTTATCTCAGAAGTGACTGTGCTGTTGGTCACGCAGACAACCCTGGTTCAGTCTAGGAGAGCAGATGACACAGCGCATGAGAACTAGGAGGTAGTGATCATTGAGGGTCTCTTTGAGGCTGGTGGCCCCAGGGATCTCACAGTAAGTGATGGCAGAGCTCCAGGGGGATGTGTGGCCCGGGACCCTGTCTCCTCCTCGGAAGACTATGTCCAGGATGCCCAAGTTAGCTTCCTCCTCCCCTCCCTCCTTTCCTTCCTTTCTTCCTTCCTCCAAACCCTCACTCAGCCCCTCCTCTGTGCTGGGGCTGACCATGCATATGGGCAGGACCAGGGCTGCCCTGCATGGGGCCACAGGGTTCCACACAGCCAGCAGGAGAAGGGGGACACAGTGAGGCATCAGATCAGGGGGACACCAGCAACCACAGCCTTTTCCATGAGCACCTGTTCCATGCTGGACATGCAGTGTCCCCACTGATGGGTGACAGGTGGTTGACTCGGGCCCAGGAGGACCAGGGGCTAATCCAAGACCCCTTGGGCCGCCCTTTCCCTGTCTGCTTGTGGATATGAGTGTCACCTACGGGCTTGACTTTGGTGGCCTTGGGTTAAGCATCCTGAGAGTCAGGGTCTGTGGGCGCCTCCCTGGTTGACAGAGGCTGCTTACCTTCAGACAGGGGAGCCAGGTCTCACCTGTCCATCCCATCCCCAGTGTCACCACCAGCAAAGCCGGCGTCCACACGTTTCTCAAACTCTCCAGTCTTCAACTGCAGGCACCAAGGCCCACGGTCTCCCTCAGCTGAAAGGACTCAGACTGTTGTAAAGGGACAGAAACGAGACATGCCATATGGAAACTGTTCAGGGGGCCTCACAGGGTCCTTGCTTCTTAATTGTCCCTGAAAGGCAAGCTCACTTCACCTGCAGCACTAGGCCTGGGCTTCCCAAATCCCACCGCTGCCCCCCATGGCGCCTGAGGAAGCCCCTTCACTTAAGGCAGCCACAGTGGGGCCTCCTGACCAGACCTTTCCCAGCTGCTGGGGACCCTTGTCTCTTCCCCTCCAAGATGTTTGTTCCTGGTCGTAAATTCCGAGGGCCGGGCGGGGCAGGCCAGCATGTACACGTTAGTAAACGCTGTAGTTTAAAACAAGCTTCCTGGCTAAAAGAGACGCCCTGACAATGAGGCCTTGTCCCAGCAGCAGATCCGACGGCCACCTTCTTTGATTCCTAACCTTGCTGCCCGCGTGTATGAAATTGGCCCCATTCTCCGGGGTCCATCAAACGTGCATTTAAACC
Source organism: Dugong dugon (assembly GCA_030035585.1). Lineage (NCBI taxonomy): Eukaryota > Metazoa > Chordata > Mammalia > Sirenia > Dugongidae > Dugong > Dugong dugon. Next base: position 134,988,544 of record CM057467.1, read on the forward strand.
ACTTCATTAGCATCTCCCTCTGATCTGTAACCGCTCGGCAAATCCGACAGTCAGTTCCACGAGGACAGCCGCGGTTTTCTATCTGGTGAACATCTAAAACTCCTTGACAAAGTTCCTTTTAAAATTTACTTCCTTTGTCCCGCGTTCATCTTCTGTTGAGGCCTTTAGTAGCCAATGTACTCTGAGATGACATGGGGACAAAAATCCCGTCTGGCCCAGACGGTAAATCTAGCCTCCATTCAGACGGGTTAAATGCAGGCTTTATGCTTATTGTCACAGGCTCTCCAAAAGCCCCGCGCCTTTAAGGGTTTCCTACGATAAATTAAACCCATCACACCGTCTGTCCGTGCAAGCAGGGGTGGGCAGAGGCCGGGCTGCGGCAGAGGAGTAGGCCTGGCTGAGGCCACTGGGCCAGGCACACGAGGTGGGCTCCTGAGGCTGGTTCCCCAGGGTGAGCATGAGCCCTAGACCGAGAGTTGGACGAGTGAAGCTCTTCTGTCCCCGTAAAATGGTCTGAATCCGGGTTCCTTTCGGCTGAGGGAGTTGCGGGCCTCGGAACCTGAGGTCACTGTCAAGTTTTTTGAGAAACGTATGGACACTGACTGCGTTGATGGTGATGGCTTGGGTGGGACCGGCAGGTGAGGTCTGCCCCTCCCCTGGAGGTGGGCAGGGTAGCCTCTCTCAACTACATGGCAGTCACAGACCCTGACCTCAGGACCCTTGGCCCAAGGCCCTGACCGCCCCCTGGAGGCATAGCTCTCAATGTATTTAACTTTCCTTTATATGGTGTGGGTGAAGAATATTGACTACACCAGGGACTGCCAAAAGAACCAAAAAATCTGTCTTAGAAAAGTACAACCAGAATGTCCCTTAGAAGCAAGGATGGCGAGACTTCGTCTCATGTACTTTGGACATGTTGTCAGGAGAGATCAGTCCCTGGAGAAGGACATCATGCTCCGTAAAGTACAGGGTCAGTGAAAAAGAGGAAGGCCCTCTAGGAGATGGACTGACACAGTGGTTGCAACAATGGGCTCAAGCATAATGACTGTGAGGATGGCTCGGGACCGGGCAGGGTTTCGTTCTGTTGTACATAAAAGGTCACTATGAGCCAGAACCAACTCGATGGCACCTAACAACAACATCATGTCTTTATGACAGTTTATAATTTTCTCCATCAGACTAACCAAACCTGTTGCCATTGTGTTGATTCTAACTCATAGTGACCCTATTGGACAGGGGAGAACTGCCCCATAGGGTTTCTAAGGCTGAAATCTTTACCGAAGCCGACTGCCACGTCCTTCTCCCTTGGAGTAGCTGCTGGGTTAGAACTCCAGACCTTTCGGTTAGCAGCCAAGCACTTAACCACTGCTCCCAAGGCTCCTTTTTGTTTTCTCCATAAAGGTCATGTATGTCTTTTGTTAGACTTATTCCTAGGTGCTGTTCATAATTGGATAAAACTTTAAATGTTATCTTTTTAGAGTTACTTTTTCTGAGTGTCGTTGATGAGTAGCAATATAATGGAATCCTCTAGATTTTCTTGGAAGAAATTTTGTTGTTGTTGAATAACGACAAATAGGGATAGCTAACAGGTCAACTGATAAATTAAAAATAGAACCCTAAAAATATTCAATTTGGAAAAAAATAAGCAGGGAAGGAGGAGCATATGGGGAAATAAAATCAAGAAGACAAATGGATTTCAATTTAAATGCATAAAAATTACCTTTTTGCTAATGAACTAAACACTCCATCAAGGAAAAATAAAGATCAGAACGGACCCGAACAATCAAGACCCAACCTGCCTTCTACAAAAGACACACTTTAAATTCAAAGACACAAAGCGATTGAAAGCAAATAGATGGGCGAGTATATACCACGCAAACAATAAGCCTAGAAGCTGGAGTGGCCATATTAATATTAGATAAAATAGACTTCAAGGCAAAGTGTAGTAACTGGGACAAAGAGGAAGGTTTCATAATAATAGTAAATATGTTTATTAAAATAATAAATATAAAGGGCCATTCATAAGACATATAATAATAAAAATGTATATATGTCTATTAATAAGAAGCCCTGCAGGTGCGAACGGTTAAGTGCCTCACTATTCACTAAAATGTTGACAGTTCAAACAAACCCAGTGGCTTCAAGGGAGAAAGACCCGGAGATCTGCTTCCGTAATGATTATAGCCAAGAAAACCCTATGGGGCAGTTTTTACTCCTTCATGTGAGGTCGGTATGAGTTGGAATCAACTCAAAGATACCTAACAACAACTTACCTATTTATAGCGCTGCACCTGCATGAAGCAAAATTTGACAAAATCACAGTGAGAACAGGACAAATCCACAAATATAATTGGACATTTTAATACCCATTCTCAGCAACTGATTGTTGTTATTGTTGTGGGCCATCAAGTCGGTTCTGACTCATAGTGATCCTGTAGGACAGAGTAGAGCTGCCCCACAGGGTTTCCAAAGAGCAGCTGGTGGATTCGAACTGCTGACCTTTTGGTTAGCAGCCAAGCTCTTAACCACTACGCCACCAGGGCTTCCACAGAACTAATCAAAAACTGAGTAAAGAATGGAATATTTGAACACTATCAATCATCTTGGTTGAATTGATATTTATATACATTTATACCCCAAATGACAGAATATACACTTTTTCCCTCCAGGCATATGACATATTCATCAAATTAGACTATGTGCTGGACTATATACAAGAACTGTCGTTGTGCTTATCTTTGTTTCTATGTAATGCATCTTTTTTCTCTGGTTTCTTTTAAGATTTTATCGCCGTTTTTGAACAATTTGATTATAATGTGCCTTGGGGTAGTTTTCTTAATATTTATCCTGCTTTGTGTTCATTAAGCATCTTAGGTCTGTGGGTTTACAGTTTACACCAAATCTGGAATTTTTTTTGTTGGCTATTATTTCTTCAAATTATTTTTTTCTATTCCCCTTCTATTAGTCTTCTTTTGTGGCACAAAAAAAATCACCCAAAACCTAGTGGCTTAAACCAATAAACATTTATTATCTCACACAGAGTTCGTGAGTCAGGAGTCTGAGAGCAACTTAATTGGGTGCCTCTGGCTCAAAGTCTCTCGTGAGGCCGCAGTCAAGTTATTGCTGGGCTGATGTCATCTGAAAGTTTCGGTTCTTCATCACCAGACCTCTTCACAGGGCTGCTTGAGTGCTTTCACAAGATGGCGGCCCGCTTTCCCCATAGTGAGTGATCCAGGAGAGAGCAAGACAGGAGCCACATCTTTTATGACCATGTCTCAGAAGTCACACATGTCATTTCTGCAATATTTGATAGGTTACCAGCCCAATTCAGCGTGGGAGGGGATTCACAAAATGGAGAATACCAAGAGTTGGGGAATCATTGTTAGCCATCTTGGTGAGTGTTTACCGCACTCCCACCCTCTCTCCTCTCCCCTGGGATTCAGATTATCTGCGTAAATGACCACTTGATATTGTCCCGCAGATCTCTGACACTGTGTTTTTTCAACTTCTTTTTTTTCTTTGTATTTCATTTTGGATAGTTTTTATTGCTATCCCTTCAAGTTCCCCAATTTCTTTTTCTATAGCATCTAATCAATTGATTATTCATCCATCCAGTGAATATTTTATTGCAGATATTGTATTTTTCATCTCTAGAAGTTTAATTAGGTCAAGTTGATTGAGAGTGTTGTTTAAGTCATCTGTATGCCTACTGATTTTCTGTCTACTTGTTCTACCAATAAGTAAGGGAGCTGCTACTATCTTCAACTATAATTGTTGATTTGTCTATTTCTTTTTCAATTCTGTCAGTTTTTTGCTTAGTGTATTTTAAAACTCTTATTTGGTGCATACACATTGAGGATTGTCACATCTTGGTTAACTAACCTTTTCACAGTTATGAAATGTCCTTCTTTATAACTTTTTTACATCTTTTTACTTTAAACCTGTCTGTGTATTTATATTTAAAGCAGGTTTCTTATATACAGCATATAGTTGGGTCTTGCATTTTTATCCAGAAAGACAACATCCAGGCAGAGTTTTGACTATGACTCCCCTCACAGTCAAAACCACCACAACATGCCCCATGTCACACTTGTTTACGGCCTCAAAGGGTATGCCACCCTTTCCTTGATCATCTCATACCAATCCTCCAGGATCCATAAGAGGACTACTCCCATTTTACAAATGAAGATACTGAGACTCCAGGAGGGGAAGCGGAGTGCTCAAACACACTCCCACAGCCACCAGAGGCTGACAGGGGACTTTCTTGCTTGAGGCTGGTTCTCTCTTGTCAACCCTTCAGCTGCATGCATGGGAAACGAGGAGACCCTGAACAAACCTGGGGGCTGAGAAAGAGATTCCAGCTCCCCATGAGGAATTTCTCCCCCTTTGCACAAGTAATTGAGTCAGTGTAGGCCATTTTGTATTCAAATTGGATCAAGCAGGAACTATTTAACCAACCACATCAGAGAGCACGCATGTCCCTTTGACACTGGAAGTGAGTTTTCCAGAAGCTATCGGAGGTAAGTTTGCCTTAAAGTTAGTTGGCAGTTTGCACCTATTGTTAAAAGAGAAAGAAAGAAAAATCTTGTAAATCTCTTCCCACGTCTTCAGTGTTGGCAGAATGAGCATAATTGAAAGAGTTTGGGGATTTTTTTTTTTTTTTTTAAAGAGAACTCTCACAGCGTTCTGCCTGGCATAGGGCTGGAAAGGCTGGAAGGGGCACTGAGCTTACCTGAGCAGGGATAGAATATCGAAGGCGGTTTGGAGCGGTGTTTGTTGGGTCCATCCATCTGGATTCCTACCCTCAGCCCCCCAACAGGAGAACCTCCCCAGCTAGTCCGGAGGTGGGCAGACAGGAGGGTTTCCTTTCAGCCATCACTCAGTCTGCCCCCACCCGCCCCTCCCACAGGCCCTCTGCTCGTTCAGTTTGCCCTGGAAACCTCCTGCAGGCTTGTGGTGAGGCGCCTCGTCCTTCCAGCTAAGTCAGGAGGGAAGAAATGCCCCTGTTGAGTTCTCCAATGGAGGACCAGAGGGCACAAGTGCTTCCAACCAGCATGGTGAACCCCTCTGCTGTGTTGGACTCCAGGCTAGGCATGCTGAGGGACAACGGCCAGACAGATGTGACCTCTGGCCCAGAGGGATCACGGTGAACACACAAACACCCAAGTCTCAGAAGTGACATGGGTCAATGGACTCCAGGATATGAGTCCTTGTGGAGTGACAGTGGGGACAAGGAAGGCAATGAGAAGGGACTCAGAGGCAGGGCAAAGGAACACTGATGAGACAACCTATGCCTGGAACTGTCCCACACGTGGTGTCCTTTGCTCATCTGAAATCACCCTGTAAGGCTCTCACTATCCGTGCCTTACAGTGGAGGAAACTGAGGCTCGGCGTCAGCTCAGGCACAGTTGCAAGGAAAGGCCTCTCAGAGGAGAGGATTGCATCTCAAAGGCCAAGTGGAGAAGAAGTGGCATTTCCCATCGTAGGATACAGTGAACTTGGCTTTGGAAGAAGGCTTGCTGAAGACCCGTCCATTTGGAACAGTGGTGCAGTTTGAGCAGAGCAGAAGGTTTAGGAACGCGAGCACTGGACCAGGGTGAGGCAGGACTGCGGGTGTGGCCCAAATGCCAGACCTCCTGTGGGAGGCCACGGGGAGCACCTGGCGTTTCAAACAAAGGTGGTCATGACTGGACGATGCCATCTTCTCCCCCGTTTGTTTTATAGGTGTTGAAACTGAGACTCTGGGGCAAGTTAACGGCCAAACCCAGGGGCGCCCCCAGGACTCTACCTCATGGCGGCCCCTCCCAGCCCTGGTTCCCATGCTCCCATGGGCAAGGTTCTTTCCTCGGGAGCAAAGTAGAACCTGAGCTGGGCCCAGATGTTTGGCTTTTCCCCACAGTGGTCGACTCTGCCAGTGTGTGTGTGTGTGAGAGAGAGTGTGTGTGTGTGTGAGTGTGTGTGTGTAAGAGTGTGGGAGTGTGAGAGTGTGTGAGTGTGTGAATGTGTGTGAGTTGTGTGACAGTGAGTGGGTGTGTGACTGGGTGAGTGTAAGAGTGTGAGTGTGTGTGTATGTGTGTGAGAGAGTGTGTGTGTGAGTGTGTATGTGAGGGAGAGTGTGTGTGTGTGTGGTAAGGAGGCGCAGGGGGTCTGTGGGGCCTCCCATTCTCGTGAACCCGGGGCCCGAGGAGACAGACTGGAAAATTAGCCAGTGAAAACCTTACGGATCACAACAGAACATTATCGCGAAAGACCAGTCGGTGGAGGAGGAATCGTGTTTGGTGAAGTAGAGGGCCAGCGAGGGCGAGGGACACCCTCTGTGAGAAGGATTTGCACAGTAATTGTGAGGATGACACAGGGCCGGGCAACTTTTGGTTCTGTTGTGCATAAGGTTGCCATGAGCTGGCGTTGGCCACAACATCATGGTTTAATTGGCTTTTAACGTTTGTCATCGGTTGTAATCTCTTTCTCAGTCTAAGTAATTATTTTTTAGCTTAATTTGCGCTTGTAACTGAGCATTCTTTTTCTTAACCAGCTCCCCAGGTTGTATAAGCTTCAGGCCCCTGAGAGCCAGATCTGCCCCAGCCACCAGCCTGGTCCTTCACTCTGAAGGAGCTGCTTCTCTCTGTTCTCAAGCTGACCTTCCAGGGGAGCTGAGAGCTTTGTGCTGTTGTGCTTCCCTGGAGATCTACTTGGAGGAGCACCCCCCTTCCTCCTAGAAGGAGTGAGAGCTGCCCCAGGTATTCAGTTCCTTGATCACAGATGTTGCAGATCCCCAGTCCCCATGGGGACCTCTGCCAAGGAAGAAGGGTTGGGAGGGGCAGAGAAGGAGCAGGCTTTGGGGAACTGGGTCGGGCCAGATGGTGGGAGCAGGTGAACGGGCGAGCGAAGCTCCAGAATACTCTCCCCCCCCCCCCATCCCCAGGGATCTCCAGGCCCTGTCCTTGCCCAGCCAGAGGAAGCTGGCTTTATGTGGCATTGCCAGCCCCTTGAGAGCTGATCCACCACCCCTGAGCAGGGCAGTGAGCATGTTGCTTTATAACAGCAAAGGTCCTGGAATCTGGGGGCAGGTGGGTGACCCTTGTGGGTGTGTGTCTGTGTGGGAGAAGAAAAGGCATGTGGAGGGCGGGGGAGGCATCACTGTCAGGAGGCAGATCGTGCTGAGAGTAGGAAACTTCCCACCAGCACTTGGGATTCAGACGTTATCCAACAACTGATGGCTCTTTGGCTTTGCTGGCTCTGGGGATGGGTCTGTAGATGAATTTTAATGTTCCTCTTAGCTTGATATTTCTTAGAATCTTAAGTAGTTACCTTGTAGGAGAGATGAAGGAAAACCATCCATCTATCTATCCATACACCTATCCATCAATGCATTTAATCATCCGTCTATCCATCCGTCCATCCATCCATCCATCCATCCACACCTCCCTTCCTCCCTACTTCTCTTCCTTCCACCCTCTTCTCTTCCTTCCTCCCGCCTTCCTTCTTTCTATCCATTCATCCACTCATCCATCCATCCATCCATCCGTCCGTCCGTCTGTCCATCCATCCATCCATCCATCCATTCACACCTCCCTTCCTCCCTACTTCTCTTCCTTCCTCCCTCCTTCCTTCTCTCTATCCATCCATCCATCTCTCTCCATCCATCCATCCATCCATCCATCCATCCATCCATCCATCCGTCCATCTATCCATCAGTCCATGTCTCCATCCCGCCATCCTTCCTCCCATCTACTCATCCATTCATCCACTCATTGAAGTTCATTGAACCACAAATGATGCTGGGACAAGCTGTGGCTGCTGGGTGCTGGGGACACTGAGTTGAGTCACCTGAGGAGCTCTTCACCCTGAGGAACTCTTAGCACCATTCTGAAGAAAGGCCAAGGGAGAAACAATTGCAACGTGGTGGAATCCATGCTCTGGTTGAGGCTGATGCAGTGAGAGCCTCAAGGAACCCTTTACTCAGCCTGAGATAGGCCAAGGAAGGCTTAACAAAGAAGTCCCTAAGGAGTCCTAAAGGAGAAAAGGGAGCTGGACAGGTGGAGGGAGAGGAAGGAGGACGTTTCAACCTCCTCTACGTGTGATTGCAGAGACAGGTGCAGGGGTGTGGTAGCCAGTCTTCAAGATGATGCCCTGTGCCACTCATCTCCTGGTATTCACACCTGTGTGGTTCCCTCCCACCTTGAATGAGGGCTGGGCTGTTTGACCAACAGAGCATGGAAGAGTTGACGGTGTCATCTGGCTAGGTCATCAAGGTCATGGCAGCTTCTCTTTGGTCTCATGAATCGCTCTCCAGGGGAAGCCAATAGCCATGATATGAGGACTCTCAAGCAGTCCTATGGAGACAGTGTGTGGAGAGGAACTGAGGCGGCCTGCCCACAGCCAGCACCAACTACCTACCACCTTGGGAGCAGGTCCTCCACCCCCAGTAAAACTTTGAGAGGACTGTAGCCTCAGCCACCTCTGCCTGCAACCTCATGAGGGACCTGAGCCAGCATTCCCCACTCATGTAGCCCCCAGATTCCTGACCCACAGAAACTTTGAGGACAATAGTTGCTAATTGCTGTTTCAAGGCATTAAGTTTGAAAGTAATCTCTTAGGCAGCAATAGATAACTAATACAGGGGAATGGAGACAAACTTGGTGAGCCCAGAACAGTCTTCATGGGGGTGAAGGGCAACTGATATGGCTGGAGAGGGCCTTGAATAGTGAGCTGGGGCACAGCCCTCGGTCCGAGGGCGCTGGGGAGCCACAGCAGGCTTGTGGGGGAGGAAGGTGACATGATTAGCTATTGTTTTATGAAGATCACTCTGGCAGCTATATGGAGCATCATTTGCTCCAAGAAGCCTTCCCTGACTACCTCCCCACCTGAGGCTGGGTCACCCACTTCCATGGGCTCCTTCTGACCCCCGGACTCATCCTGTCATTGTAAAAATTGCTCTATATTGTGGAGTCTAGTTAATTATCGATCTTCCCTACTGGACTATGAGCTTGAGGTGGAAGGGTGAGTGGTAGAGAGGGCAGGGGCCACGTGTCTCGCTTGCCGCCGTATCCCCAGCCCTCCTGCACACAGGAGGGGCTTTTCACACATTACTTCATGGGTGCACAGTAAGTTACATTCCCCCTCTTGGCTTTGGTAAGATCCCCCAGAATCCTTATTTTAGGTCTTGTGAGCCAGGATGGAGTTTTTTTTTAACTGTGGTAAAGATAATACACGGAGCCTTGGTGGTGCAGTGGTTAAAGTGCTCAGCTGCCAACCAAAAGGTTGGCAGTTCAAACACACCAGCTGCTCTTTGGGAGAAAGATGTGACAGTCTGCGTTTGTAAAAATTTACAGCCTTGATGATCTAAAGAAATTAAAACTGGTATAAACTTAGAAAAATAGGGGTAAGTATTAAGATAACCACAAAGGAAACTAACAATTCTACACGTCAAAATAAAAAACATGAAAAATATAAAGACTCAGCAAATCAAAATCAACAACAAATGAAAAAGATGAAAAGAAAATAGGTAAAGAAAAACGACTCAGCACAGAAAATTAAGTGGAACAAAGAAACTGTGAACAACACACAAAGACATCAAAATGACAGCACTAAACTCATACCTATCAATAATTAAGCTGAATGTAAATGGACTAAATGCACCAATAAAGACACAGAGAGTGGCAGATTGGATTAAAAAAACACGATCCATCTATATGCTGCCTACAAAAGACGCACCCTTAGACAAAGACACAAACAAGCTAAAACTCAAAGGATGAAAAAAAATATATCAAGCAAACAACACTCAGAAAAGAGCAGGAGTGGCAATATGAATCTCTGACAAAATAGACTTTAAAGTAAAATCCACCACAAAGGATAAGGAAGGACACTATATAATGATTTAAGGGTCAATACACCAGGAGGACATAACAATAGTAAATATTTACGCACCCAATGACAAGGCTCCAAAATACATAAAACTCTAACAGAATTGAAGAGAGAGATAGACAGCCCCATAGTAGTAGTAGAAGACTTCAACACATCACTTTTGGTGAAGGACAGAACATCCAGAAAGAAGCTCAGCAAAGACACAGAAGAGCTAAATGTTACAATCAACCAACTTGATCTCATAGACATATAAGGAACACTCCACCCAACTGCAGCCAAGCGTACTTTCTTTTCCAACACACATGGAACATTCTCCAGAATAGACCACATATTAGGTCATAAAGCAAACCTTAACAAAATCCAAAGCATCAAAATATTACAAAGCATCTTTTCTGACCATAAAGCCATAAAAGCAGAAATCAATAACAGAAAAAGCAAGGAAAAAAAGTCAAACACATGGAAACTGAACAGCACCTTGCTCAAAAACTACTGGGTTATAGAAGAAATTAAGGATGGAATAAAGAAATTCATAGAATCAAATGAGAATGAAAACACATCCTACCAGAGCAGTGCTCAGAGGTCAGTTTATAGCAATAAATAGCAATAAATGCACACTTCCAAAAAGAAGAAAGGGCCATAATCAAAATGTTAACCCTACAACTTGAACAAGTAGAAAGAGAGCAGCAAAAGAAGCCCTTAGGCACCAGAAGAAAGCAAATAATAAGAATTAGAGCAGAATTAAATGTAATAGAGAATGGAAAAACAATTGAAAGAGTTAACAAGACGAAAAGCTGGTTCTTTGAAAAGATCAACAAAATTGATAAACTATTGGCCAAACTGACAAAAGAAAAACAGGAGAGGAAGCAGAGAACCCATATAAGAAATGAGATGGGTGCTATCACAACAGACCCAAAGGAAATTAAAAGAATCATAACAGAATACTATGAAAAATTGTCCTCTAAAAATTTGAAAACCTAGAGGAAATGGACAAATTTCTAGAAACTCACTACCTACCTAAACTAACACAAATAGAGGTAGAACAACTAAATAAATCCAGAACAAAAGAAGAGATTGAAAATGTAATTAAAAAACTCCCAACAAAAAAGCCCTGACCCGGACAGCTTCACTGACGAATTCTACCAAACTTTCAGAGAAGAGTTAACAGCACTACTACTAAAGGTATTTCAGAGCATAGAAAAGGATGGAATACTCCCAAACTCATTTTATGAAGCCAGCATAACCCTGATACCAAAACCAGGTAAAGACACCACAAAAAAAGAAAATTACAGACCAATATCCCTCATGAACATTGACACAAAAGTCCTCAACAAAATTCTAGCCAATAGAATTCAGCAACATATCAAAAAAATAATTCACTGCGATCAAGTGGGATTTATACCAGATGTGCATAGATGGTTCAACATTAGAGAAACAATCAATGTAATCCATCACATTAATGAAACAAAAGACAAGAACCACATGATCTTATCCATTGATGCAGAAAAGGCATTTGACAAAGTCCAATACCCATTCCTGATAAAAGCTCTCAACAAAATAGGAATAGAAGGGATATTCCTCAACATCATTAAGGGCATTTATACAAAGCCAAGAGCCAACATCATCCTAAATGGAGAGAGTCTGAAAGCATTCCCCTTGAGAACAGGAACCAGAGGATAAAGGATGCCCTTTATCACCACTCTTATTCAACATTGTGCTGGAGGTCCTAGCCAGAGCAATTAGGCTAGAAAAAGAAATAAAGGGCATCCAAATCAGTAGGGAAGAAGTAAAAGTATTTCTATTTGCAGAAAATATGCTCTTATACACAGAAAACCCCAAAGAATCCACATGAAAACTGCTGGAACTAATAGAAGATTTCAGCAAAGTATCAGGATATAAGATAAACATACAAAAATCAGTTGGATTCCTTTACACCAACAGACAGAACTTTGAAGAGGAAATCACCAAATCAGTACCATTTACAATAGCCTGCAAGAAGATAAAATACTTAGGAATGGATCTAACCAGAAATATAAAAGACCTACACAATGAAAACTACAAGACACTCCTGCAAGAAACCAAAAGAGACCTGCATAAGGGGAAAAACATACCTTGCTCATGGATAGGTAGACTCAACATGTGAAAATGTCAATTCTACCCAAAGCAATCTACAGATACAATGCAATCCCAATCCAAATTCCAATGGCATTTCTAAAGAAATGGAGAAACAAATCACCAACTTCATATGGAAAGGGAAGAGGCCCCGGATAAGTAAAGCATTACTCAAGAAGAAGAACAAAGTGGGAGGCCTCACACTACCTGATTTTAGAACCTATTATACCGCCACGGTAGTCAAAACAGCCTGGTACTGGTACAACAACAGATACATAGATCAGTGGAACCGAATTGAGAATCCAGACATAAATTCATCCATCTATGAGCAGCTGATATTTGGCAAAGGCCCAAAGTCCGTTAATTGGGGAAAAGACAGTCTCTTTAACAAACGGTGCTGGCGTAACTGGATATCCATCTGCAAAAAAATGAAACAAGACCCATACCTCACACCATGCACAAACACTAACTCAAAAGGGATTGAAGACCTAAATATAAAATCAAAAACAATAAAGATCATGGAAGAAAAACAGGGACAATGCTAGGATCCCTAATACATGGCATAAACACAATGCGAACCATAAGTAACAAAGCACAAGCACCAGACAGACTAGATAACTGGGAGCTCCTAAAAATCAAATACTTAATGCTCATCAAAAGACTTCAGCAAAAGAGTCAAAAGACAACCTACAGACTGGGAAAAAATTTTTGGCCGTAACAAATCCGATCAGTGTCTACTCTCTAAAATCTACAAGATACTGCAAAGCCTCAACAACAAAAAGACAAATAACTCAATTAAAAAATGGGCAAAGGATATGAACAGGCACTTCACCAAAGAAGATATTGATGTGGCTAACAGACATATGAAGAAATACTCACGATCATCAGCCATTAGAGAAATGCAGATCATCTCACCCAAACAAGGCTAGCATTAATCCAAAAAACACAAAATCGTAAATGCCGGAGAGGTTGTGGGGAGGCTGGAACACTTAAACATTTTTGGTGGGAATGTAAAATGGTACAACCTCTTTGGAAATCGATTTGGTGATTCCTTAAAAAGCTAGAAGTAGAAGTACCATATGATCCAGCAATCCTGCTCCTTGGAACATATCCTAGAGAAATAAGAGCCTTTGCACGAATAGATATACACACACTCACGTTCATTGCAGCACTGTTCACAATAACAAAAAGATGGAAACAACCTAGGTGCCCAACAATGGATGAATGGATAAACAACTTATGGTATATCCACACTATGGAATACTACGTGAAGATAAAGAACAACGATGAAGCCGTGAAACATAACACGGAGGAATCTGGAAGGCATTATGCTGAATGAATTTGGTCATTTGCAAAAGGACAAATATTGTATAAGGCCACTATCATAAGCACTCAAGAAAAGGTTTAAACACAGAAGAAAATGTTCTTTGATGGTTACTAAGTGGGGAGGGAGGGTGAGGGTTATTCACTAACTAGATAGTAGATAAGAATTATCTTAGGTGAAGGGAAGGACAGCACACACTACAGGGGAAGTCAGCACAATGGGACTAAACCAAAGCTAAGAAGTTTTCTGAATACAATCAAACACCTTGAGGGACAGAGTAGCAGGGGCGGGGGTCTGGGGACGATGCTTTCAGGGGACATCTAGGTCAATTGGCATAACAAAGTTTATTAAGAAAATGTTCTGCGTCCTACTTTGGTGAGTAGCGTCTGGGGTCTTAAAAGCTAGCAAGCGGCCATCTAAGATGTATCAGTTGGTCCCAACCACCTGGAGTAAAGGAGAATGAAGAACACCAAAGACACAATGAAAGTATTAGCCCAAGAGACAGACAGGGCCACATAGACCAGAGACTTCATCAGCCTGAGACCAGAAGAACTAGATGGTGCCTGGCTACCACTGATGAACGTCCTGACAGGGAACACAATGGAGAGCCTCTGATGGAGGGTAGGGTGCAGAACTCAAATTTTAGTAAAAAGACCAGACTTAATAGTCTGAATGAGACTGGAGGAACCTCAGAAAGCATGGCCCCCGGACTCTCTGTCAACTCAGAACTAAAACAATTCCTGAGGCCAGCTCTTCAGACAAAGATTAGACTGGACTATGGGACATAAAATGATACTCATGAAGCGTGTGTTTCTTAGCTCAAGTAGATACATGAGACTAAATGGGCAGCTTCTGCCCAGAGGTGAGAGGAGAAGGGAGAGAGGGTCTGGGACTGGCTGAATGGACACGGGAAATCAGGGGTGGAAAGGAGGAGTGTGCTGTCACAGTATAGGGAGAGCAACTAGGGTCACATAACAATGTGTGCATAAATTTTTGTATGAGAGACTAACTTGAATTGTAAACTGTCACTTAAACTACAGCAACAACAACAACAAAAAAATGTATAGCCTTGGAAACCCCATGGGACAGTTCTACTCTGTCCTATAGGGTTGCTTTGAGCCAGAATCGACTAGACAGGTTTTTTTATTTTTTTCTTCTGGTTTTAAGGATAATACACAAGCAAACATACACCATCTCAACCATTTCTACATGTACAATTCAGTGATGTTAAATGGTGCATTCTTCAAAGTGTGTAACCATTCTCACTATCCTTTTCCGATCATCCCACCACCATTAACACAAACTCAATGACCCCCAAGCAAAAGCTCTCCCTTGCCCCCTCCCTCCCGCTGCTGGTCGTCACTAATAATCTTCAGTTTCTATATATATTTGCTTATTTCATGTAAGTGAGATCATATAGTATTTGTCCTTTGGTGACTGACATAGTTTGCTCAGCATGATGTTTTCCATGTTTATCCAGGTTGTGGCGGGCACCAGGACTTCATTTCTCTTTACGGCTGAGTAATGCTCCATTGTGGATGGACTGCATTTTGTTTCTCCATTTCTCTGTGGATGGACATTTCAGTTGTTTCTGCCTTTTGGCTGTTGTGTAAAGTGTTACAGTGAACTGGGGGATCTTTTCAAGGGAGCCTCCCAGGTGGTTCTCCTGGGGAGCTAGGTTGAGTAGCTGGGTTTGAGAGAGGATCCTGGTCCCCAGCATGGTATGGGCTGGAAGCACACTTTTCGATCACGAAAACTGTCCCCCGGGTTCCCCTCCCCCTGCCTCCCTTTCTAGGAACCTTCTTTTTCCCATGTGATGTAGCTGGCTGGTCTTTTATGTTCTTGTTCACGGACTCAGCCTGCCAGCTACACCTTCCCCCATGTCCCACCTCTGCTGTGCAGTATGCTGTGTCTTTCCGTGGGCTTGGTTGTTGGCCAGGCCAAGGTCCAAATCTCTGCTCTGCTTCCTGCTGGCCACGAGACTGTGAGCTCTTTCCATCACCTCTCGGGACTCTCTGTCCCCATCTGTACAATGGGTGCAAGAGCCTCTATCAGCACATTTCTTCTGAGAGTGCGGTAGGACTCTGATGGTGTCTTAGGCTGGGTTCTCTAGAGAAGCAAAACCAGTGAGTGCACACACACACACACACACACAGAGATTTGTATCCAGGAAATGGCTCATGAGTTTGTAGAGATGGAAAAGTCCCAAGTCCGTGGGTCCAATGTGACACTGCAGGCTCCTCCTGACTCACATAGCTGTAGGGGCTGACGAACCCAAGATTGGCAGGTAAGATGGCAGGCTGCTGGCTCAAGTCCCAAGAACTGGAGGTCAGATGAGCAGGAGCCAAATGCAGGATCCAGAGCAGAGCAAAAGCCAGCAAGCTTTGCCATAAAGTTCACATATATTGGACGGAGGCCACACCCTCAAGGAAACTCTCTTTCAATAGCAGATCTCATCATGGAGGAGATTACATCATTACATAACTGCAAAACTACATCATAACTGCCAAACCACTGAGAATCATGGCCCAGCCAAATTGACACACAACCTTAGCCATCCAGGTGGTGAGGCCCTGGCGGTTGTAGACACACAGCCCAAGTATACTCCCTCCAGGCTGGTCCCTTTACCTGCTCCAGGGTGGGGTCCCCTCTGGGAGGCAGCAGGGAGCCGGGTCTGGGTCCGTTTGTGGGGAATGTGTGAGTCAGAGGAGCTGGCCATAGCCAAAGCAAGCTCGCCAGCACTCTTTAAAATGTTTTTATTTTGGTGAAGGTATACACAGCAAAAATACACCACTTCAACAATTTCTACACGTACAATTCAGTGACATTGGTTACATTCTTCAAGTTGTGCTAACATTCTGACTGTTCTTTTCCAAATTATTGGTTAAGCGCTTGGAGGCTAACTAAATGGTTAGCAGTTCAAACCCACCCTGCAGCTCCTCAGGAGAAAGACCTGGTTATCTACTCCCGTAAAGACTGCAGCCAAGAAAACCCTGTGGGGGAGTTCTACTCTGTTACTTGGGGTTGCTACTAGTGGGAGTCGACTCAACAACACACAACAACGGTATCTTAAACTCACTGTGCCTTAAGCTTCCCATCCCACCTTTCTAGTTGCTGGTGTCAATATGATCTCAGGGAGATAATTCTTGAGTGCGACCTCTTACAGGCCGGTTGTACACCTGGACTTCCTCCCAAGGAAACGGTCTGCCCCTCGAAGGCTCGAGAGCATCCAGACAGTAATAGACCCTGCTGAGTAAATGGGTTCTTCCCGATTCCATTCCTGAGTCTCTCATGTGGGCACATGCCCAGCACACACAGACCCCAACCCACCCAGGTTGGCTCCCCTGCTGACACTGAGCTTCAGGTGGTCTCTGGCATCCCACTGAGTCAGGAAGTTCCTGAAAATGCAAACCCCAACTCCCTTCCTGTCTCGTCCATCCAGACACGGGGCCATGCTTTGTGCTTTGGCCATGGAATTCCTGCTTGGCACGTACCAGAGCTAGGCATGGATGGAGATGGGTGCCTGTTTGTCCTTTCAGGGCAAGAGCTGCCCTTCTCCACCCCTGGCCCCCATCTGGACGAGTACAATAAGGGAGCAAATGAATCCAGGAGGGAGTGAGTAGTGGTGGTGGTCTTCATTTCCTGGGGCTGCAGTAACTAGGTATCACAGACTGGGGGCCCCATAACGGAAATGTATGGTCTCACAGCTCTGGAGGGTGGGAGTCCGAGATCAGGATGTCGGCCGTGTTGATTCCTTCTGAGGCTCTGAGGGAGAATCTGTTCCTGCCTCTCTCCCAACTTCTGGTGGCTCCAGGTGCCCTTGGCTTACAGCTGCACTGCCACATGGCTGTCTTCCCTGCTGGTCACCCTGTCTCTGTGTCTCCTCCTCTTTTGTAAAGACACCACTCATACTGGATTCCCAGTTCCAGTGGCTGTCAAATTGATGCCAATTCATGGTGCCTCATGTGTTCAGAGTAGAACTGTGCTCCATAGGGTTCTCAATGGCTGATTCTGTGGAAGTAGTCGAGTGTCAGACCTTTCTTCTGGGGTGCCTCTGGGTGGGCTTAAACTGCTAGCCTTTCAGTTAGCAGTCGAGTGCTCCTTCATAGTTTATTCCACCCAAGGACTCCTCTGTTGGGTTAGGACCCAGCCTTCTCCAGAATGACCACATGATAACCTGACTGATAACACCCGTTAAGACACGCTCTCTAGACAAGTTCACATTTACAGCTGCGGGAGTTAGGACCTCAGTATAACTGTTTTGGGGGGACACACTTCAAACCGTAACAGTGGTGGGAGTGTGGTGCAGGCCTTGAACTCCCAGAAGTGACTCCACTCCCTGGGGGACCCGCAGCTGCTAGAGGTTCCTTTACCACCATGGACCACACGCTAGAGGGGACACCTCCCTACTGACCCAGTATCCCCTCCTGGTATCTCTCCCTCCCTCCTCTTTTCCTCCTCCCTCCCCTTCTCCCTCCCTCCCCCTCCCTCCCCTCCCTCCCCCTCCCTCCCCCTCCCTCCCCCTCCCTCCCCCTCCCTCCCCCTCCTTCCTCCTCCTTCCTCCCTCTCCCTCCTCCCTCCTCCCTTTCCTTCCGTCCTCCCCTCACCCCTCCCTCCCTCTCTCTCCCCCTCCCTCCTCCTTCCTCCTCTCTTCTTCCCTCCCTTCCACCTTCCTCCCTCCCTCCCTCCTCCCTCCCACAGCAGCTGGGTCCTCCTGTCCTTCATTCAGGATGGAGGCAAAAGAGAAGAGCTCAAAATCCAGACCACCACCTATGGGCTGAGCAGCCCTCAGCTGGGCACCTTGTTGCTCTCATCCTCAGTTTCCCCACCTGCAGAATGGGGATGGTATCCTGCTTCCCAGTATTGGGGTGTTGGGAAAGAACCATGAGGTTGTGCGTGGATGCCTCTGAGACTTGCCTGGCCCTGAGAGAGGCTCACGAAATGGTGGCGAATTTCTTCTTAATTCAGCAAACCATTGCCCGGCCTGGATGCTGCGGACCCCGCCATGAGTACGACCCAGTCCCTGCCCCAGGGAGGGGTCAGAGGGAAAGGCGTGAACAGACAAGGGGTGTTCAGGGCCTCCCTTGCAGACTTGGCAGTGAGAACCAGACAAGGAGGGGTCCCGGTCACTGACGACAGATACTCAGGTGCCCTTCCTGGTGCTGCCCGTCACCAGCTGTGTGATGTTGCCATCTGTGCCTCATCGAAATGTAGAATATGACAGCAAGTGCCTCGTGGGGCTGTTGCCAGGGTTCAACGAGTGGGTATTTGTAAAGCCACGGCCCGGCGCCCGCACACGGTGTTCGTTACAGTTGCTGTTGATTCCGACACGTAGCGCCCCCATGTGTGCAGAGTAGAACTGCTCCATAGGGCTTTCAATTGCTGTGAGCTTTTGAAAGCAGATTGCCAAGTCTTTCTTCTGAGATGCCACTGGGTGGATTCGAACTGCAACCTTTTGGTTACTAGTCGAGCATTTAACCCTTTGTGCCATGTGCTCATTAAACACATGTCTACGTGCCAGGGGTCATGACCCCTTCATTGAGGGGCTGAGCAGGAGGACAAGTGAGGCTAGTGGAGATTTTGTCCCCTGTGGGCCGGGTTTCAGAGAAATGGACCGATGAGGGCCAGATCCGCACAGAACCTGGAAATGGTCAGGAAGGAGCTCAGCACACTGCTGTCTAACCGATCACCTGCCCGCAGGGCCGGACCCCTCCCCCCGCTGCCCAGCCTGCTATCTTCCGGGCCACATGTGCATCCTGGCGGCGTGGCCTTCTGAGGGGAGCTGGCTGGGAAATTCGAGCTTTGGCAGGAGGTGCAGGCTGTTCCATCCGCCCTGGGACAGGAGGAAGTTCCAGGTGTGGGCTTTGTTGCTGTGCACAGGTGCAGGTAATGCGTCCTGACAGCTCCGAGGCCGCCCCTGGCAGCCTGTCGGGCGGGCAGCACCATACAAAACGTCCCGTGAACGCTTCTCATGGTCTAGCCCCTTCATGTCCTTCCAAAGCCACCAGTGGCTTGGCCACACTGGGGTGCAGTCACAGCCCGGGTGCTAAGCACTTGGCAAAGTCACTGGTGGCTGGGGACAGAGTGGGCATTGTCAGGACGCCAGCCTAGAACCTTTGTGTCCACCGGCTGCTCCTGACCACAGGAACCCCACCCGCCCCCTGCTCGTAGGGTGCACCCCGGGAGGGTGCCCACTCCCACCAGGCAGCCCCACACCCTCCGACACTGCTTCTGGGCTGGAGGCTGCAGCCTTGGCCAAACAAACCTCACCAACCGTTTTGCAGAACCTAATTGCTGTGCTGCGTCCGCCGTGGCACGGGCCCAGGCCCGCCTGCCAAGAATCTCCCGTGTGAATACCTGCTCAGGGCATCTCCTGTGGGAACCAGAGTCACACAGAGCCTGGCGCAGGTCCCCAGCCTGTCTTATGACAGCAGGCAGATCAAAGCCCCATTGTAAAAAGCCATGTTCACTCTGTTAGTCTGCTTGGAGCTGGTGTTCCGGGACTGCCCAGCCTTTGGCCGAGCCTCAGGAGGGAGTTGACTGCTGAGCAAGTGGGCAGGTGCAGAGTCACCGGTTCCTTTGGCAGCCACGGATGCCTTCTGGAAGGAGCCCCACCGAAAGTGAAATTGTCTTTCATGGGTCTGAGGCTGGGTCACACCCCCGAGAAGGAATGAGAAAGCGCGAGCCAGTCCAGCTCTTGCCAGTGTGTTCTGCGGACAAGTCCCTACTCGGTTCTACCACAGCTGAAAGGGGGAGAGAAAGCCGTCTGCAGATACAGGCTGGAGTCGTGGAGGCGTACTGAGCCACGGTGAAGGAAGGGAAGCTGGGAGAGGCTGGGGGGACATCCTCCGCCCAGAAGCCCCTTCGAGGGGAGCCAGAGAGGAAAGAAATTGGGCTCTGGTGATTCTGAATAGGGAGTGGAGGAAGGCAAACGGTTAAGTGCTTGACTACTAGCCAAAAGGATGGAAGTTCAAACCCAGGAGAGGCACCTTGGAAGAAAGGCCTGGTGATCTGCTTCTGAAAGCCCACAACCTTGAAAACCCTGTGGAGCAATTCTGCCCTAACACATGCGGTCGTCATGCATTGGAGTTGACTCGACAGCAACTAACAATAACGACAGGAAGACATTTAAAAAAAAAAAAACCAGTTGCTGTCAAAAGGAGCCCTGGTGGCAGAGTGGTTAAGCACTCAGCGACTAACCGAAAGGCCGGTGGTTTGAACTCACCAGCTACTCCGTGGGAGCAAGAAGTGGTGGTCTGCTTCCTTAAAGATTACAGCCTTGGAAACCCTATGGGGCAGTTCTACTGTGTCCTCTAAGGTCCCTATGAGTTGGAATCGACTCAATGGCAATGAGTTTAGTTTTTTTGGGGGGGAGGTTGCTGTCAAGTTGACTCCAATTCATGGCGACCCCGTGTGTTTCAGAGTAGAACTTCACTCCACAGAGTTTGCAAGGCTATGACTTTTGAGAAGCAGATTGCCACGACTTTCTTCCAAGGCACCTCTGGATGAGTTTGAACTACCAACCTTTCAGTTAGCAGTCAAATGCTTAACTGTTTGTACCACCCATGGACTCCAGGGAGGCATTCGACCCTTCCAAAGGGGTTGTTAGCTGCCTCCCCCACTCCCAGCTGTGATCGCTGTGTGTAAAGTAACGGGTCTGGTCAAATCATCTAACCACCTGAGGGGCAATTTGTGAGCTAGGAGGATCTCTGCACATCTCACAGCCCATAGAGCCATTGGTACAGGAGCCTGGAACATTGTGCTAACAGGGGCTCCCAGGGCATGTCCAGGCTCAAGAGGAAAGACTGCCAAGATTGATTAGTAATGTCTGTCCTAGGCACCAGGCTCTTAGTGATGGTGTGTGTGTCACGTATTTGCCATCTCTGGTGCTAGTCAGAGTCCCTGGGTGGTGCAAACAGTGAACTAACTCGCTTAGCTGCCAACTAAAAGGTTGGAGGTTTGCGTCCACCGAGAGGCACCTCAGAAGAAAGGCCTGGTGATCCACTTCCAAAAAAATCAGCCGCTGAAAACCCTATGGTGCACATTTCCTCTGATACACTTGGAGTTGCCGTGAGTCAGGTCAGCTCGATGCCAGCTGGTAACTGGTGTGTTAGTCAGGACAAGCTAGGTTATTATTATTGTTGCTGTTGAAAGTATACACAGCAGAACATACACCAGTTCAACAATGTCTACATGTATAGTTCAGTGACATTGATTACATTCTTTGAATTATGCAACCATTCTCACCCTCTTTTTCTGAGTTGTTCCTCCCCCATTAACATAAATTCACTGCCCACTAACCATCCTACCTGATCTTTCAAGTTGCTGTTGTCAGTTTAATCCCATATAAATAGGTCTTAAAAGAGCACCATGCTCAAGGCAGACATTCTTTACTAGTTAAGCTAAACTATTGTTTCATTTTAAGAAGACTTCAGGGGATATTTTTGGTTTAAGGTTTAAAGATTATCTCAGGGCAACAATTCCAGTGGTTCCTCCGGCTTCAATGTCTCTAGAAAGTCTAGATTCCATGAGAATTTGGAATTCTGCTCCACACAGGATAAGCTAGGTTTTGCTGTGGTAACAAACAGACCTCCAAATCCCAATGTCTTAACACCTGAAGATTTAGTTCTCTCTCATGCATGCCAGGGCAGCTGTCTTCCAGGGGCTGATTCAGGGATTCAGGCTGTTTTCACTCCATACTCTGCTGAGGGGGTCACATGAGGGCTTCTGTCACGCTGGCTGGAAATGACACGTGTCAGTTCTGCTCACTTTTCATCTTCTAGAAAGACTCACGCTACCTGTCCATTCTCCCTTCCCCAGAAGCCCAGTGTGTGCCCAGAATGTGGAGGAACGTGAAGCGGATTTGGTGGACACAGAGCATTGTCTCTGTGACACACCATCACGCCGAGTGCTCTTGTTGGAGATGAGAGGATGGCTCCCAGACAGGAACATAGCTTGAAAAAAGTCACGGAGGGAGCTGGCAGTGGCCATGAATGGGGATTAACTGAACACTCATGCTGGAGTTTTGGGATGGACCACAGCACCATACTGTCTAGGTCCTCCTTTCAACCATTCCTCATCTGCCCTTCTGGACTTCTGCTCTAATCACCCTAGATGTCCCTTTTCCTACTGGGTGGTCTAGTGAGGACCATGTACTTTGGCTGACTGCCTTGATGCTTCTCTTAGAAGCACTTCGTCCTCCCTGCTTGGACTCAGGGGCTCGCCATTTGGTGCTGGATGACTCGACAATGACAAAGCCATAGGCCTGCTCCTTAGTAAGCTTCTACCCTTGTTCTCCAAAGGAAAGGGCAATGTCCTGGAGCTATACTCATGTTCTATTGCTATGTTGGACAGAGTTCTCTTGGGGTGCAAGAAGTTTAAACTCAGGAAAGGTGTGTATCAGGGTTGTAGCCTTTCACCATATTTATTCAAACTGTATGCTGAGCAAACAATTTGAGAAGCTGAGCTATATGAAGAAGAACGGGGCATCAGGACTGAAGGAAGACTCATTAACAACCTGTGATGTGCAGATGACACAACCTTGCTTGCTGAAAGTGAAGAGGACTTGAAGCACTTACTGATGAGGATCAAAGACCACAGCCTTCAATATGGATTACGCCTCAACATGAAGAAAACAAATCCTCACAGCTGGACGGATAAGCAACATCACAGTAAACGGAGAAAATAGTGAAGTTGTCAAGGATTTCATTTTACTTGGATCAAAATCACCGCCCATGGAAGCAGCAGTCAAGAAAGCAAACGACACATTGCATTGGGCAAATCTGCTGCAAAAGACCTCTTCAAGGTGTTAAAAAGCAAAGATGTCACTTTAAGGACTAAGGTGCATCTGATCCAAGCCATGGTATTTTCAATCACCTCATATGCATATGAAAGCTGAACAATGAATTAGGAAGACAATGAATAATCTCCTGGGTTGTTTCTATGGCCAAAGCCACATTTTCCAACTACTGATCCTTCTTTGTTTCCAACTTTTGCATTCTAATCGCCAGTAATTATCAATGCATCTTGATTGCATGTTTGCTCAATTTCAGACTGCAGAAGTTGGTAAAAATCTTCAATTTCTTCATCTTTGGCATTAGTGATTGGTGTGTAAATTTGAATAATGGTCATATTAACTGGTCTTCCTTAGGCGTATGGATATCATCCTATCAGTGACAGCATTGTACTTCAGGATAGATCTTGAAATTTTTTTTTTTGACGACGTATGCGACCCCCTTCCTCTTCAAATTGTCATTCCTATATAGTAGACAATATGATTGTCCAGTTCAGAATGGCCAGTACCAGCCCATTTCCGCTTACTAATGCCTATGATATTAACCTTCATGGTTCCATTTCATTTTTGATGACTTCCAGTTTTCCTAGATTCATACTTCGTACATTCCACGTTCCGATTATTAATGGAAGCTTGCAGCTGTTTCTTCTCATTTTGAGTCATGCCACATCAGCAAATGAAGATCCTAAAAGCTTCACTCCATCCACATCATTAAGGTCGACTCTACTTTGAGGAGGCAGCTCTCCCCCAGTTGTATTTTGAGTGACTTCCAACCTGAGGGGCTCATCTTCTGGCACTATATCAGACAATGTACTGCTGCTATTCATAAGGTTTTCACTGGCCAATTTTTTTAAGAAATATTAAGACTGTGTGTCATCTTGGCTGGGCCATGATTCTCAGTGTTTATATGTGATCACTCCCATAATGGAATCTGCTGTGAGTAGTCAATCAGATAAAAGGGAGTTTCCTTGGAGGTGTGGCCTGCATCTGAATATAAGCAGACATTCTGACTTTTTGCTCACTCTGGATCCTGCGGCTGCCTCCTGTTCATCTGACCTCCGGTTTTGGGAACTTGAGCTATCAGCTTATCTGCCAATCCTGGGATTCGTCAAGCTTCACAGCCTGTGAGCGGAGTCCTGCTTTCCAACCTGCTGATCTTGGGTTCGCCAGCCCCGTGGCTACGTGAACTGGGAGAAGCCTCTATCCTAATCCACGGGCTTGGGATGTTCCAGCCTTTACAATCACGTGAGATATTTCTTTGATGTAAATCTCTCTCTATATATATATTTATAGGTTTTAATGATTTTACTTCTCTAGAAGACGCACCCTAAGATATAGACCACCACGCCCTTCTTCCTAGTTGGTCTTAGTCTGGAAGCTTTGCTGAAACCTGTCCACCATGGGTGACCCTACTGGTATTTGAAATACTGGTGGCATAGCTTCCAGCATCACAGCAACATGCAACCCATCACAATACAGCAAACTAACAGATGGGTGGTGGGCACAAGACATAACACCCCAAATTGTTCATGTCTTCTGCTAAGGGCACACACATTCCAGGGCCTCCCATACTGCACGTGAACACACTGTGGAAGCCCAGCAGTAGGAGGAGCTCACCCTGCTCTGCCCCGTGGAAATCAGAGGGGTGTGGGGCCGTGGGTCTGACCTGGTGCCTGCTCTGCCCCACGGGACCCTCTGCCCACTCCCCGTGGAAATCAGAGGGGTGTGGGGCTGTGGGGCTGACCCTGGTTTCTCCCTGCCCCGTGGGGCCCTCTGCCTACGCCCGGTGGAAATCCCCCTGCTTCCCCTTGCAGGCAGGGGCCCCTCAGCCTCAGGTGCGCCCACGATCCATTCTCCCCTCTCTCCCTGCTGTGAACCCCAGAGTGAAGACTGCACCTCCCGCCTCCCTTGTAGCTGTTGGCCTTAGGACGAAGGACCTGGATGACGGGGCTGAGCCGAGGTGACTGTGCCCACGCTCTGCTTAGCAGGAAGGTGTTCCCAGCCTTTTCTTCTCTACCTCCATGCAGGCTGGAATGGGGACAGCCGGGTGCGCCCTCCTGGACCATGTGGACAATGTAAAGACTCTAGACTGGGCAACGCAATAAGAGAGGCCAAGAGTCAGCCCAGCTCAGACTGCCACCCGAGGGAAATGAACTTCTCTCTCTTTAAGCTGCTATGCTTTTGGGGCCCTGGTGACAGCAGCCAAACCCGAGTGTTCAGCTGAATAACATCACCCAAGTTGTCCACACCCTAGTCCCCGGAACCTGTGAGTGTGTGACCTTATGTGGCAAAAGGGACTTTGCACATGTGATGAAGTTGTTATTGTTAGGTACTGTCGAGTTACCTTCAACTCATACACTGTGTACAACAGAACAAAACAGTGCCTGGTCTTGCGCCATCCTCACAATTGTTGCTGTGTTTGAGCCCATCTTTGCAGCTACTGTGTCAGTCCATCTCATTGAGGGTCTTCCTCTCTTTTGCTGACCTTCTGCTTTCTTTTTCCCTGCCTGCTGCAATCACACAGTCCTGGTAAGAGGGAGGTAGGGGAATCGGAGAAGAAGATGTGAGGACGGAGCAGTGGTCAGAGGGATGTGAAGAGGGGCCACGAGACAAAGAATGTGGATGGCCTCAGGAAGCTGGAAAAGGCGGGGAACCCATTCTCCTCTAGAGCTTTCAGAGGGGACACAGCTCTGCCAACACCTTGATGTTAGGACTTACAGAACTCTGAGATAATAAATTCATGTTGTTTTAAACCACTCAACTTGTGGTCAAGGAGCCCTGGTGGTGCAACGGTAAAGCACTCGGCTGCTAACCAAAAGGTTGATGGTTTGTACCCACCCAGCAGCTCTGCAGAAGAAAGACCTGGGGATCTGCTCCCGTAAAGATTACAGCCTAGAAAACCCTATGGGGCAGTTCTACTCTGTCACACACGGGTGGCTTTGAGTCAGAATTGACTTGACAACAACCAAGGACAACAATGACCAAGCTTAGAGACATCTGTTGCAGCAGTGGACGGAGATTAATACGCACGTCCTCGCTAACACACCTGCCACTTTCCTAAAGAGAGGAGGAGGCGGAGGGTCCTGGTGGAAGGCCCCAGTGGTCAGATGCCGGGCCGGACTTCCCTGTGTGATCTGGGGGCTTTGCTCACCTGAGGCTCTGTGCCTCTTCGGTTAAATGGGAGCGTTTCTGCTCTCAGCCCATCAACACCCGCTGTCCATTCCCCGGTGGATTCACTCTCTCCCTTGTCACCTTCACCCAGATGGGGACACAGGGGTGGAAAAGGGCAGCTCTTGCCCTAGAAGGACAAACAGCCACCCATCTCCACCCTCCCCAGCCCCAGAAGTGGCCACGCTGTTTCCTCCACCTGGACGTCCTGTCCCCTCCCCTGGCCAGCCAGCTCTCGCCTCCCTCTCCCAGGTGGAGGAAAGCCAGGGCCCACACCATCACATTTTGTCCTCGAAGCCATTCTGTGACTATTTGGTCTTTGAGAGAGTTTTGGTCACTTCCTTGGGCCACACAGCTGGACTCACGGTGGGGCAGGCAGATGTGGACCGCTGCGCTCTCCTAGGGGACTTTCTGAGAGGGTACTTGTTGGGAGGGAGAGTGGGAATTGGTAAGGAATTCACCCAGCAAATGGGGAAATGTGATGCTAGAGAAAAATTCCTTTCCTGCAAGGGGCTTGTGTGTGCTGACCCTCCACGCCTGCAATTCCTGGAACTGGAGATTACACATCTAAAAAAGTTGACTGTGAGCAGGCAAATCCCGGCAGATCGGCCCTCTGTGATTTTCATGGGAACAAAAGCTGCTTCTGATACCCTGGGGCCCAACCCAAGAGGTTCCCAGTCTTCTGAGTTGCTCTAACCAGACAGGGCTTCAGGCCAAGCCAAGAGCTGAGGTTCTCAAAGTGTGGTCCTGGGCCAGCAACCTCAACCTACCTGGGAACCGATTAGAAATGCAAAGTCTCCAGCCCCACCCCAGACCTGCTGAATCACAGGCTCTGGGAGCAAATGGGAGATATTCCATGTTCAGAGCCCTGGTGGTGCAGTGGTTAAGCACTCAGATGCTAACCAAAAAGTCAGCTGTTCGAATCTACCAGCAGCTCCACGGGAGAGAAGACCTGTCGATCTGCTCCTGTAAAGATTACACAGCCTAGCAAACCTTATGCGGCAGTTCTACCCTGCCCTATGCGGTTGCTACGAGTCGGACTTGACAGCAACAGGTTTGGTTTTGGTTGGGTTTATTCTGTGTTCAAGGGTTGGAAGACTCAAAATTGTTAAGAGGTCAATTCTTCCCAACCTGATCTGTATTTACTCCACACAGTTCCAAACAAACTCCCAGCAAGCTGCTCTGTAGGTGTCCACCTACTCACTCAAAAATTTAGACAGGAAGGCAAAGGTAGCAAAACCAATACAATTTGGAAAAGGAAGACATTCTGGAGGCGAGTCCAGCAATCTGTGTTTTAATAAGCCCGCCACGGGAGCCTGAGGACTTGAAAATCATCCGGAGGGCAAGGACATTTAGGGGGGAAGGGGGCTTGGGAGTGGACCCCCTCTCAGAGGACCTTTCATTCCCAGAGTCCCTCGCTGTCTAATCGATACCCCCACCCCTTCAGTCTAGGAACTAGACTTCTCTTCTTATTCTTCTATTTTTAATGTTTTATTTTGATGAAAGTATACACAGGAGCCCTGGTGGTGCAGTGGTTAAGCTCTCGGCTGCTAACCAAAAGGTCGGTGGTTGGAATCCATGGGCTGAAAACCCGTGGGAGAAAGATGTGACTGCCTGCTTCCATGAAGATTTACAGCCCTGGAAACTATGGGAGCAGCTCTACTCTGTCCTATAGGGTTGCTGTGAATTGGAATCGACTTGTCTGTAACAGGTTTGGGCTTATTTGGTTATACGCAGTCAGAGATACACCATTTCAACAATTTCAACATGAACAATTCAGTGACACTGGTTACATTCTTCAAGTTGTGCTACCATTCTCACCGACATTTTCCAATTATTCCACCACCGTTACCTTAAACTCACTGCCTCCTAAGCTTTCCATCCAACCTGGTGCTGTTGTCAATTTGATCCAAGCACAGAAGAATCCTGATTAAAAGGGGGGAGGGGGGATGAGGAGAGAATTTCAAATCCTCAGTGGAATCCAGACTTCCTGGAGCCTTGAGGCTGGATGGACCCCTGAAATTATTGCCCTGAGATAATCTTTAAATAAACATTAAACCTTAAATCAGAACTACCCTCTGAAGTCTTCTTTGAGCCAGACTTCTCTTCTTTATGTTGTTGGTAGTTGCCCTCAAGTTGGCTTCAACTCATGGCGACCCCGTGCACAACAGAATGGAAATACTGCCTGGTCAGGCACCATCCCCATGATTGGTTGCTGATGGGACCATTGTGATCCATTAGGACTTTGAAATGGCAGATTTTCAGAAGTAGATTGCCAGGCCTTTCTTTCTAGTCTGTCTTGGTCTGGAAGCTCTGCTGAGACCTGTTCAGCATCCCAGCAACACGTGAGCCTCCAATGACAGATGGGGTGAGAGCAGTGCATACTCATCTCCTTCTTAGAGCGGAAGATTTCCAGGACCTCCTCTCAGCCTCCCTCCCTGGAGGAGCTGACTCCACCAAGCCCCATCACACACACCCCAAGAATTGCTACTGGGGAAGAGGGGGAGTGGATCTGATTGAGTGAAGATGAAGTTCTGTCTAGCATCAAGGGTTGGATGGGGAAGAGGCAAGGTGCCTGCATACATTAACAAGACTCGTTTCTATCACCTGTGTTTTAACTGCAGTGTAATCCTGGCACCTTTCTCAGTCCTACAGCCTAGCAGCTCAAACAAGCCCTGCTGAATTGCCCAACGGGTTTGTGATGGGTTGCAAACCCAAAGGTTGGTGGTTCGAACCCACCTGGTGGCTGTATGGAAGAAAGGTCTGGTAATCTGCTTCTGTAAAGATTACAGCCAAGAAAACCCCATGGAGCAGTTCTACTCTGTAACATGTGGGGTTGTCATGAGTCAGATACTGGCTTGATGGCAGCTAACAACTATAGCAACAACCGTACCAGCCATTGCTTTGGTTCATCCCTGTTCACTTTTTGATTTAACTTTATTTTATTGTGCTTTAGAGCAAATTAGTTTCTCATCAAACAATTAATATACATATTGTTTTGTGACATTGGTTTTCAACCCAATGACATGTCAACACTCTCCCCTTCTTGATCTTGGGTTCCCCTTTACCAGCTTTCCTGTCCCCTCCTGCCTTCTCGTCCTTGCCCCTGGGCTGGTGTGCCCATTTAGTCTCATTCCATCTTATGGCTCTGTCTAATCTTTGGCTGAAGGGTGAACCTTAGGAGTGACTTCAGTACTGAGTTAAAAGGGTGTCCAGGGGCCCTACTCTAGGGGTTTCTCCAGTCTCTCTTAGACCAGTAAGTCTGGTCTTTTTCTGTGAATTAGAATTTTGTTCTACATTTTTCTCCAGCTCCGTCCAGAACACTCTATTGTGATCCCTGTCAGAGCAGTTGGTGGTGGTAGCAGGATACCTGTTCATTTCTTAACAGGACAAAGGCCACTTTCTCCTCCCTTCAGGCTGGCATGGTCCTCTGATCTTTCACCCATATTGTTCACCAGAGTGACTTTCCTCCAGCACAATGTTCCATGTGTCTCATCTAGCTAATCCTACTGGATTTTATCCCTAATGGCTTTTGGCTTTCCTATAATGTTTTGGAAAACTTCCTGCACCATGAAGTTATAAGAATATTTTTCTGTCTTTCTTCTGTACAGTTATAGTTTTCAAAAAACTTTTTAATTCATTTAGAAATTACATTTGTATATGGCATGAGGTAGGGATTGAACTTTAACTTCTTCCCAAAGGATGGTCAATTGTCCCTACTCTTTTTAACAAAGCATCAGTCCTTTGTCATATTTTAAGTTCTTAAATATCCTTGGAGCAGTTTCTGGACTCTATGTTGTTCCAGCAACCTGTTTGTCTGTTCCTGTGCCAGAAGCATACTGTTTAATTACCGTAGCTTCAGAGTGAGTTTTAATATCTGGTTAGCCGAGTTCCTCTTCCTGGTCTCCGTTTTCAAATCCTCCTTGGCAGAGTCCGCAGGTTGATTTTTCCACATTTGCTCCAGTTTCCAAAACATAAAAAATTGATTCAATTTTTAAAGAAACAACCCAACCCGAAATCTAGAACCTTGTTGGCATTCTGAGTGGGATGGAAGGAATATATTAATCCTTGAAAATTTGGCCAAATTGTAATATAAATTCTTCTTCTTGAAGAACATTTCATTTATTCAGGATTTGATTTATATTCTTCAATGACATTTCATCATCTTTATAGAGATCTTGGACTTTCCTTATTACTTTGTGTCTAAGTAGTCCATGACTAGTTCAACAAGATTAAGGAATCAGAACATGGCACAAGCAAAGAGCACAATCAGTAAATACCAAACTAGTTGTCACAGGGAGCCCTGGGGGTGCAGTGGTGAAGCGCTCAGGCTGCTAACCAAAAGGTCAGCAGTTCAAATCCACCAGCCGCTCCTTGGAAAGCCTATGGGGCAGTTCTACTCTGTCCTCTAGGGTCGCTATGGGTTGGAATCGACTCAACGGCAATGGGTTTATTTGTGTGTGTGTGTGTGTGTGTGTGTGTGTGTGTGTGTGTGTTCCGGTAATCTCCATAGAGTCGACTCTGAATGATGGTGACCCCATGTGTGTAAGAATATAACTATTATTTTGGAAGAAGACTGCCTTTCTTTCAAGGTGCCTCTGGGTGGACTCAAATCTCCAACCTTTTGGTTAGCAGCCAAGCGTGTTAACTGTTTGCACCACCCAAGGACTCGGCAAAATCAATAGCACGCGGTAAAGACAAGAGTGTCCAGAAAGTTTTTACTCTGTGGGGTCATCGGCACACCAGGTTGCAAGCCTGTTCCCAGAGATCTTCATTCATATTTATTCATTCTTGCAATAACTCTTCATCGGCACCCACGGGAGCCAGGTGGGGAGCGATCCATTCTCCCAGCCCCCTTCCAATTCTAACTTGCTGTTCCTCTAGGCTGAGGATGTCAGGATTCACCTGGAATCTGTGAAGCTGATGGTGGTATAGGGGGCAAGTTCCCCCCCTCTACAAGCTCTGTACCACCTTTTTGTAGCAACTGGTGTTACGTTTAATGATTAGAGTGCTTTTATGGGGTCTGAGAGGTATTCAGGTATTGTTACTGTTGTTGTATGCCATCGAGTCGATTATGACTCATAGCAACCCCATGTGACAGAGTAGAACTACCCCATAGGGTCTCCTAGGCTGTAAATCCTTGGAAGCAAGAATGACGAGACTTTGTTTCACATGTAGCAGGAGGTACGAGTCCCTGGAGAAGGACATCATGCTTGGTACAACAGAGGGTCAGGGAAAAGAGGAAGACCTTCAATAAGGTGGATTGACACAGTGGCTGCAACAATGGGCTGCAACAATGGGCTGAAACATAGCAATGATTGTGAGGATGGCACAGGACTGGGTAGCACTTTGTTCTGTTGTATATAAGGTTGCTATGAACCGGAACTGACTTGACAGCACCTAACAACAACATTCCTGGACCCAGGGAGACCTGGTGGCACAGTGGTAAAGCCCTTGACTGCTGACTTGAAGGTTGGTGATTAGAACCCACCAGCTGCTCTGTGGGAAAAAGATGTGGCAATCTTCCTCCCCTAAAGATTATAGCCTTGGAAACCCCATGGGGCAGTTCTGCTCTGTCACATGGGGTAGCTATCAGTCCGGGATTCCTGGACCCATCCCCTTCTGCCTGTCCCCTCCGTTCCCTAGCCCCTTCTCTCCCCTGCACCCTTCATATATGGGGGGGTATTCCCTGGACCCCAGGCAGGCCATGAGAGACTGTTACTAATGCAGGACTCCCATCCCATCCACACCTTCACCACCCTCCCCGTGACTCAACTCCAAGGAGGAAACTGCCCTGAATCCAGGAGTCCTGCTGCCTGCAGCTGGGGGGCTGCACCCCAGCCTGGGCCACACCAAGATCACTGTCCACTCCTCAACCAAGCCCATCTAGACACAGAGGGACCGTGGTCTTGCCCGATGACCTGTCCTTCCAGGTGATGGGTTATTCTCTCAGGACCTCCAGTCTCTGAAATAGTTCCCCCTGCTGGGAAAGTGACCCCAAGCAAGGGTGGAGGAAAGCATGCAAAAACTCAATAGGATCGACCACTTTTCTTCTGTCTCATTGCTAGCTTTCAAACCCTCTTGGCTGGCTCTCCCTTCCTGCTCCATGTGGTCCACTGGCAGATCAGTAGCTCTCCTTGCCTTGTTTATGCATTAACCAGCTGTCTCATTCTCCGACTGGGTGGAGTCCAGCCCAATCTAAACCAGAACCTCAATCTCTTATTCATTCAGTTCATGGCTCCGTCCCTACTCTGTGGCTCCTGGGATGCCGGGACTAGAACTTTCCATGGGGATCGGTGTGGTCTGTGGCTTCTTGTACCCTCCTTCCTCTTGCCCGCTCTGAGGACTTGGACTGACAGAAGAATGAGCAGATCTGCCTTGGGAGAAGAACGGCCAGAATGCTCCTTAGAAGGAAGGATGGCAAGACTTCGTCTCTCATACTTTGGGCAAGTTATCAGGAGGGATCAGTCCCTGGAGAAGGACATCATGCTTGGTAAAGTGGAGGGTTATTAAAAAAGAGGAAGACCTTCAACAAGATGGACTGACACAGTGGCTGCAACAATGGGCTCAAGCATAACAACGATTGTGAGGACGGTGCAGGACTGGGCAGTGATTCTGTTGTACACGGGGTTGCTATGAGTTGGAAGCGACTGGATGGCATCTAAAAACAACAATACAAGAAAGACCAGTTAATACGGCTATTATTCAAATTTATGGAATAACCACTAATGTCAAAGATGAAGAAACTGAAGATTTTTACCAACTTCTGCAGCCTGAAGTTGATCAAACATGCAATCAAGATGCATTGATAATTACTGGTGATTGGAATGCAAAAGTTGGAAATAAAGAAGGATTGGTAGTTGGAAAATACGGCCGTGGTAATGGAAATGATGCCGGAGATAGAATTTTGTAACACCAACAACTTATTCATTGCAAAGACCTTTTTTCAACAACATAAACAGCAGCTATACACGTGGACCTTGCCAAATGGAATACACAGGACTCAAACTGACTGCATCTGTGGAAAGAGATGATGGAAAAGCTTAACATCATCAGTCAGAATAAGGCCAGGGACCAACTGTGGAACAGACCATCAACTGCTCATATGCAAGTTCAAGTTGAATTTGAATAAAATTAGAACAAGTCCATAAGAGCCAAAGTACAACCCTGAGTATACCTCCACCTGAATTTAGAGACCATCTCAAGAATAGGTATGACACATTGAACACTAATGACCGAAGACCAGAGAAGTTGTGGGATGACATTAAGGACATCATATGTGAAGAAAGCAAAAGTCATTAATAAGACAGGAAGGAAAGAGAAGACAAAAAAGGATGTCAGAAGAGACTCTGAAACTTTTTCTTGAACGTAGGATAGCTAAAGTGAATGGTAGAAATGATGAAGTAAAAGAGCTAAACAGATTTCAAAGAGCAACTCAAGAAGACAAAGTAATGTATTACAATGAAATGTGCAAAGACTTGGAGTAAGAAAACCAAAAGGGAAGAACATGCCCAGCATTACCCAAGCTGAAAGAACTGAAGAAAAAATTCAAGGCTCAAGTTGCAATAGTGAAGGATTCTATGGGCAGGGTTTCGTTCTGTTGTACACAGAGTCGCTGTGAGTCAGAACCCACCTGACGGCAGCTAACAACAACATGGGCAAAATATTGAACCACGCAGGAAGCTTCAAAAGATGATGGAGGGAAAACACAGAGTCACTGTACCAAAAAGAATTGGTCGACGTTCAACCATTTCAGGAGGTAACATATGATCAAGAACCGATGGTATTGAAGAAAGAAATCCAAGCTGCACTGAAGGCATTGGCAAAACACAAGACTCCAGAAATTGATGGAATATCAACTGAGATGTTTCAACAAACCAGTGCAGTGGTGGAGGTGCTCGTTTATCTATGCCAAAAAATTTGGAAGACAGCTACCTGGTCAACTGACTGGAAGAGATCCATATTTGTGCGCATTCCAAAGACAATCCAACAGAATGTGGAAATTATCAAATAATATCATTAATACCACACTCAAGTAAAATGTTGCTGAAGGTAAGTCAAAAACCTTTGCAGCAGTACACTGACAGGGGGAACTGCTAGCAATTCAAGCTGGATTCAGAAGAGGATGTGGAATGAAGGATAGCACTGCTGATGTCAGATAGATCTTGGCTGAAAGCAGAGAATACCAGAAAGATGTCTGCCTGTATCTTACTGACTATGTAAAGGCGTTCGACTTTGTGGATCTTAACAGATTATGGATAACATTGTGAAGAATGGGAATTCCAGAAAACTTAATTGTACCCATGAGGAACCTGTACATGGATCAAGAGGCAGTTATTCAAACAGAACAAGGGGATACTGCATGGTTTAAAGTCAGAAAAGGTGTGTGTCAGGGTTGTAACATTTCACCATAGTTAAACAATCTGTATGCTGAGCAAATAATCTGAGAAGCTGGACTATATGAAGAAGACTCGGCGTCATTAACAACCTGCGATATGCAGATGACACACCTTTGCTTACGGAAAGTGAAGAGGACTTGAAGAACTCACTGATGAAGATAAAAACCTACAGCCTTCCGTATGGATGACACCTCACCATAAAGAAAACAAAAATCCTCACAAATGGACCAATAAGCAATATTATGAAAAACTGAGAAAAGACTGACGTTGTCAAAGATTTCATTTTACTTGGATCTGCAGGATAAATCCGTCTTGGAAGAAGTACAACCAGAATGCTCCTTAGAAGGGAGGATGGTGAGACTTCGTCTCAAATACTGTGGACGTGTTGTCAGGAGGGACCAGTCCCTGGAGAAGGACATCACGCTTGGTAAAGTGGAGGGTCAGCGAAAAAGAGGAAGACCCTCAACGAGATGGATTGACACAGCAGCTGCAACAATGGGCTCAAGCATAACAACGATTGTGAGGATGGCGCAGGACTGGGCAGGGTTTCGTTCTGTGGTGCACGGGGTCTTTATGCATCAGAACCAACTTGACAGCACCTAACAACAACAACAACCTTCCCTCTTTATGTCTTCTCCGCTCCATCCTTCCAACCCTCCATCCATTCCGCAAATACTGAGTGCCTGGAGCTACCAGAAGTCTTTAGAGTCTTTAGAGGAATCCTGGTCCTGCTGACACCCTGAATTTTGGACGTCTGGCCTCCAGAACTATGGGAGGACAAATTTCTTTGGTTTAAAGCCACCCACCTTGTGGTACTTGGTTACGGCAGTCCCAGGAAACCAGCACAGGGTGACATGTCCGTCTGCCCCGGGGTGGCATGCCCAGGGCTTGGTCTTCTCGTTCCTTCCTGCCTATAAGTGACATTGTTCCCTGTTGCATCCATTTATCATATAACTTGACTCGTGGGCCGCTAACTGACGCTCTGTTCTCAACACATCTTTAAGCCGTCATCACCCTACTTTTCTTGTTGTCTCCGGCAGACTTGAATGTTCTCAAATATGACAGCGAACGTGCTAATTCATACCTCTTTCTCCCCCTCCCAGTGGGAACCACGCATCCAGGCAGGGGCTGGGGGAAGAACCCAGCACAGGAATTCTCAGCACTGCCTGAGCACCTGCTGCATACGTAGCCTGGCACTGAGCATGTTAGGACTTCAAAGGTGCTCAAGATGGCCCTCCTCAGACCTCCTGCTGGCGCTCAGGGCTGGGCTGGTAGGAAATGACGGTGTGTAGGGGACTCACCTATATGCCAGAGAGAGGTGAGGGTGCCACTAGGAATTGGGGTGAGGTCCCCCATTCTCACCCTTGACAAGCATTGATCGAGTACCTCCTATGTGCCGTGGAGTCCCTGAGTGGTGCAAATGATGAATGCACTTGGCTGCTAACTGTCAAGTTAGAGGTTCAAGTCCAACCAGAGATGCCTTGGAAGAAAGTCCTGGTGATCTGTTTCGCAAAAATCAGCCACTGAAAACCATTATGGGGTACAGTTCTACTCCGACATACATGGGGTCTCCAGGAGTCAGAACTGACTCAATGGCAGCTGGGATATGTGGTATCCTGTGTGCCAGGCGGGTCCCGTTGACATTGGCATTGGAGATGTGGTGGGGAAGAAGGCAGATGCCTTGTCCCCACAGAGCTACATGGATCAATCCCATGCACACATGTATAATGTCGCCCTGCAGGAAAGTCAGGGAGCTTAGGGAGGGAGTGACCTCTCCGGGGGCTGGCAGGGACTACTCGGAATATGGGACAGCCAGGCTGGGGCCTG
Organism: Dugong dugon; assembly: GCA_030035585.1. Taxonomy (NCBI): domain Eukaryota; kingdom Metazoa; phylum Chordata; class Mammalia; order Sirenia; family Dugongidae; genus Dugong; species Dugong dugon. Next base: position 135,025,028 of record CM057467.1, read on the forward strand.
CAGGTAAGTTGGCTGTGTCCCTTTGTCAGGGAAGGAAGTCTCTGGAGAAGCACAAGGATGGGCAGAGCCTGCAGGTGGAGGAGCAGAGAGGGCAGGTGAGAGGGCAAGAGGCCTGCCTCCAGTGAGGGCCGGAAGGTGCAATTGTCTGTCGCCGCACGCAGAAGGCCATGCTTGGTCTAGTGCTCTGAGGCTACCATCTTGAAATTCATCATAATTCTCAAACAAGAAGACTTGAATTTTCATTTTTTAGTGTGGTTGTTAGCTGCCTTAGAGTTGCCCCTGACCCACGGTTGACCCCATGTACAATGAACTCAGACTGTTGTGATCTGTAGGGTTTTTGCTGGTTGATTTTCAAAAGTCGCTTGCCAGGCCTTTCTTCCTAGTCTGCCTCAGTCTCGAAGCTCTGCTGAAACTTGCTCAGCACCCTAGCAACAAGCAAGTCTCCAATGACAGGTGGCCGGTTGCCGTGCATGAGATGCACTGGCCGGGAATCAAACCCGGGTTTCCCACATGGAAGGCGTGAATTGTACCACTAAACCATGACTGCCTCTCGTTTTGCACTGTGCCCCACAAATTAGGTGGCTGGTCCTGCCCAGCGGAGCCAGCTGCCCTGTGATCTCAGCCCAGGCCAGGGCTGACCTGCAAGCCCCTCCTGGGTGTGGGGGCAGCACTGGCCCTCACCCCTCGGTCAGGCAGGCATGGGGTTTGCCTGCAGTGGCCTCTCAAGGGCCCGTCCCACTTGAAGATAATGGCCAATTAAGAGCAGAATCATTTATTGCCACCCCAGCATCAAAGCCCAGTGCCCTGGAGCCTTGTTGAGCAGGATGGGGTCAGAGAGGGGTCTCGGCCTCGGTTTTGTGGAAGGAACTGCCTAGGGGGTGAGGGCAGGTACCTGCAGCTGGTGAACAGGGTGTGCCTGGGCAGGGCGGGCATGGGCTGATCAAGCCAGGACAAGGCTACTTCTGTGATTCTGTGTGGTTTCCCTGGGGACTGAGGCTCAGTGAGGTCTCGTGGCTGCCCTGGAGCCAGTCAGTGTGGGTGCCAGGCAGTGAAATGCCAGGGCCCCCAGAAGCCAACCCAAATAGCCCTTTCATAACTCCTGGCAACCCCATGTGTGTCAGAGTAGAACTGTGCTCTACAGGGTTTTCAGTGACTGATTTCTCAGAAGTAGATTGCCAGGCCTTTCTTCTGAGGCACTTCTGGGTTCACTGTCTGCATTACACAGGGATTTCAAACACCAGTTGTTGACGAGTGGTCCCCAGTCATGGTGACGCTATGTAGGGCAGAAACCCCGGCTCTCCCACTGGTAGCTACATGACCAGGGCAATCGAGAACAACTCCCAGCCTCCATTTGCTCGTCTGCACGGTGAACATAACCACATCAGTCTCCAGGGCCTTGTAACTGCTGAGAGAAGCTACAGGAGAACTCCTGCAAATCTGGGGGGCCCACTCCTTCCTGCAGTCTCTGCTCCCAGGGAAAAGCACCATCTCTGGAGGGACCACAGATGTGGGGGCCCCGTGCCTGGCACAGAGGGGGCCCTCACTAAAAGATGGCTAGGTGGCACAACTGGTTTGTGCTCAACTAATAACCAAAAGGTTGACGGTTCAAAGGCACCCAGCGAAGCTGCGGAAGAAAAGCCTGGCAGTCTGCGTCCATTAAGACAGTTGTTGTTGCTAGTTGTCCTCAAGCTGATTCCAACCTACGGTGACTCCATGTGTGACGGAGTAGAACTGAGCTCCGCAGGGTTTTCAATGGCTGATTTTTTGGAAGAAGATCTCCAGGCCTTTCTCCTGGGGCATCTCTGGGTGGACTCAAACTTCCAACCTTTCACTTAGCGGCCGAGTGTTGTTTGCACCACCCAGGGACTCCAAAAACCATGGGGTCGCCATGAGTTGGAATCAACTCAAAGACAACCGCCTACAACAATAACAAAGCGAATGAGCAAAGGAAAGAATGAATGATACGTGTGCGCCAGGCAGGCACCCCAGACTCAAGGCTGCCAAGCGCTGGCCCTGGGACGCCCTGGCTGGAGGGGAGGGAGGAGACAGGGAGGGGGCCACGGAGGAATGTCAAGGGGAAGAGAAGTAGCTGCCAGCTCCGGAGGGAGCGATAAGGAAGCCCTGCCGGAGGATTAGAAAAACACCCGCCGCCGGAAAGAGGCGTGGAGGGCTCTTCGCAGATCCGATGGGAACCAGATTAGATGCTGAATCAATACAAGAGAATTCCAGCCGGATCAGAGCCTGCTGGGGAATTGCAGAGGGCACAATGGGTCAGGAGGGGCTCACAGGGACGGACGGCCCCAGCAGCCAGCGGTCAGGCCAGCCGGGGGTGGCTAGGCGCCCAGCCCAATGGTGCCCACGGGTGTCTGCCTCACCTGCAGGCCTGAAGGTCCCCTCAGAGGATACTTGGGGGCTCTGGAATGGGGGGTGCGTTTGTCCATCCTCAGGGCAGCCAGACCCCCCAGGTACCTGGCCTGCCAGCTGGAGACTCCTGGTTGGTGGAGAACACGGAGGAGGGGTAGAGGGTGGAGGGGGAGGTGCAGAAGCAGACTGGGCCCCTTTACCCCTTCTGGGGACAAAGCCCCTGTACAGGTCCTCCTGAGTACCTGGGAAGTACAATCGGTTAGCACTCAGCTGCTAACCAAAAGGCTGGAGGTTCAAGTCAACCCAGAGGCACCTCAGAAGAAAGGCCTGGTGATTTACTTCCCAAAATCAGTCATTGAAAACCCCACGGAGCACAGTTCTACTCTGACACATGGGGTCACCAGGAGTCAGAGTCGGCAACTGTTACGAAAGGGATGTTTGGGTTGGCATCTGGGGGCCCTGGCGCTTCCCTGCCCAGAGCCCATGATGACCAGCCCCAGGGAAGCACTGGGGCTACTTAAGCCAGAGCTGGGGCCCCCACCAGGCAGGCGAGAGTGTAGGGTGGAGGTTACAAGCACGGGTTGTATAATCTTCATTCATTCATCCATTCATTCATTCACAGAGCTTCTCCTATGTGCAAGGCACAGTTTGGGTTTGGGTCCCAGCTCTTCCTAGGCTGTGCTGTGTGACCTTGGACAAGTCACTTAACCTCTCTGAGCCTGACTCCTTGCGTGTAAGGTGTCTGCCCCTTGCATCTGTTGGCTGGGCAGGAAGAGTGAGTCTGCAAACCAGGGCCTCTCAAAAAACTCTCAGGGCGTGATGGGGTTTCACCCCTGGCCAGGCCGAGGGGGATGCCATGGGTTCAGGCGGACCCCTGCCCTGGCCACACAGGGACAGCGTGGAGGTGTGGGAGTGGGTAGGGATTCCCACCAGGTTTGCCTCCTGCCCCCAGCAGTCCCACCTCCACCCTGACTAGATCCTAAGGCTGAGGGAAGAGGGGCCAGTAGGGGCGCAGAGGCTGGAGGCTGGGTGGGCCTCAGCCCCTCCCCACACTCAAGGTGAAGGTCGCAAGCTGCAGGTTGGAAAGAACCCCCAAGTGCTCCACGATGCGGGGGCCATCCTGGGCGTCTCTGGAGGGCTCAGTTTGCCGAGAGACAGAATGGGGGTATGAACCCAGCTGGGGGGAGCCCAGGCTGGTAATAGGTGAGACTCTACCACCTGGCCCCTTTCGGCAGCCAGCTGAGTGTGGGAACGCTGTGGCCCAGCCGTCTATCCTGCAGGTTGACGAGGTCCCAGGGTGTGCTGCTCCTCCCAGGAGAAAGATTCATGGCTGATCCGCGGGGTTGGCGGCTGGGTGGGTGTGCTGGGAAGAGCGAGTCCTGACTCCCCCCACCTTGCCCTCTCCTGCCAGGTGGGGCCCACAGTGGCCCAAGATGGTGGCAACCGGGTCAGTGGTGGCAGCATGGTGGGAGGTCTGATGGGACGTGTAGCCTGCTGAGGACACGGAGCCTGGAGACGGGGCCGCAGGCTCCCCGGGGCTGCCAGGGGTCCACTGCTAGGGCCTACCTGGGGTCCCCTGATCCGACTTGCCTGGGGTCCGCTGCTCTGGCCTGCCTGGGGTCCCCTGCTCCGACCTGCCTGGGGTCCTCTGCTCCCACTCGCTGCCCCTTTCCTCCCATCGCAGGCTGGGAGCCACCACCCACCCTGGGGCATGTACGGCCCGTCACGGCTTCATTACCTACCCTACTCCTGCCTGGCCCAGGGCCTCCCAGACGCCAGCCTGGCCTGAATCCTCAAGCTCATGACTCAGCCACCTCCAAGATGGACACAGGGCAGAGACAGGAACGTGAGCCTGGAGAGAGATGGGGCTTAGCCGAGCTCACGTCTGAGCGGACATCCTTGGCAGGGGCGGTCAGGAGCCGGGGCAGCCCAGCCTCTTCTCCCTGTCTAGCCTCCCTTCCCTCTAGGCTGTGCTGACTCCGTTGGCTTCATCTGGATGGGCCAGGGAGGTGGCCCAGTGTGCAGTGCCCTGAGGCTCCACGGAGAAGCACTGGGGGCATGGGAGGGCTGATGGGGGCTCCAGGGCCCCGCCTGCTGCCACAGAGCAACCTCACGTGCTCCTGTGTTCTCAGTCCCCAGTCACCTATCCACCCCTTCACTCATCCATCCATTCATCCATCCATCTATTCCTCACCCATCCAACCATTTATACATCCACTCATCTACCCATCCACCTTTTGCTCATCAATGAGTCCATCTACTTATGGGTCATCCATCCCTCCATCCATCCATCCATCCATCCATCCATTCATCCATCACTAAGGCATGGAAAATAACCACTCAGGGTCAGACAGGCCTGCGTCCAAGGCCTGACTCCACCATTTCATTTCCCATGTGGCCTTGGAGCCCTCATTCACCTCCCTGAACCTGACTTTCCTCCTGTGCTAAGCAGGGACATGAATGCCCAGATTAAGAGAGTTAAGAAGACTTACAGTATTTTCTGCATGTAAGAAAAACAAGCTGCCGTCGAGTCGACTCTGACTCACAGCAACCCTGTGTGTGTCAGACTAGAACTGTACTCTGCGAGGTTTTCAATGGCTGATTTTTCGAAAAGAGATTGCCAGGTCTTTCTTCCGAGTCACCTCTGGGTGAACTCAAACCTCCAACCTTTCAGTTAGCAGTTGAGGGCGTTCACTGTTTGCACCACCCCGGGGCTCCTTTCTGCATGCTGCAGGTTCTTGGCAAAAGTGGGGTGCTCTGGAGGAGTCGCTGCTGCAGGCATGGCTGGGGCCTGTGACTCCCTTCTCTGGAGCCCAGCGCCTTGCCTGTCCTGTGTTGCCGACCGGCTCCAACAGCAGGGGGGCGGGCCTTCGAGGCCATGGCAGCCATCAGATGCTTGCCACCTAGGTGGCCATGACCCAGCCCCACTGCCTGTCTAGGGACCCCCGTGTTCCCAAGGCAGGGGCTGGCTGCTGCAGCCCAAACCCGCACTGCTCAGCGAGGCTCCCGGGCACTGGGCTTTGATGCTGGGGTGGCAATAAATGATTCTGCTCTTAATTGGCCATTATCTTCAAGTGGGGCGGGCCCTTGAGAGGCAACTGCAGGCAAACCCCATGCCTGCCTGACCGAGGGGTGAGGGCCAGTGCTGCCCCCACACCCAGGAGGGGCTTCCAGGTCAGCCCTGGCCTGGGCTGAGATCACAGGGCAGCTGGCTCCGCTGGGCAGCACCAGCCACCTAATTTGTGGGGCACAGTGCAAAACGAGAGGCAGTCATGGTTTAGTGGTACAATTCACGCCTTCCATGTGGGAAACCTGGGTTTGATTCCCGGCCAGTGCATCTCATGCACAGCAACCAGCCACCTGTCATTGGAGACTTGCTTGTTGCTGGGGTGCTGAGCAAGTTTCAGCAGAGCTTCGAGACTGAGGCAGACTAGGAAGAAAGGCCTGCACTCCCAGGGTGTTGAGTTTCCCAGGCCCTCCGTCGGCGCCCCGGCTCGTGCCCAGCTGCCGGGCACAGGATGTGTGTGCACACGGAGCGTAACAGAAATCAGAGCCCGGGGCTTCTGAGTTCATCTCCCGCCTGGCCGGGTAGGCCTGTCCTTCCCCGTGGGAGGTAAATACAGGGCTCTGTTTACGTGGCAACATGGCAGCCGGCGGGCCCTGACGCGGCGGAGGGGTGGGGGGCTTATGTAATGGCAGTGAGGTGCTTGGTAGCCAGGAGGGGAGGCCTCTTCATGATGCGGCTTGCTAGATGACACCCGCCCTGTGGGTGACACCTATTAGGACCAAGGATGGTTGGACTGGAGCCCGGGGGGCAGCAGGCTCTGGGCTATCAGTGCTTCCCCCTGAGGGACATATGCCCATCACAGCAGCAATAGCCGCCCTGTGCCAAACACAACATCAACACGTGATCTCACGTGAGCCCCCTGTTGTGTCCATGTTGCAGATGGAGAGACTAAGGCTCAGAGAGCTGAGGGTGCCTGTCCACGTCCCACAGACAGGGCTTGGTCTGACTCTGCCCCTAGCCCCAGGGTCTGGTTACTACTCTGTGCCACCTGCCCTCAGCTGGCTTTCCGAGCTCCTGGTGTGGGGCTCCTGAGGGGTCCAAGCAGCTGCTGTGGGCCCTCCTTCCCCCGCCCTCTGATCACATGGCTCTGAAACCGTGTGTGTCAGGGTTATCAGTGGCTGATTTTGTGAAAGTAGATTGCCAGGCCTTTCTTCCAAGGTGCCCCTGAGTGGACTCAAACCTCCAAGCTTTTGGTTGGGAGACGAGTACATTTACTGTTGGCACCACCCAAGGATCCCACATGACTCTGGTGCTGGCAACAATGCACCCCTCCCACAGCTTTGTTGCAGAGCTCTTGAGGCCCTGCCCGTCCAGCTCAAGGCCCCCCAGCACCAAGTCTGCAGCCCATGTGAGGCTCTGTGGCCACCTCTGCTCCGGGGAAGTGGGCCTGAACTCGGTCATTCCGCAGGTTAAACGAGAAGACAATTGTCAAGCTTCCCCTGGTCCCAGCATGCAGACAGGACTCAGTACTGGAAGTTCTAACATCCCGTTGAATCTCGGGTAGATCTGTCTAGCTCATCCCCCTGCAGAAACGGGCTCTGCAGGCAGGGCCATGTCTCACTTCTCTTTGCTCCCTCTGCTAACGCGGGTCCAGTACTGAGGGCAGGAGAAAAACCACAGGGGGGGCTGGCTGGGTGGATAGGCAGAAGGATGTTTGAAAGAATAAATGTGCTCATGATCTATTTAAAAGGAGAGAGGGCAGGGAGGGAGGAGGGAGAAAGGAAGGAGGGAAAGAAGGAAGGAAGGGTGGATGGATGGAGGGAGGGAGAAAGGAAGGAGGGAGGGGAGAGATAGAAGAGAAAAAGAACAGGTGAGGAGGACACAGCATGACCAGGTTCTGCAGCTGGACTCGGCCCAGGTCCAGGCTATCCACAAGGGCGGGTGCCTTTGAGTCATGACTGTACCTTGCTGAACTTACAAAAAAGGGACTAGAATTGTACTACCCCATAGTGCTGTGATGAAGATTAAACAAAGCAGTCACGGAAAGGGCTATGGCAGTGCGAGAACGTCCTCAGTCAATGACACTTGGCTTTGCTTCCTTCCTCCCTCCCTCCCCACCATCCCCCCCCAGCCTGTTAAAATTCCCCTGGATCAGTGCCTCTCCCAGGTATGTCCTGGTTATGTAATTACCCGCTTGGGCAGTTACACACCAACTCGGGCTCTTCACCCGTGTTTACTCTTTGGCTCAGAGGAGCGTTCTGTTCAGAAGAAATTGCTATTGTTTCTCAGCCTTCCCATGGGAAAGCAGCGTTAGGGAGGAGCTCCATGAGCTGGCTAGGGAGGAGGGAGGTGTGGTGGTGGGGAGGAGGGGGAAGCAGGCCCGCGGCTTTCTTGACTCACAGAGCTTACCAATGATTTTATCTCTTTAAAAACAAAAGCCTCCAAGAATTTTTCACAGGACCTGGGTTTTTGATAAAGCAGAAAATTAGTTAAGAGAAAGGCCAACGCTTATCTCTTCTACTTCCCTAACCATGACCTTTACCTACTCCCTCACTTCTTACCATGTTTTGTTGCACTGCCATCCATCCGTCCGTGCAGACATCCACCAATCCACTCATCTTCGAACCATCTCTCCATCCATCCATCCATAATCCATCCATCGATGCATCCATCCATCCATCCACCCATCTACCATCATCAATCCATTGAATAGTTCATCTATGTATCCACTCATTGATCCATCCATCCACCTATTCATCCATTCATCCACACATTTACCATCACCAATCCATAGATCACCGATCAATATCCATTGATCCATCCATCCATTCATCCATCCATCCACCTAGCTATTCTTCAATCCATCCATCCACCTATCTACCATCGTCAATCCATTGAATAGTCCATCAATGTGTCCAGTCATTGATCCAGCCATCCACCTATTTGTCCATTCATCCACACATTTACCATCATCAATCCATAGATCACCCATCAATATCCATTGATCCATCAATCCATCTATTCAGCCACCCGTTCATCCAACCACAATCTATTCATTGATGCATCCATCCATCTTATCCATCTTATCCATCCAACCATTCATCCAAACATCCAAACATCCATCCATCCATCTGTCCATCCGTCCGTCCATCCGTCCATCCGTCCGTCCATCTATCCATCCAAACATCCAAACATCTACCCACCCACCCACCCACTCACCCACCCACTCATCCATCTATCCATCCATCCAACCATCTATCCATCCATCCATCCATCCCTTCACTTAACATTTATTGAGTTACCAGTGGAAGAAACACTGGACTGGGATCCCTGTGTCTTGGTTTCCACTCTTATAACAACCATGTGCCGAGGCAGAGTGGTCCATTTAGAAAACAGGGTTGGGTGTCCGAGTCTCAGATCTGCCATTTTCTCTCTCTGTCCTTGACCTTCTTTGAGCTTCAGTTTTCTCATCTGATGGAGCTCATCTTCTGGCACTATATCAGACTTTATCCATCTATAAAGTAGGACAATAATGGTACCTATCTTAGTATTGGGAAACCCTGGTGGCCTAGTGGTTAAGAGCTATGGCTGCTGACCAAAATGTCGGCAGTTCGAAGCCACCAGCAGCTCCTTGGAAACCCTATGGGGCAGTTGTACTCTGTCCTACAGGGTTGCTATGAGTCAGAATCGCCTTGACGGCAGTTTTTTTTTTTTAATTTTTAATCTTACTATTGTGAGGGCACAATGAGAAAACATACGTAGGGAGTTCCTGGAATCCCAGAATCTTGTGAAACTTCTAGTTGCATTATTCAAGTCCTGTGCTTTGGTTGGGGGATTTCAAGATGAGGCAAGAGATGGCTATAGCCTTTGGGAGCCCTGGTGACACAGTGGTTAAGAGCTACAGTGGCTAACCAAAAGGTTGGCAGTTTGAATCCACCAGCAGCTCCTTGGAAAACCTATAGGGCAGGTCTACTCTGCCCTATAGGGTCACTATGAGTAGGAGTTGACTCAGTGGCAGGGGGTTTGGTTTTTTTGGTCTGTGCAGAGAAAGGAACAGCCTGCACACATGGTCCGTGCTGGAGAAGTGAAGAAGGTTGTGAGGACACAACTTTCACGCCTTAACTTCCCATCCTGTGGTCCTCAAAGCACACTCACCGTTTGCACATCTCGGGCTTCCTACGCGTGGCTCATGGCTACCATATTGGACAGAGCAGATACCGAACATTTGTGCCATCACGAAAGTTCTATTGGACAGTACTGGCCCAGAAGCTTCTCAACCAGGTGACTACCATAGCTCATCTGTTGGTGCTGGGAAGGACAGTGAGCACCCGCGGCCCTCCTTGGGCCAAGAGGTGGTGAATTCTGCCCAGTCTAAGAATCCCCTGCAGTCACGTCTGTCTGGAGACTGGGCCCACCGGTTTTGCTTGTCTGAATTTTACATACGGCGAGGTCATTCTTCAAAGAGCAAAGTCCTTCTGGGCTGACCTTCTTAAGATCACTTTCTCTTTGTCTCTTCAGAAAAAAAAAGTAAAAGCCCAGTCTTGCCACGTGGCCACAGACGCAATCCATGGAGCATCGTCTTGGCCCTCAGCTCACCTGGCTTCTCCAGCCGCGGCCGGCGCATCTGCTTTTGCGTCTATTTTTAGTGTCTCTGGGTGAATGTCATTGCTGCCGGAGGCTGACATTTCATACCCTGGGAACCTTGACCGGCTGCTTTTCCGGTTCAGAGTTGAACCTGCTTTTTCATGCCCCAGAAGGAAAGAACAATGATCATTAATAGCCGGCATCTTCTGGAAAATCGGAAACGGAGCCTCCGTGATCCGAGGCCGCCTTTAACACCAGCTGCGCGGCCACTGTATGCTGGGTCTGCAAAAGGCTCCAGGCTGCTGGAGGGCTGCACCCCAGGGCTGCTGGCCCCTTGGCCCAAGCAGGGAAGGCGGGTGGTGGTGGGAGGCGGTGGGCTGGGAGAAAGGCAGCACTTAACCTTCAGCTGCATGTCCAGGGGGCAGGGAGGCCGAGGGGTAACAAATTTGTTGGAATTGTCTCTCCGTGTGCAGACCTGTGGCCCACCTGCAGAGACTGGCACTGGGACACCCTTCCAGGGTCAGGGTGGGGTAGAGGTGGGGGGAGAGGGTGCCTTGTTCCGGGGAGGTGGGGCCGGGTGGTGGGTCTCACCTGGGCTGGGGAGTTTGATGCAGCCCCAAATGCCTGAGCCCTGAGCCTGGGCTGGGTCCTGTGCTGGGCATGGGGGACACAGAGGATAATTAGGACCAGGTAAGTGGCAGTGGGGGGAAGAGGGTGGGGTAAGTGCCAAGGGGAGGGCAATGGGGACAGAACCTCACACCTGCTGAGGGAGCCACGCAGTGGCTCCTCCAGCACCCTTGCCCTTACACTCCCTGGTAGACATGTGGCCCCTTCAGCCCCTCTGGGAGTAGCCCCTGGTGGGGATCCAGGGCTGACCTGGCCTTTTGGAAAGGGGCGGTGCTTGTGTCTAGGTTGAATCACCTTTGACAAGGAAAGCAAAGGTCACGGCAGGAAGCAATTCCTGTGTTTCACGCAGGCCTGCCGGTGACCCAGCAAAAGAGCACTGGAGCTGACAAAGGGTGGCAGCCCCTCCCAAGCCATCCAAGACAAACAGGCGGCAGGAAGTTCCCACGCTCCCCGGGTGGCAGGCCACCCTGGGCTTCGGCAGTCACCTGGGCGGAGGGCGGGGCCTCAGCCACCCACAGGTGAGCCTGGGTTCCACCACCTAGGGGGTGGGCAGCGTGAGCACACTGCTGAGCCCCAACCCAGACCAAGCAGACCTCGGCTCCTGAATCTTTACAAGGATCCTACTACGTAAACGTTATTACTCAGGAGCCTGTAGCTTAGAGAGGGTGAAGGACCTGTCTTGGCCACACAGCCAACGAAAGGAAGAGTCGAGATTGGACTTGGGGCTCTCTGGTCTCAGCGTCTGTGCTCTTTAGTCACGTGATGTGTTCACTCAGTAAACCTGTGTTGAGCACCTACTATGTGCCAGGGCCACTGCCAGGTGCCAGGTGCAGTTGTCACCAGGCCAACGGTCAGCAGGATTCTGCCCCAAGAGCCCACACGGGTTCCACCTGCAGCATGGGTGAGTGGGTCCCCAGCTGACCTCTGAGGAATATGCTAGAAGGTGATGTGACAGCAGACACATGCCCAGCCGTGGGGCGAAGGTGCCAGAGGAGGACACAGCCACCTACAGGGCCAGAGTTGTGATTTGATGTTATTTCCCAGGATCTGGGGCCCAGGAGGGTGTGATGGGGGTGGGCGTCCTTGAAATCAGGGTGACCGAGAGCAAGCACCTCCACCACCTCTGAGCATCCACTCCAAAGAGCAGACAAAATGAAAGCCAGGGACCCCTAAGCCACAGCCACACGTGGGCACACCTGTCCTGGACATACTCAGATAAACACGCCAAGCTGGGGGCTTCTGGAGGGCAAGGTGGCCCCTTCCATTCAGCTGACACTGACTAAGTGCCTCTTGTGTGCAGGCTTGGTCTCCCACAAGGTGTGGGCAACAATCTCCGCATCCCCATCCTCAGCCTGGCACATAGTGGGTGCACAGCAAATATCAGCACATAGTAAGTGCACAGGAAGTTCCAGCACGCAGTGGGTGCACGGGAAATGCCCAGCACATAGTAGGTGCAGAGGAAATGCCAGCTGAATGTGTTTTGGCTGAAGGAGCTGGTGGCTTTGTGGGGGCACTGTTGGGTCATCAGTTATGACTGCCCAACCCTGTGGGCAGAAGGTCTTGGAGTTCTGTGGGGCTCTGAGGGTCCTCAGGTCCATTAGACCACACCTGGGCCTTCGGGTCTCTGGACTCCTGGAAATGGCCCCACGGCTACCTCCCAGGGGCTTACCATGACTAGCCTTCCCAGACAGGACAGTGGGGCTCCCAGCTTATGGCTGGTGATGATGCTGTGCCAGGTAGAGGGGGGTTCCAGCCAGGCTGGAGATGGGGGTAGGCATGAACCTCCAGATCCCAAATGAGGGTCAGAACAAGACAAAGGGCCTGGGCCCAGGTGGAGCGTGGGCATCAGCCCTGGCTGAGGCTTACCTGGCTGTGTGGGCACAGGTGAGGTGCTGGCCCTCCCCCGACCTCAAGACCCACAAACTGTGAAGCCAGTATGGGCTCTATGGCCCCTTCCACTGCTCAGATTCCAGAATCTCATAGTCAGGAACTCTCATACTGCGGGGCACATAGTAGGTGCTCAAGAAAGACTTGTCTTCTTCGGGCAGGTCTCTGCTCAAGTCCTACCTGGGACAACCTCCCCCTCCCTCCCTGCTCATGGCAGCTGTGGCGGAGCGCAGTCAGGCTCTCTGTCAGTGGCCCAATTCCTGTGCCCCAACATGGAACAGCCCTGCCCACTGTCATTGATTGAGTTGTGTCCCCCAGTATATGCATACCTGTACCTGTACATTGACCTGTGAATAGGACCCTGTTTGGAAACAGGTTTTATTTTTTCATTATGTTAATAAGGTCATCCCAGTATAGAGTGGGTCCTAAGCTTGCTCCCTCCTGACTGGTGTCTTATAAAAAGAGCAGCATAAACGCCCAGGAGGGAGAAGGACACCAAGTGAGTGGGTACCTTACAAGCCCAGGAATGCCTAGGCTCGCTGGAAGCTGCTAGAAGCTGAAGGAGGCAGAGAAGGACCTTTCCCTAGAGCTTACCTTGAATTCAGGCCACTAGCCTCCAAAATTGAGAGCAAATAAAATTCTGTTCTTTAAAGTCACAACCTGTGGGGTTTTCTGTTATGGCACCCGGAGGACACCCACTCGTTTATTCCGTCATCCATTAAATCCTGTATCTACCCATCCAGCCACCAGTCACCATCACCCCATCCAAACTTACCTATCATCATCCCTCAGGGTGCCCACCAGCCATCCACGCACGCAGACCCCCATCTTTGCCTCCGGCCGTGGGTCTGTCCATTTACCCACCCAGCACCCTCCATTGGGGTCCTTCTTTCCACCCACTGACTGGCTGCATCTGGACCATCTGGTCTCCTAATTCCCAGCTGCTGAGTGGGCGTGAAGCAAGGTTGGCATCAACTCTGGGTCAAGTAACGAAAACCAAATGGGTTCAAAATGAATACGTTCAGCCGCTGGCTTTGCAAATTCCCAGCCAGCGATACCTGCTCTCCCTTCCCTGGGGGCCAAAGAGCATGGTGGTCCAGAAGCACAGCTTTGGAGTCAGACGCTCTGCTGGCCTTGAATCATGGCTCTGCCTGTTGCTTGTTAGCTGCTTGACCTTGGACGAGTCAACTAACCGCACCACGTCTCACAGAGTGAGGACAGTAACATAACACAAACACCCTTTTGCCAAGTCATTGCAACAACAAAATGCCCTCAGTACATATTAGTTATTGATACAATTAACAATAAACACCAAATATTATTTATTGATGTGATTACAGTAATTATCACTTATGAAGACTACATGGGGGCAGCGGTGGCACAGTGGTAGAATTCTCACCTTCCATGCAGGAGACCCAGGTTCGATTCCTGGCTGATGCACCTCATGGGCAGCCACCACCCATCTGTCAGTGGAGGTTTGTGTGTGGCTATGATGCTTAACAGGTTTTGGTGGAGCGCCTAGACTAAGAGACTAGGAAGAAAGGCCTGGCAATCTATGTCCAAAAATCAGCCAGTGAAAACCCTATGGATTGGATCACAATGATCCAATCTACAGCCCATCATAGGGATGGCATGATTTGTTCCATTGTGCATGGGGTCGCTGTGAGTTGAGGGCGGAGGGGAGAGGGTGACTGGAAGGTAGCTAACAACCCAAGGCTACGCTATCTAATTGTCTTTGGTCATTTTGCCTGTGATTAGGGAATGCCAACTGAGTGAAAAATGATCCTTTATGCAATTTTTCATTCCCTGATGCCTTCTTCTTCTAATCAGCCAAGTCCTCGTCCCATCCGCCCATCTTTAATTGCGTGTTTCTTTGCTAGTCCAAGAGCGCTGATAACACCTTTTGGATGAAAGGCAAAGAAAACTTGCAGTGGAGATAAAGGGCTGGCGGGGGCCGTTGTCAGCTCTCCTGGAGATGAGCGTCAGGTGTTCAATGCTCATTTCCTACCGGATTGTGAAGAAAGGTGTGACGTGCCTGTGGGATCACGGCTCATGCATGAGGCATGCCAAACACCACAGTGGTCCTGGTGTCTTTCACCCCAGCACCCAGGAGGGAGCGATTAGCGTGGCTAATCTGGGCTTGTGGGCTAATCTCCCTCTCAGGTTGACCTGGGACCGGGACACTCATGTTCCCTTGGTGCAATGTGTCCACCCAATTGCTTGCCCCGGTCACGGCATGGCAGATTGAGGCCTGCTCTGAGCTGTAGCTGTTTCTGCTCCCTGTTGCTAGGGCCAGGCTGTGTCAGAGGCTGAACCTGAGGCTCTGGCATGTGCCAGGTCCTCGACACATGCAGCTTTATTCATTCATCCTGTGCCGGAAGAACTATGATCCCATTTCAGAGGAAGAGACTGAGGGTCAGAGTGGACATGGGAGACTTCCTCAAGGTCACATCCAGTGGACACGCTCCAGGTCTCTTTAACACCAACTTCCGGCTCTTGCTGCCACAGCTGCAAGTGTTGCCATTCACCTGGTCACCCTACCCTCAGGCCCACGTGCCTCTGAGCAGGCGGTGTGCCCTGTGAGAAGGATGTCTTTTGTGTGGCACACCCATTGTGTTTCCCAAACACTATGGTGGCTTGGCGTGAGCATCTCACCTTAGGCCAGATATAGGCCCACAACTGTTTTGACTGCCCAGGTCCCATTTCCTCCCCTGTGGCACCCCCATCTGGCATGCCCCCTCCTCTCTGGAACATCTCAATCCTGTTGTCCCTGACCTCCTCTGACACCTGACACCTCTGTTGGATGGACCACTGGTCTTGTAGCAGAACATGAATGCCTGGTGGGAAAGTTGGATAGGCCTGGGTGTGGTAGCAGTTCAAGATGCCCCCCAGTACCCTCGCCTCTTGGTGTAGTCACCTCCTATCCCCAATACAGCTGACCTTGTAACCAGTCGGATATTGTAGAAATGATGGAGTTCAACTCCCATGGCCATGTTAGAAAAGCACTGTGGCTTCTGCCTTGCTTTCTTCAATCACTCACTCTGGGCTAGCTAGGATGTCTGCCATGTTGTGAGGATGCTCAAGCAACCCTACAGAGAGGTCCATGTGACAAGGAACTGAGGCCTCCTGCCAACAGCCATGTGAGCACACCATCTTGGAGGTGGCTTCTTCGGCCCCAGTCAAGCCTTCGGGTGATACAGCCCCAGCCAATGGATGAGTTGCAACCTCCTGAGAGACCCTCAGCCAGAACCTCCCAGCTGAGCCACTCCCAGACCCCTGACCCACAGAAACTCTGCAGATAACAAATGTTTATTATTTTAAGCCACTAAGTTTTGGCAAGACTTGTTACGAAGCAAGAAGTAACTAATATGGAAGGTCTGAGTTCTGCTGTCTTCTTATTAGTTGGGGGACCTGGTCATGTTCCTCAGTGCTGAGCCTCAGTTTCCTCCTCTGTGAGACAGGATGATAGTAACTGCCTCAGAGACCTGTGGGGAGGCTGAAGGAGGTGTGTGTGAGACACGCACATTACACATGTGGAAAGCACACGTCTGCACCGTGCCTGGCTCCCCCAGCTGGCCATCCCTGGTGCTGCTATTGTTTCGTATTTGCCCATGCATGCTGGCTGGGGTGGCAACACCCTCCCAGCAGGAACACTGACACTTTCTCACTTTCTCCTTGTCCCCTGACACCCTCGCATAGGGCCAGTGCTGAGGGGAGCAGATGGCTTTCTTCAATGGCTTCTTCACTGTGCTTCTGTCCCCTGGACTGTGGGATCCTTGAGGGCAGGGATAGAATCTTGTTTATCTTTTACTCCTAGGCCCTAACTTAGAACCTGGAGTCCCTGGGTGATGCAAACAGTTAACACATTTGGCTGCTAACCAAAAGGTTGGCAGTTTGAGTCCACCCAGAGGCACCACGGAAGAAAGACCTAGTGATCTACTTCCAAAAAAATCAGCCAGTGAAAACCCTACAGAGCGCAGTTCTACTCTGACACACTTGGGGTCGCCAGGAGTCAGAATCAACTCAATGGCAACTGGTATATAACTTGGAACCTGGCCCAGAATAAGCTGATACAAGATGTATTTGTTGAAGAAATTGCTTGAGTCCAAATGCCTGGGTCTGTGGTTGTGTGGGTCTGCCACTTCTTGGCTGGGTGGTCTTTGTTTCCTCATCTGTCAAATGGGGATGGTGACCCTCTCATAAGGCTGCTGTGGGTCAGATGTGATGACCATGCCCAGAAAGGGGAGGTGTGTGGGGGTGCAGACTTGCCCTGACTTGGTCTGCCGTTCAGCAGGGGGACAGGCGTAGGGGCTGTCCCCATAGCGTTCCACTCCTAGTGTTTCAACATGGTGGCACAAGATACTTTAATAACCACCTGTCCTCTGAAATAAGGCCCATCTATGCCTCATTCCATGCCCAGTAATTCCATCGATAAGACCCAGGGCCAAGCTGAGATGTCTTATACCCAAGAATGCAGTGAAAATGATAGCCGGGAAGAATTAGATCCACACTCACGTTATACACGAGGTGTAATTTCAGATACGCACTGATAACGCCTCTTGTGGTTAAAGGCGCCCGAATTCCAATGACCCCCTGAGAGAGGGTGAGGCACTGGAGTAACATGTGCAGTGCCTTCTGCCTGGAGTATTCTTCCTCTCCCGTCTTCCCTACCCAGCCCCACTTCCCTGGCCAGCCCCTCCTTGACCTACAGGCTCGTGGCAGAGACGGTGCTCTGTGATTACCACACGGTCCCCTCTTCTTGGGTTCAGAGGAAAACCATGTTTCCCAGCCTCCCTGCCGCCAAGGAACGGAACTCCCCCAACTCACTTCCTGTAGGAGGCAGTCAGAACTGGTATGAGTCATCCTCACCTGGCCACTTCCACCACGCCGCTGGAAGCAGCCTGGATCCCTGCGTCCCTGCTGGAGAAGACCTACCAAGAAGAGCCTCTGCTGGCCCTCCCCAGCCCGGGACTGTGGCAGGCGTGAGGAAGACATCTCACTTGCATTGAGACACTGAGGTTTGAGAGTTTACTTGTTACCGCAGCAGAACCTAGCTGTGGTGGCTACTGTTAGTTGCCATGGAATTGGTGGCTCCTACTTACGTGACCTTATAACTAAATGTGACCTGGTCCTGCACCATCATGATTGCTGGTGTGTTTGAGTCCACGGCTGCAGCTATTGTGGCAGTCCATCTCATGAACGGTTTCCTTCATTTTCACTGACCCTCTACTTCATCAAAAAGGAGCCTTGGCAGAACAACAGTTAAGCTGCTAATTGAAAGGTTGGTGGTTTGAACCCATCCGGGGACTCCGAGGGAGAAAGGCTTGGCTATCTGCTTCCATAAAGATTACAGCCAAGAAAACCCTATGGGGCCGTTCTACTTTGTCACATGGGCTCGCCATGAGCTGAAATTGACTCAGCACCTAACCAGAACCACTTCACCCAACAGGATGTCCTTTTCTAGCGATTGGTCTTTCCTGATGACGTGTCCAAAGAAAGCAAGATGAAGGCCTGCCATCCTCAATTCTAAGGAGCATCTGTTATCCATAGGGTTTTCATTGGCTGATTTTCGGAAGTAGATCACCACGTCTTTCCTCCTAGCGTGTCTAGGAAGCTCCGCTGAAACCTGTCCACCATGGGTGACCCTGCTGATATTTGAAATACTGATGGTATAGCTTCCAGCATCACAGCAATAGGCAAGCCACCACAGTATGACAAACTGACGGATGGGTGACTAATCCCAAGTCCTACAGGGGGCACCAGGTCCCACCTAGGTCTATCCCATCATGCCTCTCCTTGCTGTGAGCTCCTGAGGGCAGGGTCCAGGCCCAGCCTGCTCACACCCGGTCCCCATGTCCAGCTCAGAGCCTGGCCCTTCTGGTGCTCATGCTCTGCCTGTTGAGCCTGCTGGGTGGCTAGATGGGTGACTTGGTAGAGACCTAGCTGTCCCCTGCGTGCGCATTCTTCTTTCCAGAGGAATGTTCCGGATCCAGGTTCCCACAGAGGTGCCTGAAGGGAAGGGTGGGACTACCGAGGCCTTGGCTGTTGTTCTGCTGCAGAAAAAGCTGTTCTTTTATCTCTGCTGAGCGAGCCCACAAGCGGGGCATAACAGATGCTGGAATTCCTGGGTCACCGGGCCTGCGGGCAGGGCTGCCCTCCCCACGTGGGTCAGTAAAGACCTTGTCAAGTGAAACCCATTTTAATTAACGGGAACATTAAGCAGGGGCCTTTAAACACAGACGTTTCCTAAAGCCGTCTCTCCATACCAATTAATTCCCTGGAGAAAGCAGCAGAGAGGGGGGGGGGGTTTGCTGAAGTCCCCCTGGAGAGCCTGGTTCCCCCACCCCAGGCACTCACTCTGCATCTGTCCAGAACTTTCTCTCAACAAAAATTTAAAGACTCCAGGAAAACTTTGCCAGGCCCTGATCCACCAACTGTTAAACAGGAACGCTGTCCCTTGCCCTCTGCCATTTCCCTGGGAGAGAGATGAAAATCAGGCAGATCCAAGACAACAAGATGTCCGAGATGTCCACCAAGAGACAGGAGCGGTGGGAACAGCTCTGACCCACAGGTGTTCCTTCACCGAAGAGACATATATGGAGCACCTTCTGTATATACCAGGCACTGTCCAGGCCCTGAGGAAACCAGCAGCCATGGAGCTGACTCTGACTCAAGGCGGCCCCATGTGTGTCAGAGTACAACTGCACTCCAGAGGGTTTTCAATGGCTGATTTTTCTGAAGTAGATTGCCAGGCTTTTCTTCTAAGGCACCTCTGGGTGGACTCAAACCGCCAGCCTAGTAGACGAGAGCAGTGGAGACAGAGCATCACACAGGACAGACAAGAGCCCTCGGCCATGTAGCTTCCATTCATCCAACTTCAGGTACTGCAGGATGCCCATGGCCTCACTCTGCCTGCCTTCCTGCTCGTGCGTGTGCATGCGTGTGCACATGGGTGTGCGTGACAGTTGTCTCATCCTCCTTTGTACTTGGTCAAAAGTGGCTGGAGGTCAGAAAGGAGGGTCAGATCCTGGTGGACTTCCCATCGGCTTCATGACAAAGCTAGGTGTCTGTCTCATTGAGAAGAGTAGCCCAGACCCAGAACATCCCCAGCAACCAGTTACCAGAGTGCTGGATCAAGGGTTCTGCAATCGACCAGTCATGTCTGCCATGGGTGCAGAAGCGGAGGGTGAGGGCATGTACGCTCTGCATGTGCTGACCTTGCTCTAAGATCTAAATTGAAGTTCTGTTTGAGGAGAAATCATGAAAGCAACCGGGTAAAGCCATTGAACGTTCTTATCTCAAGGGCCTGGAATAACTTGTCACGTGTCCTGAGATAAAAACTTACATGGACTTTGCCCAGGGCCACCTGCTAGCCTTGGACACGTGTGAGGTCCCAACCCAGGCTCAGTGAGCCCTTAGTTGCCAGCATTCTGACCACTGTTCTCACTCGTAGGGCTCTCTTGGGCTCCATATGGCTGCCAGCTCATGGCCTGCAAAGCCTGATGGGAAAGTAGTGCATTTAATGAAGTAATCATCTGAATAAGTCTTGGAAGAGGCAGATGCTGGGACATGAACCTCGTCCAGAAGCAAGGCCCCAAGGCTCCTTCCAAAGGAGGTGATTCACCTCTTAGGCTGGACAGCCTGTGGTTCCTTAGATGGGCCATGTGCATCCCAGCCTCAATGCTTTTGCGTAGCCTTTACCTCTACCTGGAATACGTCCCTTGCTGGTCCGCCCGGCAAACCTCTCCTGGCTCCGCAGCCTCTCATACAGCCCTGCATCTTGCACTGCTCACACCATGCTGCAAACCACCTGTGTGCTAAGAGGCTCTCTCCTCACTCGATTCCAGGGGCCCAGTGGGCAGGGCCTGTGTCCGCACCCCACAGTCCCACAGTCCAGCCCAGGGCTGGTGCACACCAGGTGCCTCAGAGTATCACTGAATGATCGAGCCTTGCTTCTGGGCCTCTTGCCAGTATTCCTTTTGAGCACATCTCTGCCAAGGGTCCTGGAAGCAGGGATTGGGCTCCGGTGGGTCCCTACCAGGCTGGCCCAGGGCCAGGTGCTCTTCTCTCCCTGAACGCGGGAGCAAGGCCCTCCTAAATCTTTTATAATTTACCCTTTATTACTGTTTAAGAAATACAGTAGAACCTGTGAAAGCCAGAAGCTGTGTAAGGCGGAAATCTGTCAGAGAAGGAAAACTCAAATATTTTCCAGTAATAGCGATAGAAAAGCAGTTGAGACTGCTCCCATCAAAGGCAGAAAACCTGTGAGACAACCAAGCAGTCCCGTTGAGTTCCGGCTCTCACAGGTTTCACTGTACTTTCTTACAGTCCTCTGAAAGGTCCGCAATGACGTGAGTGCGTGGAAACACCCCCTGTCAACGGGGCAGTGTCCCGCTCTCCCCTGGGAGTCATGGTGGCCTCAGGCTCCCTGATTATTCTCCATTGCCCTTCAGGGGTGAGATTCCCGCTTGGGCTCCAGCCAGGGCAGCAGACAGGGTAGAGGTCCCAGCGGGGTGCTGGAGGCCGTGATAACACGAGCGACGCCAGCCCGAGCACCTGAGACAGCCACAGACATTCCCGGGGGGCCAGAGGGGCTGGGAGGTGTCCTGGGCTCCCTCCTACTGAGGGTTGCAGATCCTGCTCTGGGCTTCTTAGCGGACTGTCCACCGGCGTCCCAGCTGAGAGGGAATCACACTTGGGCTAACACCCCTCCTGTGGGCCCTGTCTCCCCACCTCCCCAAAGGGTGTCACCATCTGCCTGCGCACTGGAGCCAGAGACCAGGGAGCTGCTGTGATGCCTGTCTCCTTGGCCCTTACATCTACCCTGTCCCTGAGCCCGGGCAGTGTCACCCTCTACGCCACCTGGGTAACTCTATCCACCCCCACCCCAACGCAGCAGCTGGAAGAAGCTTCTAGAATGGAGATTTGCAGGGATCTTCAGCCTTCAGAATCAAGCTCAAGGTTCTGACAAGGCCCACGAGGGCCCAAGGGGTCTGGGACTGGCTTTATGGCTGCAGCCCCCTCTCTGGCGCAAGCCAGCAGCTTGCCACCGTTCAGGACCAAGGGCCTGAAATGAGTCTGAACAGGGAAGAAAGCCCCACTCACCTGGATGAAGCCTCGTTGCTGGAAAAACCCCGCCCACCCACCGACGCAGCCCCGCCCACCAGCGCCCAGGGCGACCTCTCCCTTCTGAGCTCTTGCTTCTTTGAGTTTCTCTGTTGTTGTCCCCCTTCCCCTCCTTAAAAAACAAAAACTAAACGGTTGCTGCTGAGTCCACCCTGACGCATGGTGACCCATGTGTGCCGGAGTAGAACGATGCTCCATAGGGTTTTCAGGGGCCGATTTTTTAGGAGGTCACCAGGCTTTTCTGAGGCGCCCCTGGGTGGACTCCTCCTTACGCAGAAGGTAAGTAAGCCTGGGGGAGGGCAAGTGGCTTGATGAGCCAGGTGGGGCTCAGCTAGAAGCCAGGTGTGCGGGGTCTCTCTCCCCTGAGGCTGTGACGGCCCCGCCCCTCCAGCTCCACCACGCTGAGCAGACACAGGGACCTGGCGCTCCCACCACCCTTATCAACCCCCATCCCCATTAAGGCCTCGGCTTACATATCTGCAGGGTCAGGGAGCTCACCACCTCAGAGACAGGCAGTTCTGCTGCTGCTGGTCACCTCGTGTCTGGGATCCTGCCAGCCACTGACCACAATCTGCTTTCTGGATGTTTCTGCCCATCGCCTCCACCCTGCCTCCTGGGGCAGACGCTCAGCTCAGACCTCTGTAAAGATCTGGGGTCACAAAGAGTGGATTCTGCCTCCCTGGGCCCCCACAGCTCGTATCTCTTGGCGGGGCAGTGGAAGCTTATGTGTCTGTATCTCCCCCTGGCTGGGGGACAGCTGCTGACAGTGGAGGGGACAGCCAGCACACAATGAAAGCGGAAAGTGACAGCAGGTGGGGAGAGCTGCCATGGGAGAGGGGAGCCGGGGCTGAGATGGAGACGCTGGGGAGGGCACCCCTTTTAGCTGGGTGAACCGAGGCGGCCGGCCCCTAAGAAGGGGGCTTAAAGGCTGAGGTGAAATCACAGAGAGGAAGAGTGGACCTGAGCTGTGGGGAGGCCGGGGCACGGAGCTCCGGGTAGAGGAAGACTGCCTGGTGAGCACCTGGACGTGGGAGCCGGCGTGGGTGTTCCAGGAACTGGCAGGAGGCCGCGTGGTGGACAGGGTGCGGGCGGGGTAGACGGAGCCGTGGCCACATGGGCTGTGTCAGAGTGAGGTGGCCGGGCCCTGGAGGGTCTGCGCAGGGGGGAAACAGGGTCTTGCTTATGTTTTAGGAGAGCCCTCTGACCACTGGGTGGAGGACAGAGTGGAGGGAGCAGGAGGGCAGCAGGGGAAGCAGTGTGAGGCTGGGTGGTCATCTCCATGAGAGCCGGGGTAGGCAGGTGGGGCTGCAGGTAGAGACAAGAGGTGTTTTGGAAGTGGGGCCGGGCGCTCTGCTGAAATGCCCGGCTCCTCCTTTTGTGGATATCTCCTGTCCTGAGTCCCCAAGGTGGTGCCAAGGCTGGACTGCCACACGGCCGAGGTTAGACCGCCACACGGCCAAGGCTAGACCACCACACTGCCAAGGTTAGACTGCCACATGGCCAAGGCTAGACTGCCACACTGCCAAGGTTAGACCTCCACGTGGCCAAGGTTAGACTGCCACGTGGCCAAGGTTAGACTGCCACATGGCCAAGGCTAGACCGCCACACTGCCAAGGTTAGACCTCTACATGGCCAAGGTTAGACTGTCACATCACCAAGGCTAGACCACCACACAGCCAAAGTTAGACTGTCACACAGCCCAAGGCCCCCAGTCCTGCTGCACCACCAGCCCCAGCTGGCTTCTGCTTGGTCACTGCCTCAAACAGAGGACAGGATCTGTGCCCTTAGCCCTCAAGAGCCGGGCCTAAGGACCCAGAACCCAGGTCAGCCTCCACCTCCAGCTTGTAAACATGGGCAGGGCAAACCCAGGCGGGGAAGTCTGCTCATCCATTACCTCTGAGAAGGGGAGGCCAGCGGGCAGCACCGAGGGCAGTGGGAGGGACTCTGGGGGCTGGGGCCGCCCCCAGGCATTTGGGCAGGTCACTCTCGGTGTGAATTTGGGATAGAAGCCTCACCTCCTAGGTTCTGGGGGTCGTGAGGAGAGGTGAACAGACTCCAGAAGCCTCTGGAAGCCTCTGGAAGCTGCAGAGGATGGTGCCCAGGCACGGGGCGGCTGCCTCTCCTTCCTTACTCCCCTTGTCAATGCCTTCACGTGGGAGTTGAAACGGTCATGAGTGCACAGGAAACATGGCTCTCGAGGGACGTTACTTGGCTGAGCACGAGTATGACACCCTGCAGACACCGGGGCTCGGAGCTCTGTCCAGCCCTCAGCTGGACAGGCAGTCAGGAGTCCATGTGAGCTGAGGTGAGCTGCCCCTGATTGTGCAGAGGAGAGAATGGCTGGCTTGACACCCCTCTGCCCACCTCAGCGTGAGGCCCTGCACAGGCCTGTCCCAGGCCCTTCTCCCCAGCTCAGAGCCAGGGTGATGATGATGATAATCTTCCTGTGTGCCAGCTGGTTTCCATGCCCCGGCCTCACCAAATCCTCAAAGCAACTCCAAGAAGTATTTACTAGAAATCTGCAAAGAACAGACGAGGAAACTGAGACCCAGAGAAGTTGAACAGCTTTCCCGGGGTCCAGGTCTGTGAAAGTTAGGATCCCTCCTCCTCCATCGGGACCTACTCTTCCCCCTCCCTGCCCCCTCTGTCCTCCCGCTAACCCTTCTTCCTTCTACCTTCTCTTCTCTCCCCTCCCCTGCTCCCTCCCTCCCTCTCTCCCCTTTCTCCTTGCCCCTTCCCTTCTCCTCTCCCCTCTCTCCCTCACTCCTCCTTCTCTCCACCCCCCCCCTCTCTTTACCCAACCATTTTTTACTGAGCTCCTACCATGTACAGGGAGTCCTTGGCTGGTGCAAACCATTAACTACTTGGCTACTAACTGAGAGGTTAGGGGTTTGAAACCACCCAGAGGCACACTGGAAGAAAGGCCTGGTGATCTCCTTCCCAAAGGTCACAACCTTGAAAACGTGATGGGGCACAATTCTACTCTGCACACATAGGGTTGCCGTGAGTCAGAGTTGACTTAATGACAATTAGTAACCATGTCCAAGCATGAGCCAGGTGCTAGGAACACCACAATGGCCAAGCCCGGCCTCAGCCTCTTCTCCACAGGTTATGGGCCAGGTGACAAGCAGGTTCAGCCCCAGGTTGGCTCTGACTCTGGAGGTGACCTGAGAACAGAGCGGAATGGGGCCATTCAATGAATCTGACCCCGGAGGAATGTGCTGTCATCTACTAGTGATGTGTGCCATGCATGCAGTTGGAGGGGTGACTGTGCTGCCATCTATTAGTGATGTCTGCTATGCATGCAGGTGGTAGTGGGAGTGACTGTGATGTCATCTGTTAGTGATGTCTGCTATGCATGTGGGTAGGGAGGGAAGTCGGGCAATTGTGCTGTCTACCTGTAGATCCCAGATGAACAGATCCTCAAAAAGGCATCCTACTGAAGGGAGGAAATGCCCTGTGCCAGCTGCTCTGCAGGCCCTCCTGGCCAACTCAGCATTTTTATCTTCATCGTCAGATAAGAAAGCAAATCTGTCTGAGAACTTGCAGTTCATCTGGGTGAGAGCTGCGATCCAGACCTGGGCTCCAAGGCCCATGGTTTTCCCTGATGTCAGACTACCACACTCCCCGTTTCCCTTTTTGCTTTGGCTTCTGGGGAGCTCAGAATGGAGGCTGAGGCTTGCTCCTGGTGACCACATCAGCTCAGTTATTTGGAGCATATTTACCCCTCCTTCCTCTGGGCTCTCCGCCCTCCCTGCTGGGCCTCCAGTGGAGCGGCCGGACACAAGTTATCAACTATAAATAAAACCAAGACTTCCGTTCTGGCACTTGCTCTTCTTTCCTGGTGCCTTTTTTAAGTCCCTGAACAGGGAGGGGAGACTCCTAACGGAAGATGACATCACCATCAGCTGGCCCCCAGAAGCAAGCCCCCAGCCCCGCTGGCCGCATGGGCCCTGAATGCCCCCATTATGAGGGGCAGCCTCATTACACAAATCTTGCCGCTTGGTGGAATTTCAAACGGCGTTTTGTGGTTTCTGACCCTCGCTGCGGAGCGCGCACACAAGCAGCTGCGGTTGCACGGATTCCTTTCCCGCCGCAGTCCTGGCACCCGTCCAGGCCAGTGACCACCCTCCAACCATGAGTCAGTTTCATTCTTAATTCTCTGACTCAGGTCCCTTTAAAGGGACAGCAGAGCCAGGAGCCTGGAAGCAGTGGACGCCACCGGGGGAGTGCCTGCCTGAGATAGGGAGGGGAATGGAGGTCAGGAGGAAGCTTGGGGGTGCTTGGGGGCTGCTCGGGCAGGCAGTGGTCTTGAGGGCTGGTGAGCAGCCCCTGCATCCCTCCACCCACCCCCACCCACCTCCCTCACGGCCCCAGGATGGAGGGAGTTTTCTGCCTGCTCCAGGGGAGAACGTGTGACTCCCCCAAAGCCACAGTCTGCAGGGTGGGAACCTCCAGCAAACAGGGACCTTCCTTTTGGAACCCTGCCTGAGCTCTGGGCCCAAGGGGCCAGCAGGGACTTTGCAGGGCCCCTGTGTCCACCTTACTTGGTCACTTGCCCCTTGCTCCTTCACCTTCTGTCACTGGGACCCTCTGTACTTCCCAGAGCAGCCCAGCTGCTCCCCGGGGGGTGGGGGTGGGTCTTTATCATTGCTGCCACCAGGAGCTCACTGCCCCCCCCCCTCCCCCCCCCGCCCTCTGCCAGGCCGGCTGTCTCCTCCAGGCCTTGTCTCCTTTATAACGTATACTCACTGGCTTCCCCACTGTGGATCCTGGCAGGGCAGGGATCCTGGCATATAGTAGGTGCTCAATACTTGCTGGATGAATGAATGAATAACTGGATGAGTGATTGGCAGGGTCCCTCCATAGCCATCCCTGTGAGATGAGGAGGAGGGAGCAGAGGCCCTGGAGCGTGGTGGACAAGCCAAGGGCACATGCGCACGCTGCTGAGTCCGGGGCCCTGGGGAGCACCAGGCTGTCATTCCCACCTGGGCAAGGTCTCAGTGGGAGGCCTTGGGAAAACAGAATTTCTCTCTTTACTTCCTTCTCCCGTCTGACTCACACTTTCGTTTTGAACTTCCCCCTTTTTTCCTAGCTTCTCTAAATGGTCATGTGAGGCCAAGGTTTCATTCACAAAAATGCAACCTACCCGATGTCTGCCTCTTGGTTGGGCCTGCTCCTAGGTGTGTAGGGGTGCCAGTGGTGGTCACACACAGGCGTGTGGGTGTACAGGGGTGCCTGTGGTGGTCACACAGGTGGCAGGGGTGCCTGTGCTGGCCACCCACAGGTGTGCAGGTGTGCAGGGGTGCCTGTGGTTGTCACACAGGTGTGCAGGGGTGCCTGTGGTGGTCATGCACAGGCGTGCGGGTGTACAAGGGTGCCTGTGGTGGTCACGCACAGGTGTGCGGGTGTGCAGGGGTTCCTGTGGTGGTCATACACAGGTGTGCGGGTGTACAGTGGTGACTGTGGTGGTCACGCACAGGTGTGCAGCTGTGCAGGGGTGGGTGTGGTGGTTTCAGAGGCTGGACTGTGTGTGCACTCCACACCTTGGAGGCCATGTGGGCCTCTCCCTCCAGCCTTCCCCCTTGGCATCTCCTGGCCCCCCTTCACACGGGGCTAGGGACTGAGGGCTGGAATGGGGTGGAAGATTCCTGGTCCCACAGAACCTGAGCTGGGCACAGAGACCCTTAGACCTCCCCAGGCCCCACTGACCTGTTCTCTGACCCAGCAGGCAGCTGGCTGGGATGGTCAGGGTTGACGTGACCTTGGCCGGGGGACTCACGGCGAGTTCTAGGGGGGATAGCCTCCTTCTGCTCTGCCGTCCAGTCCCCTCTGAGGTGCCCATCTCCCTGGCCCAGGTGGATCAAAGGATGAGAGAAGAGAAGGGGGTGAGACTCCTAACTGAACCATGTTTCCTCCTGGGAGTAATTACTCAAGTACCTAAAGGGAATCCAAGATGCCACATCATCCATCTGTTCACCTGTCCATCCATCTGTCTTGTTTGTCTTAGTCATCTAGCGCTGCTATAATAGAGATACCACAAATGGATGGCTTTAACAAAGAGAAGTTTATTCTCTCACAGTCCAGTAGGCTACAAGTCCAAATTCAGGGCATCAGCTCCAAGGGAAGACATTCTCTGTTGGCTCTGGAGGAAGGTCTGTGTCATCAGTCTTCCCTTGGTCTGGGAGCTTCTTTGCACAGGAACCTCAGGTCCAAAGGATGCACTCTGCTCCTGGCACTGCCTCCTTGGTGATATGAGGTTCCCATGTGTCTCTGCTCACTTTTCTCTTATATCTCAAAAGAGATTGGCTTGAGACACTATCTAATCTTGTAGACCTCATCAGCATAACTGCCATTAATCTATCATATTACATCATAGTGATTGAGTTTACAACACATAAAGAAATCACATCAGATTACAGAATGGTACACAATCATACAATACTGGGAATCATGACCCAGCCAAATTGATATACACTTTTCTGGGGGGACACAATTCAATCCAGGTATCCATCCATTCATCTATCCATCCATCCATCCATCCTCAATCCATTTATCCATTCATCCCCTTAATTCATCCATCTATCCATCCATCATCATGCATCCATATGCCCATCCTCCCTCTCTCCCTACCTCCCCCCACTATCCCTCCACCGCTCATCTATCAGTCTATCTATCCATCCACCATCCATTTATCTTTCCATCCATCCATCTATCCACCATCCATCCTATAATTCATCCATCCATCCACCATCTATGTATCCATCCAACCATCCATCCATCCATCCATCCACCCGTCCATCCGCCCGTCCTTCCGTCCATCTGTCCATCCAGCCATCTCTCCATCCATCGTCCATCCAACCCCATAATTCATCCATCCATCCAGCCATCCATCATCATGCATCCATGTGCCCACTCACCCTCCCTCCCTCCCGCATCCATCCACCATCCAGCCATCTATCCATCTATCCTGCTCACCATGCAGTCCTGAGTCCCCTTCATGCCAGGCCTCATGCTGGCTCTCTGGGCCCATCAACCCCTTTGATGTGGACTCTGCCCTCATGAGATGCTAGTCTGGTGGAGGAGACAGAGGGGCAGCCAGACGGTGAGAATGCACGGGCAGTGTTTCCTTCTGTTGTACGTAGGGTCACTATGGTTGGCACTGACTTGATGGCACCTAACAACAACAACAACAGGTGCCTTAGTGGGAGAGGTTCAGTGAAGAGGAGGCCCGTCCAGGCTGGGGGTGGGGAGGTCAAGGAAGCCTGCATCCCTGCAGGATGAATACAGCAGCCAGAGAAGGGGCTTGAAGGGGAGGAGAGACTGTGGAGGGAGTTTCTGCAGAGAAAAGAGTGTGTGGAGAGGCTTAGAAGCAGGAGAGACCCTGGCATGTTGGAGGACCTGGATGTGATCTGAGAAGAGAGTGTGCACGCTGGGGCAGGAGGTGGAGAAGGGAGAGCTCAGGCTAGCTGGGTTATTCCATAGCTGAGGAAACTGAGACTCAAAAGGGGAGTCTTGTTCAAGGTCATATGACAGGTAGTGCAGGGTCCAATGGCCTCTGCACCACCCTCCCCTGAACCTCCAGCCCAGGCTGCTGCAAAGGTTAAATCTAATTTCAAAAGGCACTTTGAAATGCAAAAGTTGTAAGGTCTTATTATGATTATAAAAGCTTAACAGGAAGAACACATCCAATTATGGTTTTACAAGAGGCTGCTCTGCCCCTCTGGAATTCCCTCTTACCCAGGGATCTCAAAGCACTGGGCTGGTCCAGAATTAATTAGGCCCTGAAGCCAAGGACCTTGGAATGTGCACCTAGAAGCATTTGGAGGGGCAAGCCTGGCCCTGGCAGGAAGTGACAGCATGGCTCATCCTCGCTCTGCCTTGGAGTCTTCACAGGATCAATCCCTGCTAGGGGGCTTTGGGCCTTCCCTGTCTCCAGTCAAATGAGGGATGAAGATAAGCTGCAGCAGGAATAGGACCAAAGACTCCACAGCTGAAAGGGAAGCAGGGAGGATGGGAGCAGTTCTCCCTGGTGTAGAGTTCCCTGGGTCCAGATCCTGCCTGTCCCTTGTGACTGTGAGCTCCTGAAGGTCATGGTCACTGGTGCTTGCTGGGAGGAACAGGGTTTGAGAGCTGGAAAGGAGAGCAGGGTTTGGAAGACTGAGGGGTAAGGGAGAAGCCACAGGACCTACTACCTTGTCAAGGCTTACTGAGGTTTGTTTGATGAATACCTAATTGATGGATGGATGGCCAGATTGATATGTGGAAGGATAAATGGATTGATGAATGTGTGGATGATCTAAGCGAGGACAGATGAGTGTGTGGATGGATGAATGTGTGAGTGGATGAAGGGATGAACAGATGTGAAGAAGTGGGCATGAATGAGCACAGTGGGTGTGGGTGTGTGTGTGTGTACATTCAAGGGGGATGATGTGTACCATGGCCAGGCTGAAAGGAAGGACTAGCGTTGGGTTAATGGATGAATGGATGGATGAATGGATGGATGGATGGATGGATGGATGGATTTGTGGGTTGTCGGACAGTGGAAGTATGGATGGATCGACTAATGCATGGATGGATGGCTATATGGATGCCTGGATGGATATGTGAATGGATGGATGGGTGAATGTATGCATGTATGGATGAATGAATGAATGGATGAATCAGTGGAAGTGTAGCTGGATGGATGAATGCATGGATGGATGGATGAACAGATATGGATAAAAAGGCATAGATGAGCAGTGTGAGTGTGTGTATCCCAGGGGGATGCTGTGGACCATGGCCAGGCTGCAAGGAAGGGCTAGCATTGAATGGATGAATAGATGAATGGATGGATGGAAAGAAGGATGAAAGGACAGGATGGATGGGTGGATGGATGGATGGAGGGATGGGTGGGTGGGTGGGCAGACGAGTGGATGGGTCGGTGGGTGGGAGGGTGGATGGATGGATGGGTGGACATATAGATGGATGGATGGGTGGTTGGTGGATGGATGGATGGATGGGTGGGTGGATGGATGAGTGGATAGATGGGTGGATCAGTGAGTGGTGGGTGGATGGGTGGATGAATAGACAGATTGGTGGATTGGCGGGTAATGGTATAAGCATCTGGGTCCATCTCAGGCAAGGAACATGGACAGCATGAGAAGAGTCCAACAGAGACATCAGCAGGGTTGGCAGGATCTCGTGGACAGAAGCTGGGCATCCATGGCATGATGCCCATGTCCCTCAGCAACTGGGCAACAGCCTAGGGGTGGATGATCCAGGCTGGGGTCAGGATACATGACTCCTTTTCTTTGTTCAGCTTTATTAGCCACTTGACCTTGGCTAGTCATCTGCGTTCCAAGCCTGTTTCCCATTCTGTAACCTAAAGACTTACTGGATGAGATGAGTTTCTAAAGAAGACCTCTGGCAGGTGGGCCATCCCAGCCCCTCCCCGTCCTGTTCACAGGTGCTTCCTTGCCTCATCTCTGGCTCAGTCCAAACATCTTCCCCCCACCAGCTGACCCTCCCTCCTCCAGCATGGATCCAAAGCCAGCATAAGCTGTGGGCCCCAGGGAAAGGAGAGCCCGTCCCTGCCTGAGGCGGGCGGGGCGAGAGACTGCTGTGGCTGCAGACGGCTGCTCATTGAGTCCCTGGCAGGCTCCAGGCTGAGTCACCCTGAGTCACTCTGTCACTTCCTACCACACATTCCTTCATTCATGTAGTGTCTCATCCCCTGGGGTCACCTCCCTGGCGTCTCCTCAAGCAGTTGCCAGGGGTATGCAGAGGACTCAGCCTGCCCCAGCCAGATGGACAAAGGGCTCAGCCCCTGGAATCCTAGGGTGGGCTGTGGCAGGGAGAGAGGACTGGGTTGTATGACCTCCCAGGAGGGGTGACAGGTGGTTTCTAAGCCCCCCTCCAGCCCAGAGGCCTGTGATGGGCGGACTAGGTCCCCACTGCCTTGAGCACAGGCAGCAGCCCATTGGAGAGAGCAGAAGGAGAGCAGAGGATAATGAGTCACCTGCCCCCCACCTGTATCGTCACTAGCCACACCCAGGCTCTGACTACTGCAGGCTGCAGGGCTCCTCAAGGTGGGCCAGGCTGTTCTGAGACAGGCAGCCCTGGGTGTCTTCTTGTCACTGGGTGGTGTGGGGCACGTCACGGCACCGCCAGCCTCCAGCCTCTGTCCCCGTCTGGGCACCGACTCCATGGGCCTGCTGTGTGGGAACAAGTCAATGTCCCTCCTGGACCCTGGTGGTGATTCGAAGCCCTTGGACCCCCTGGCTCACCTCCAGCAACTTCTGAGATCTGACTCTTGGTGCTCGACAGCATGGAGGAAACAGTTCAGGCCCTGGGAGGGGAGCGGCTCTCGAAGATGAAGCTTGGGGGTCCGGGATGCAGGGGACACAGGGCTCCCTGGAAGCAGGGAAAGGAGCCTAGGGGGCCTGACCTGCAGGGGTGAGCCAGCACCCAGACACAAGGGTGGGGGCACTTTTGAGTCTGCAACCACCCCTCACGGCTGGGCAAGGCTGGTCTCATGGTCTCTGCCCTCAGAACGTGCTATAGGGGGAATCAACTCTCCCCTGGAGGGAGGGGAGAGCCCGGGAGGCCCAGCACCCCCTTTCTATCCATTCTCTCCTCTGCAAACCTCTCTCATCATCTTCTGGGTGCTGGGCACTGCTCTGCGCCCTTGGAATTTATAAATGACTAAAGCAGACTGTGATCGTGCCCTAGAGGCTCCCCGTCCTACTGAGGGGGATGGACGATAGATGACAAGCAATAAAATGGTCCAGTCTGTGCGGGAAAGAGGGAGTAGAGCAAAGTAACAAGGACCAGAAGTTGGGGGTGCGTGGAGAAGGTGGCCTTGGAGGAATCTGGGAGGTGGGGAGGGAGCTAGCAGGGTGGGTGTCTGGGCATCTGGGCATCTTGATTTCCCCCACAATGAGGCACCTTGTGAGAGTCCTCCGAGAGATTAATAAAATCTTATCAAAGAACACAGTGATTCATGCAAACCCACCGAGCCAATCATACATCGGCAGGACTGTAATTTCTATCAAACTATAATTAGCTGAATTTCCTTTTGTAATCTTGGGAATTTGACCAGCTCGCAGCCTATCATTGGAGCCGTGGGATAATTATCAGCCGCCTCGCGTACAAAACTGTCAGGAGTAAAAACGTTCTACGGTTCCCTTTGATGTTTAGAGAGGAATCATTAATGCAAAGACACGAAAAAATTAGTGGAATTTCAAAAACAAAACAAATGTAGCCCTGTTGGGATACAGGGTTTCCTGTGCATTTCCCGATGCCCCTCAGTGCTGGGGACACAAAACTGGGCCAGCCGCGGTCCTGGACTGAGGAGGGGGTATACAAATGACTGATGGGCACCCTAAAAGAAGCTGCAGATGAAGGCCCCCAGGAGTGATGCGGTGGGAGCAGCCTCCTGGGGGAGGTAATCCAGGGAGGCTTCTTGGGTGAGGCACTGAGGCGGCCCTTGAAGGCTGAGCAGCAGACTCTCAGGAAGAGAGGAAGGAAGGGAAGATATTCCAGATAGAGTGATGGATTGAGCAAAGGCACAAATGCATGAACAAAACACTAAGCACGCTTCCATTCATTCATTCCCCACCTATTTCTTCTATGCACCCAGTCTCCGCAGCACTGTGCTCGGCACAGGAGAAGCAAGGACCCCCAACCCTTGCCCACTCTCTGCAGGTCTTGTCTGAGAAGGGGCAGCCCTTGCCAGAACGCCAAACTGGTTGACATCTCTGCCAACATCCCTCTCTCCATGAAACCCTGTATCCCAACAAGGCTACATTTGTTTTGTTTTTGAAATTCCACTAATTTTTTCTTGTCTTTGCATTAATGATTCCTCTTTAAACAAAGGGAACAGTAGAACGTTTTTATTCCTGACAGTTTTGTACACGAGGCGGCTGATAATTATCCCACGGCTCCAATGATAGGCTGGGAGCTGGTTGGATTCCCAAGATTACAAAAGGAAATTCAGATAATTATAGTTTGATAGAAATTACAGTCCTGCCGATGTATGATTGGCTCAGTGGGTTTGCATGAATCACTGTGTTCTTTGATAAGATTTTATTAATCTCTTGGAGGACTCTAACAAGGTGCCTTGTTGCAAGGGGAAATTCTTTTGTATACCTCTCCCACGAAGAACTTGACCATGTTATGCCCAGAAGATATGGGTTCCCTGGAATATCAGGGTGCAGAGGCAAGAGAAGAGACCTGAGAGTCAGATATTTGGGGTTCATGTGCAGCCAGTTATTTACCATGTGATTTTCAGCAGGCCCCTTCCCTTCTGGGTCTTCTGGGCTTCATTGGAAGAGAGGCAGTGGGCACAGTGGTGAAGAAGATGGGTTCAGGGCTCAGGCTGATCCTTTCTAACTGCCCGTCCTTTGGCAACCTCTTCCAAGGCCTCAGTTCCTTCATTATAAAATGGGGATAATGACAATAATAACAACTCCCTCACAAGGTTGTTTTAAGAATTAAATGAGCTAATATATATAAGTACCACTCGTCTGTTAGTTTGTGCTCATGTAGAACCTGTACTTAGACCAAGAGACAGTGTTTCAAACAGAACAAGGTGATACTGTGTGGTTGAAAGCCAGGAAAGCTATGTGTCAGGGTTGTAACCTTTTCACCATACTTATTCAATCTATATGCTAAGCAAATAATCAGAGAAAATGTACTATATGAAGAAGAACACGGCACCAGGATTGCAGGAAGACTCATTAACAATGTGCTATATGCAGATGACACAATCTTTCTTGCTGAAAGTGAAGAGGATTTGAAGCACTCACTGATGAAGACCAAAGACTACAGCCTTCAGTATGGATTACACCTCAACATAAAGAAAACAAAAATCCTCACAACTGGGCCAATAAGCAACATCATGATAAACGGAGAAAAGACTGAAGTTGTCAAGGATTTCATTTGACTTGGATCCACAGTCAATGCCCATGGAAGCAGCAGTCAAGAAATCAAATAAGGTTTTGAAAATACCAAGCCATGGTATTTTCAGTCGCCTCGTGTGCCTGTGAAAGGTGGGCAACGAATAAAGAAGACCGAAGAAGAATTGATGCCTTTGAATTATGGTGTTGGTAAAAAATATTGAATATATCGCGGACTGCCAAAAGAAGGAACAAATCTGTCTTGAAAAAGTACAGCCAGAATGCTCCTCAGAAGTGAGGGTGGCAAAACTTTGTCTCACACACTTTGGACACCTTATTGGGAGGGACCAGTCCCTGGAGAAGGACATCATGCCTGGTAAAATAAAAGGTCAGTGAAAAAGAGGAGGACCCTTAACCACATGGATTGACACAGTGCTGCAACAATGGGCTTAAACATAGCAATGATTGTGAGGATGGTGTGGGACCAGGTGGTCTTTCATTCTGTTGTACATAAGGTGGCTATGGGTTGGAACTGACTCGGCAGCGCCTAGTAACAACATCAATATATGTAAAGTAGCTGTCTAGACGATGAAAAAGGAAGACTGAAGAAGAATTGATACTCTTGAGTTATGGTGTTGGTGAAGAATATTGAATATACCATGGACTGCTAGAAGAATGAACACATCTGTCTTGGAGGAAGTATAGCCAGGATGCTCCTTAGAAGCAAGGATGGTGAGACTGTCTCACTTTAGACATGTTATCAGGAGGGACTATCCCCTGGAGAAGGACATCATGCTTGGTAAAGTAGAGGGTCATCGAAAAAGAGGAAGACCTTCAATGAGATGGATTGACACAATGGTTGCAACAATGGGCTCCAACGTACCTACTATTGTGAGGATGGTGCAGGACTGGGCAGTGTTTCATTGTGTTATACATAGAGTCTCTGTAAGTGGAGCTGACTTGATGGCGCCTAACAACAACTCTGGCACAAGTGAGAGCTCACCAGATGCTGGCTATTTCATTATTAAAGTGGCCTTCTTGAATGTGTTAGGAGCCAAGGCCATGGGCAGAAGTTGCAGACGACATCTACAGCTCCACGTCCAGAAGACCTCTGTAGAAGTGAGAGCTGTGAGGGAGGTGGTCCCATTTTACAGATAGGGAAGCTGAGACTCAGGGAAAATCTGGGATTTGTTCACACTCACAAACAGCAGGAGGCCTACAAGAGATCTGGAATGTCCTCATGCCTAGCACCACGCCTGGCGGCCTCTTGACGTGGAGCTTGCCCAGAAAGAATACACGGCCTTGAAATGGCATTGGTTCAGCAGGATGCTAGGTATTTGACTATGAACACTTTCAAGGTCTTCTTGCTTCCTGGTATGGTCAGAGACCAGGGGCCCTGATTGCCTTTTTCAGAGCATCTGGGGCTGGAGGGTTGGGATGGAGGAACTGGGAGCACCTTCCAACTCCTTTAGGCCTATAGAAGACCACAACCAGCTAGAGGGCAAGTTACCATGATGTGAATGTGTGAGCTTCCAGGCCCCCGACAAGCAAGGGCCCCTTCCAAGGCCTGGATCTTGGTCATATGCACTTGAATAATCTGAAAAAGAAATGTTTTAACTGAAATTGGTTATAATCATTGTCTTCATCCCCACTCTCCTTGATCACCCTTCTTGAGTTGGGTGGTGCTGGAATGGCTTAAGCATTTTTGGGATCCAGTTGGGGATACATCTAGTTTGAGTTTATGGGATACACTTATGTAGCTTGTAGACATATCTCTATAGAGTTACGTTGTTGTGGGTGGTACTGTGTAGGAGCAGTTTCCAGGGATACACCTGCCACTCACGCTTGCAAACCATCCCATGCTGTGATGTGGAGCTGCAGGGTCAGGGTGGGGACTGCTATATACATACGCCAGATGGTGCTCAGCACTGGGGGTGTAGAGAGTAGAAGAGAACAAAGAAAGCTGGAAAGGTAGAGGGCCAGGAGGCAGTCCCCGGAAAATGCTTCCACTCAGTGGACCGTTTGGTTTTCATAGATGCGTAGTCCATATGAAAGTTCTCTCCTTTCAGGAACATGCCCAGTAACACAGAGTATTCAAAATCAGAATCTTCTGCAACCATCAGTAATAGCTGTATGTCATTGAGTTGATTCTGACTCATAGTGACCCGGTAGGACAGGGTAGAACAGGCACATAGGGTTTCCCATAGGGTTTCCTAAGCTGTAACTGCTCACCAAAAGATCGGCAGTTCAGATCCACCAGCTGCTCCTTGGAAACCCTATTGGGCAGTTCTACTCTATCCTATAGGGTTGTTATGAGTCAGAATTGACTCGATGGTAACAGGTTTGGTTCTTGGCTTTAATCTTTATGGGAGCTGATTGCCAGGTCTTTTCCCCCAAGGAATGGCTGGTGGGTTCAAACGGCCGACCTTTCAGTTAGCATCTAAGCGATTATCCACTGCACCACTACCGCTCCGTTCAGTAATAATAACCGTTGACAATTCTTTCTTACCTACTGTGTGCCAGGCGCTGGACGGGGTGCTCATGGGCCCCCTGCATTTACTTCTGCAATAATTGTGGGACATAGTTATTACCTGCTCCCATTTTACAGATGTGAAGCTGAGGCTAAGAGACAAGCAGTCACTTGCTGCCGGTCACACAGCTATTATGGGAGGAGGTGTCGAACCCAAGACTGGCTTCCTAAGCTGCAATGCTTCACTCCACTGGGCAGCGGGCCAGGGAGGATCTAGCTGCCTTTCAGAGTCCTGGCCTATCAGTTCTGGAAAGGGTGGTTGAGTCCAGCTGGGGACACTGAGGCCTGGGAAGCAAGGCCCAGACACGGTCACTACAGGACAGCCAGGAGCCCAGGTCTCCCACTGCACCAGTGGGCTCAGACTGGGGTCACCCTTAGGACTTCTTGAGTGAAGACATGCGTCAAAATGGAAACCACCAGAACACCTCTCCATGCGCCACCCTCACCCCGTCTCTGGAATGCTCTTTCTCTCCTTTCGAGGAGCATTTGCAGGGTTGCCAGATGCCACAGCCCTTTGCTGCAGGGCCCAGAGCTCACAGAGGCAGCGAGCTGAAGTTGAACGTGCTGGTTCAGAAACTAGTGGGCATCTAGCTCCCTGCAGCAGGCCCCCTGGCAAGGGCAGCTGGCCGTGTTTTCCAGGGGCCTTGGGTCTGGCCCTGTAGACCCGTTTCTACGGGCAGAGCGCCCTCTCCCTCACTTGCCCAGCACCCCAAGGCCTGCTGACCATTGTCTGCCCAGAGAAGGGCAGGCTGCTCTGCTTCCTCAGTTGCTGAACACCCCTGAGGTTCTGTGTCCCCTCCGCCATGATGGAGGAAGTGCAGGCCATGGAGAAGCCTCCCAGCCCTTGTGTGCATGTGCAGAGCAGGGACTTGAACCCACTCTACCTGACTGTAAGACTTTACCTTTAACCAGCACCCCCCCCCTTGCCCCCTACACAGACGGAGTGCCCACCTGGTGTAGGAGACGGAGATCACCAGACGGTGCCCAGGACACAAGCTACTCCCGGGGATGTCCAGTGGCCACAGAGCTCAAGGAGGGAAGGAAGATGCCTCCCCAGGGAAGAAGCCCCTGGCTGAAGCTCCAGGAGGTGACAGGAGGAAGGTGTTGGCTTAGCTGGAGGACTGGAAAGAACATTCTGGAAGGGGAAACAGCATGTGCAAACGCAGCAAACATTCCACCCAACTGAAGGTGGGCAGTGGTGGGGACTCCAGGGTCCACACGGGGGGCCTCCCACACCATTGGAAGCAGCCTTCGGTATACTCTGAAGTCTGTGGAGTGTCTGGGGAGATGGTCAGGGTCCTCCTGTCTGAAAGATGTCACTTATGACAGGTGGGAGCTTCATAGAGGAGGGGCAAATTGAGGGGCTAGGCAGCTACGTGGGAGACACCAAAGTGGGGCTGGAGGCCCAAGCGCAGATTCAAGAGCTAGTGGACAGGAGAGGCAATGGGGCTGGGTGAGCCATATACGGGGAGTTAGTGTGTCCCCCAGGTTTGTGGCTGGGGCCAGTGGGAGCAAGAAGAAGGGCCTGGGGGGAGGGAGGTGAAGAGACAGATTCAGTTAGGGGTGTGCTGAGGTTGTGCGGCGTATGTGACACCCAAGGGGGAGGAAGAAGCCTAGGGCTGCTGGGTTAGAAGCTCTTGGCCAGAGAAAAAGATCTGGGGGTCACAGTGCTCAATGACGACTGAAGCGTGGAAGGGACAAGGTCCCTCCAGAAGGGAGACTTTGCAGGGGAGAGGGCAGCTGCCCCAGCTCCCAGCCACCAGCCCCTGGCAGGCCCTGCTGGCCCAGAGCACCTGTTGTCCAGAAGCTTGGCTTTGCTGTGGCTCCGCTGAAGCATGAGAGGCCGGGAATGTGCAGAGGGTCCCTGCCTGCTGCCTCCGATTTCACAGTGTCGGTGACCAAGGCACGTTTGCTATTATTTTTCACCGGAAAAAAACGTAAAGAGTTTGGGCCCTTGCCAACAATTCAAAGGAAGACAGCTGAAGGATTTGCCTTTTCCTCTCGTGCTGCATCCACTCGGCACCCTTTGGAAGACCACAGGGAGGGTGGGGAGAGGCTCGGGCTGGGACAGGGGTGGGGGGCTGCCAGTTCTGCTCGGGGCTCTGCATCCTGCTGATGACGACATGGGCAGCACCCGTCAGCGCCTCTAGCTTTGAGCCACACCTCCCTTCTCCCAGCCACCTCCACTCACCCAAAGGCTCCCCAGCTCACACAGCCCAGATCAAACTGGTGTTCACCCCGCTGCCCCCAGCCTCTAGCAGCACCCTTGTATCAGTGAAGGGTGCCAGCCACACACCCTGCCCATCCAAGGAGTCCTGGCTCTTGACCCCAGCTCTCAGATTTTTCCAGCTCATTTGGTCATGGACCTCAGATCCACCTCACTCTCCCAGCTCCTTCGCGTCTGCTCCTCATTCCATGTGTCGGTCATCTCTCCTGGCCCGGCAGGTCCCTCCGTCTGCCCACACATGCATGCTCAACACCCTTGCCACGTGGCAGCCTATGCCTCCGGGTGATTCCCACGGCTTCCTTCCCATGGCACATGGGGCAAGACCAGCACAGGGCTGGGCAGGAAAGCTGGGAGAGAATCCCTGATCCCCGTGCCCCCAGGATGTGAGCCCGTAGGATGCTGGCATCACTAATTACAGTGCACAAGGGACGTGTGAGGGTGGAGAGTCAGACTGGGGAGACCTGAGATGGGGACAGGCTCCATGGGGGGACATGTGGGAGGAAATGAGGCAGAGACGTTGCATCCCGACCTTGACCTGGGACCTCAGCTCGGGGACCACCCAGGGTTGGCACTGCACTTGGGGACTGAATGAGTAAGTAGTTGCTGTAGGTCAGCATTTGTTGAACACCTGCTGTGTGCCAGGCCCTGTGCAACCCCTGATGTGCCTTAACTCCCCATCATTCCCATGAGCCACTTCTGTGATCATTCCCACTTTGCAGATGTGGAAACAAAGGCTCAGAGAGGCTGGATGACTTGCTCAAGGTCACACAGCGAGAGAGCGCAGAAGCCCAGGGCCCAGGCAGGGACGATAAGAAAGCCTAGGCCTAAGCTGATGGGGGGGACAGGGCTGCTCGGCAGGGTAGGGTACAGGGTCTGAGTTGCTCCCTCTGGTCCCAGTTGTCAGCTCCTTTCCTTTGACCTCATCCCCAGCACCAACAGAGTCTCTCCTGACCCCAGAGTCTCTTCCTTTATCTCCCTGGGACCGTCAGCCTTGGGGCCCGAGTCTGGCCAAACCCTCTGTGGAAGGTTTTGTGCTTAGCACCTCAGTTTTGCCTTGCAACCCCCAGTGCACGATCGTGCCCATTTTACAGAGGGGGTTACAGAGCGTCCACGCAAGCAATCAAGCACCTCTCCCGGCACTGGAACTCAAGCCCTTCTGACTCCAAAGCCCATGCTCCTAGTCCACTCCCCAGGCCAAACCGCCTCCTGGATCCTGCCTGCACCAAACCTGGAGAGGGGCTTCGAGAGCTGCCGCTACCCGAGTGCGACGCAGAGTTGACGGCAGCGTTAGCTAAGCTCTTCCTCTAGGCCCGCCCTGTTCCATGCCCTTTCATGTGGTCTAGTTCTTCTAGTGCTTAGGACGACCAATGATGTAGGCACTGCTCTATTCCCCTCTTAGACAGACAGACAGACAGACAATGGTAGATACATAGATGACAGATACATAGATAGGTAGGTAGGTAGGTAGATACATATATACATCCATGCACACCCAGCTGCTGTCAAGCCGGCTCTGACTCATGGCGACCTGATGTACAACAGAATGATCCTGCGTATTGTTGCAGCCATTGTGCCAATCCACCTCACCTAGGGTCTCCCTTGCTGGCCCTCTACTTCACCAAACATGATGTCCTCCTCCAGTGATTGATCCCTCCTGACGATGTGTGCAAAGCAAACGAGGACAATGTTCTGTTGTGATCCATAAAGGTTCTCATTGTCTCATTTTTTGAAAGTAGATTGCCAGGCCTTTCTTCCTAGTCTGTCTTAGTCTAGAAGTTCCACTAAAACCTGTCCACCATGGGTGACCCTGATGGTATTTGAAATACCAGTGGCATAGCTTCCAACATCACAGGAACATGCCAACCACCACAGTACAACAGACTTACAGATGGGGGGTATTCCGCTCTTCCAGATCTGGAAAATGAGGCACCAAGAAACCAAGCCACTTTTTCCAGATCACAATGTGAGAAAGAGGCTAAGCTGGGATTTGAACCCAAACAGCTGCCTCTTAACCTCTGTCT
Organism: Dugong dugon; assembly: GCA_030035585.1. Classification (NCBI taxonomy): domain Eukaryota; kingdom Metazoa; phylum Chordata; class Mammalia; order Sirenia; family Dugongidae; genus Dugong; species Dugong dugon. Next base: position 135,066,282 of record CM057467.1, read on the forward strand.
GTAATATACTACCTAGAGAAAAAGAGCTGGAAGAGTCTCGTCTTTATGTGCCGCCTTTCTTCCAAGAAGCTGAGAGGAAAGAACCTCACCTTTATTGAGCACCTACTGCGTGCCAGCTAATCATATACCGTTGCTTTTCACGGTTGCTGTTGGGTGCCGTCAAGTCGATTTCGACCCATAGCGACCCCATGTGATAGAGTAGAACTGCCCCATAGTGTTTCCTAGACTCGTCTTTACAGGAACAGACTTCCACATCTTTCTCTCGTGGAGCAGCTGGTGGGTTTGAACTACCGACCTTTCGGTTAGCAGCTGAGCACTTAACCACTGCACCACCAGAGCTCCACTTTTCAAGGTGAATATTCTTCATTGCATTTTGCAGGTGAAGAAATGAGAATCAAGGAGGCAGAGTTTGCCTGCTCCAGGACACCCCACTAGTGCAGGAAGGGGGTGCAGATTTAACGCAGGCCTGGGAACCCCCAAGTCCCCAGTAGAGATGCCCAGGCCAGCCTGGGCCCCCCGCTGAGGCCCGGCCCCTCCAGGGGGGCTGGCTCCCACCTGGGCAGGCTCCTTCCTTCGCCTTCCTTCCCGCCTAGGGAGAATTAAGTGGTAACCGTTTTTCAAAGTCAACTGTCAAAAGACAAGGGTTGGGGGAAGGAAATCTGCAATTAGGAACTTCAGAGTAATTTCCATCATGTGGTTTGAGCCCGACTGTAAACACTGGAGGAGAGGCCTGGGCGCGTCCCCTGGCCGGGTTTCCTGCCAGCTCTGCTGGGCCCCAGAGTCGGGTGGCCCCTGCGGAGGCCCCAGTGGGGAGGGCGGTGGGCCTTCAGCCTCAGACCAGGGAGGCTCTGGAGCTGCGGGAATCTCCTGTTCCTAGGAGCAGTTCTTTCCAGTAGGCTGTGCCGGCATTATGGAAAGGAAATATTAACATTATAATTATAAATCTGTTTATTTAATTAAGTTATTAAACAGGCCTGGCCTGGGGGAGGGAAAAAAGAAACAAAAACCCTTCATTTCATCCTAATCGTTTCTCCCAGGATGTAATCAGGGCCTCATACAAGAAGTCAGAGCCAGACAAGGCTGGGGCTCTGCCAGGGCTGGGGTCTGCGCCTGGTGCAAAGCTCAGGACTGACAAGCGGGGCCTAGGGGGGCGAGAGAGCAGGGATTCAAGCCAACTGGTACTACTGGCACATAGTGAGGGCTCAGGAAACGTTTGCAAAATGACTGCCTGATACGCAGGGAACAAGCTGGAGGGGGTGGGGAAGTAACGTCCTCAACTTGCCCTGAGACAATTTTCGAGAAAGTAAGAATGGACTCTGCCAGAACTCAACATACGAACCTTCACGACAGACGACACTGGCGTTCAGACGTCAAGATGCCTATTATGTGTTTTGACCTTCAGATCTCCTGTTACTCTAACACTTATCAAACTCTAACCCTAACCCTTGACCTAGCTCTAACCCTAACCCTAATGCGAACCCTAATCTAAAACCTAGTTCTAGCCCAAACTCTATTCCTAACTCTAACCCTAACACTAACCCAAATTCTGACCCTAACCCTAACCCTAACCCTAACCCTAACCATAGCCCTAGCCCTGACTCCAGCCCTAAGTCTAACCCCTAACGCTAACCCTAACCCAGGCCCTGGCCACTGTTGGCTGATGACCAAGGAGATTAGTGTCACCTTTTGGACAGGGCCAACAAATTCCACCAGTCTCCTGACCCTGGTGTCTCCTAATGGGACAGGTTTAATAAGGAACTGGAACATCAGAATCTCAGAGAGTTTTGGAAGCTAAAGCCCCCACTGAGTCCCAGGTCTGAAGAGCCCACTCTGGGACTGCAGGCTGGGCCTGGTGGAGCCTGTGCCGAGGGGGTGCAGGGAGGCGCCTACCAAGAAGGCCTCAGATCCGGCCCTGCACCCCCGAGATGACAGCTGTCCGCGGGCTCCGTGCAGAACTGCCCGTCGGACGGGAAGTAGCTCGTTCCAGCTGGCACAGCCTTATCAAACAGTTCGAGCTTTGTAAGTGTGGACAGCTGCGGGGCCAGGAGCTGGCTCTGGGGCTGGGGCTGGGGGACCGGTGGGGGCCTGGATTTGGGAAGCCGAAGAGGGGGAGGCCTGGGTTGCCTGTGTCAGTGGCATCTGCACGTGGATGGGGGAGCGAGGACCACAGAAGTTTGGATCAGGCTGAGCCTCTGGAAAGATGAGCCCTCAGAGCAGGATGCTGAGGGTGAGGCCTAATTGGGGAATGACCATGAACACAAGCGGAATGCATGGGGGAGAGATTGAGGGTCTGGGCCCCACCCCAGGCCCCCAGATCACCTTCAACTGGGCCATGGACAAGGCAGTCATGAAACTAACCAGTTTGGAGGGATGGAACTGCATGGGGACCTTTCTATACACCACCATTCATCCATCCATCCATCATCCATCCATCCATCCATCATCCGTCATCCATCCATCCATTTATCCAATCATAAAACATGCATACAAGGCTTGCACCAGGCTGCCCTGTCTGCTGGGTTCCAGGGATTCAGAAAATGATCGGATTTGTCTCTGCTGTGTTGACAGTCTCAGGGTATGTGTGTGGATGGGGGGTGTGGGGGAAGGAAGCTGGGGGACAGGGGAGACAGACAGAAGACAAATCCTAATGATTGACTCAGGGAAGTTTTGTAACTGAGAAGGTATAAACCAAGGGCTGGGGGTCCCAGTGAATCATCCTAAACCTCAGTTTATCACCTGCAAAGTGGGGATGGAGCAGTGCCCACCATGGTGAGCTGTGGGCATTAGATGACACAATGTATATAAGGCATTTGTCGCTGTGCCCGGCATAGCAGGTGCTCAGTAAGTGTTACTAACATTAGCATCACCTTCATCATCATTATTATCTCTGCCTGGGGTGAGAGTGAGGCAGTTTAGGGAAGCTTTCCCAAACGCAGGGTTATTGAGGCTGGGTGTTGAAGGATGAGTGGGAGCTCACTGGTACCCATCCTGTACTTCCCCTAGTAGCTTACACTTACACTTCACTCATTTCTGCACTATAATTCCCACCCCTGCTCCTTTTCCCTAGGGTCTCCTTCCTTTGATACTAGCCCTAGGTCCTCCAAGAAGACTCCCTGCCTACGCCCAGCACCATCTTGCTATTTCCTCTCGCCTTGAATCACAGAGACCACTCCCCACCTCAGGCCCTTAGTCCTTCACCCTGGACTTTGTAACTTCTCAGGTGACTCTTCAGGGCGGGACAGAGTCTTCTCTTTCCATAGCCCCAGAGAGTACAGACCTATCCACAAACAGTGGTAGCCTCCTGGGGCTTTGCTTGGTTCTGCTTACAAGGGTGGTACTATTTCTGTGTGTGCCAGCTCTGGTATGGGGAGCAGAGGGAGCAGGAAGAGGACTAAGTTGGGAGTTTCTCTAGGGCAGAATTCAAATCCTAGTCATTTCTGGGTTTTTGGCATCCAGCATTCAGTAGGTGCTCAGAGAATGAAGGGTTGGATGGATGGTTGGAAGAGTGAATGGAAGGATGGATGGAGAGATGGAGGATGAATGACTAGAAGGAAGGATGGATGGATGGATGGGTGGGTGAGTGGATGGATGTATGTATGGATGGATGTATGGATGGATGGATGGATGGATGGATGGATGGATGGGTGGATGGGTGGGTGAGTGGATGGATGTGTGTATGTATGGATGGATGGATGGATGGATGGGTGGATGGGTGGGTGAGTGGATGTATGTATGTATGGATGGATGTATGGATGGATGGATGGATGGATGGATGGGTGGGTGAGTGGATGGTTGTATGTATGGATGGATGTATGGATGTATGGATGGATGGATGGATGGGTGGGTGAGTGGATGGATGTATGGATGTATGGATGTATGGATGGATGGATGGATGGATGGATTGATGGATGGGTGGTTGGGTGGGTGGATGGATGGATGAATGGTGTTTCACCTGAGAAACTGGTAAGAAGATGGAACCATTTACAAAGACCAGGATGATTCTGGAATAAATTAGATTTAAAGAACAGGTCAGGCAGTGTAACCTAGAGACTAAACACACAGGCTCTGAAGTCAGATATACCTGGATTTGAATCCTGGCACTAACATTTTCTATCTTATCCTTCAGTTAGTCACTTAAGCTGTCCAAGCCTCCGTGTTCTCACCTGGACAATGGGGCGTTCCACCTCATGAGAATGTTATGAGGATTAATGAAACATGGTTAGCACAGTGTCTGTACAAGGTAAAAGCTCAGATAAAGATTTCTATTAACACATATCTGACCACTGGCTGGGGAGCTCGTCACCCCATCTCAGTAGCCTGGCTCATATTCCTTTTTCCAACAGGCTCTGGGTTGCCAAGAGTAGCTCCTGACAGCTGCCACCCCCTCCTCTCCCCTCCTCAGGTTCACTCGCCGTTACTGAGGGAATCCTGGTTAGTTTCTTTTCCTCCGCTGACTGATATACTTAAATTCAGCAGGTCGCCACGTCTGATCTGAGGTCGCGTCTCAGAGGGGAGAGTCGGGAAGGCGTGGGCTCGGCAAGAAAGATCATAAAGTATATTTTGCAGGAGTGGGAGGCGGTATGAGAATGTGTCTGCCTGGCACCAAGCCGAGGGGCCCCATTTATGTCAGTTTTCCCAAAGTAGCTCTAATTGGCAGGAAATAATCCCCAAGGCCCCTCTCTGCTCCATGAGGGGCTTATAATTAGTAGTTTGGGATCCTGAGGGGCAGGTTGGCCGCAAGGCTTGGCAGAGGCTCTGCCTCGGCAGAGCCCTCTGAAAGGCATGATTGGAAGAGTGTTGTTTGCAGTTACCTAGCCTTTCTAGACCTCAATCTTTTTGTTTGTTTGTTTGTTTGTTTTGTTATCTCCCCAATAGGAGCAAAGGCATTGACTGATATGAGGAGCACGCCACTCCCCACAGCCATCTGGTGTGGGAGCATTCGTTCCCATCTCCATGCAGATGACTTTCGAGTATCTTTTAATTCCCAGTCTGATCTCGCTCCTGAGTTTCAGACCCATGTCTCTACTGTCTGTACTTGGATGTCTACAGGCATTGTAGCATGTTCCAAACTGATTAAGTCATTATCTCATTCAATTAATTTTTCATTTCAGTTACTGATCTTTTAAGTTCCAGAATTTCCATTTGTTTCTTTATTATAGTTTCCATTTCTCTGGCTAGATTCCTCATCTGCTTACTTATTAAGACTATATTTTCCTTTAATTCTTCAAGCACATATATTTTTAAAAATTCTTTGAACATATTTATAATAGCTGCTTTAAAAGTTTTTGTTTTTTTTCTGATAAATCCACTATCTGGGCCATCTGAGGACTGGTTTCTATAGACAGCTTTTTTTTTCCCTTTTCCTGTTCTTTGTGCATTTCGTGATTATTGATTATGTACTGGGCATCGTGAATGATATGTTGTAGAACTTCTGGACTGATATCTTCTTCTAAAAAGGGTTGATTTTTGTTCTAGGAGGTAGTTTAATCACTGGCTGATTGTTGTTAGTTGCCATTGAGTTGATTCTGATTCATGGAGATCCCATGTGTGGAGACTAGAACTGCCCCCTTATGATTTTCCAGGCTGTGACCTTTCGGAAGCATATCACCACGCCTGTCTTCCAGCGTGTCTCTGGGTGGGTTCAAACTGCCAAGCTTTCAGCTAGTAGTTGAGCACTTAACTGTTTGTGACACCCAGGGACATTGGCTGACTACTTGAATGTAAGTGCATGTAAAACGGGGCCTCTCTGATGTCTCAGCTAGCTGCTTGGTGTGTTAAGAGGTCTAAGGACTAAGATGGACTAGGAAGAAAGGCCTGGTACTCTATTTCTAAAAAACAGCCAATGAAAACCCTATGGATCACAACGGTTTGATCCATAATCGGTCATGGAGATGACACAGGACTAGGCAATATTTCATTCCCTTGGGCACGGGGTCATCATGACTAGGGGCCGACACAATGGCTGTAACAATGAAGTTTTCCTAATTTAAGGCATCTCTTTCCTTCTGGAACCCTGACTAACACCCATCCCCATCCTGTGTGCCCAAGAAGGCACCCTATCCCCCAGAGAGGCCTCCTGCCTTGGTATGCCTCTGCTTCCCCCAGTAGGTGGCTTTGGTGGGGTACATCCTAGGCACCACACACCACCACTCAGACCTTCTCCCAGAAAGCTGAGTGAAAATCACTGACAGCCCATCTCAGAGCTGGGCTCCCAGGGAGTGGCAGAGCCAAAGGGCCAGCCTGGTGACAGCATGGGGCAAGGACAACTGTGACCTCTGGAGTCACACCTTTGGGTTCGAGTTCTACCTCTACTTGTGACTCACTGTGCAGCCTTGGGGAATGTTACCTCACCTCTCTGAACCTCAGCTCCATCCCATGTTCCATAAAGGAATAAATAAGATAAAGCAATGCAAAGCCCCAAGCACCAACTGCAGCTTGTGGTGTGGCCTCCATAAATATGTATGAGGAGGACATGTTCCTAGGCCCTCTGGCCTGTTTGCCTGGGTGAATTTCTGCTGTGTCAAAGTTAGCAGATCCCCAAAGTAGACGCCTCGTCAGATCCTGAAGAATGCCAGCCTCAGTGACTCATGTGTGTCTCTCCCAAAAAACATGAACATAGGCATTTGGGATCAGCTCCACTGTCTCTGAGAGGCATTTTGATGCTGTGAGCTGGATGCTGGGTTCTGGCCACAAAAGAGCTGGGCCTGGGCCTGGCCTCCAAGAAAGGATCTTCTACTTGGAAAATATGATTTAATCAATGTCTTTTTTTTTTTTTTTGGTTTAGTTTCACACTTCCTTGGCTATGTCTGTAGCTAAGAACTATGACTCCATGATGAATTGCCTGGAAGACTGTGGTGGTTATGAAGGGCGTTTAGTTTTTATGGTGATGGTGGTGGTGACAGTGGGGGTGATAATGAGGCTGGTGGTGATGGTGGGTTGTTGTTAATGATGATGTTGCTAGTAGAGGTGTGCTGATGGTGGCAATGTGGTAGTGCTGGTGGTAGTGATGTTGGTAGTGATGCTGGTAAAGGTGGTGATGGTGATGGGATGTTGATGGTAGTGGTGGTGTGGTGATGGCAGTGATGTTAATGGTGCTGTGGTGGTGATGGTGGTTATAATGATTTTAGTACCAGTGGTGGTGGTATTGATGGTGTGGTGGTGAGGTAGCGGTGATGGTGTGGTGGTGAGGTGATGGTGGTGACAGTGTGGTGATGAGGTGGTAGTGGTGGTGATGGTTCTAGTAGTGGTGAGGTGGTGGCAACTGGATATTGATGTTGATGGTAATGGTGATGTGGTAGTGAGGTGGTGGTGGTGATGGTGTGGTGGTGATGGTGAAGTGGTGATGGTGTGGTGTTGATGGTGGTGGTGGTGATGGTGTTGTGATGGTGGTGATGGCATGGTGGTGATGGTGTGGTGGTGAGGTAGTGATGGTGGTGATGGTCCTGGTAGTGGTGAGGTGGTGGTGATTGGATATTGATGTTGACGGTAATGGTGGTGTGGTGGTGAAGTGGTGGTATTGCTGGTTTGGTGGTTGTGATGATGGCATTTGAATGGTGATGGTTGTAGCAATGAAGGTAGTGGTGACACCTTAAAACCTGAGTCTGAGGCCAGTGTAGTAAGAAAAGATTTGGAGTCAGAAGACCTACTCTGTTACTTACTATCTGGTGACTTGGTCAACTTGTCCAAGTCCTGAGCGTCTCTGAACTAGAAAGGAGAATGGTCGCATATCTCTTTCTGGGCTGTTTGAAGATCAGAATGACCGAAGCCTGGGAATGCTCTGGATTAACTATGAATCTTGTAAGCTGCAAAGCTCGTGAATGTGCCACGAGAGTCTACAGAGCTCTGCTGTCGTGGACTGTGGCATCTGTGATTTTTTTTACACTGTGGAGCAGGATTCCACTTATTCTTTAGGCTGTAACACCTCCTTTTCTTTGAAGAATGTTGTATAATTCTTCTTCCTTTCTATGTGGTTTGGAGGGGAGCTGGCAATACCACACTTTCCCCGGCCATACAGATGGGCATGTGATCCAGGTCGGGGCAAGGAGAGTTCTCCTGGAGACTTCTCTGCTTGGCCAGAAGGGGGTGCTGTCAATTGGCTCAAGAGTCACAAGGCTACCTGGCCAGCAATCATTTTCTCACCCTCTGGAGGGTACTTGTTGCAGTAGACAGCCTGAGGATAACTTGCAAAGAGAAGCAGAGACAAGAAAAACTGAAAGAAGAAGATAGGGAGAAAGGAGAAGAGGGAGAGAAAGTGACAGTGACAAAAAGAGCCCTAGTGGCTTTAAGAACCTTGATCCAGCTGTGCCTGAAGACAGCTTGATACACTTCTGAACCTCCAAGGTATATGGGCCAATAATTTCCTTTACCTTAGGTGGTTTGTGTTGGACTTCTGCCTTTGGCAAACAAAAGAGTCCTTCCTTATACCTCTGGCCTCCTTGGTCTCTTAGAATCCCCAGAACGTTCCCAAGAAAGCAAAATTGACGACAAGTTTGACTTCCAAGTTTGAGGACAAAAGGTTCTTGTCCTGACAGTACAGAGTCCAGCAGACCCAAACCTGGCTCCTTTGCTCCCTCTTTCCAGGGAGCAAATTGGGACTGACTAGACTTCAAATGTCAAAGAGAGAGAAGTTGATATCTGGGACTGCTGCTGCCCTTGTCCCCAGAAAGCACCCCTACCCCCTGCATAGGGAAACTTTGTTGTAAACAGTGAAATACCATGGCTGCTTTCACTGATTATATAAACACAGTCTCATTGTAAACCACTGAAGCCATACAGGAAAACAGGAGGGAAAATGAAAAAACCACCTGAGCGCCGTCCCCAGCTCCAGAGGTAATCCTGGGAACCCTGCAGATCTTTCCAAGCCTCCACAGGTATAAACATTCCACTTCCTCCCAGTGGAGTCCCTACTGGCTGTTCAGGAACAGGCTTTTTCCAGACACCAGCATCTCATGGAAGGAACCTTGGTGGTGCAGTGATGAAGCCCTCAGCTGCTAAGCCAAAGGTCAGTGGTTCAAACCCACCAGCCGCTCTGCAGGAGAAAGACGTGGCAGTCGGCTTCTGTAAGGAAACCCTATAGGGCAGTTCTACTCTGTCCTATAGAGTCCCTGCGAGTCGGAATCTACTCAATGGCACGCAGCAACAACAGCAAGCATCTCTTGGAATCTTTCTGGTGGTGGAACATGGTCCCTAGCTTTGTTTTAATGAAACTGCTTAGTAGCTTATGCATGAATTAACTTACGTATTCAGTTCCCAATGATGCATATTTAGGTTGTTTCCTTTTTTTATTAACCACTTTAAACTTCACCGCAGTGAACATACTTGTATGTCCAGATATTGCACGTGTCAGATAATTTCTGGGGGTGGTGGTGTGGTAATTATTCCTGGAAGGGGAAGTGATGTGTCAGAGAACAGTGATCTTTTTGAAGTATTTGATACATTCTGCTCAGTGATCCTTGGTTGGAGGTCTCAAGTGGAGGAAGGTGTCCAGGGGCCTCCCACCCATGCCCACATTGGGTTTTATTAATCTCAAAAGAAATCATGTTTGAAGCGGGAGATGAGAGTTGGTGAGAAGGTCACAACTATAGGAGCAGTGGTTCAGAATAAGATCTCTTCGTGGTGCAAATGGTTTGCCCTCAACTGCTAACCTACCTAAAAGTTGGCAGTTCAAACTCACCCAGTGGCACCACAAAAGAAAAGCCTGGTGATTTGCTTCCGTAAAGATTGTTGTTGTTGTTAGGTGCTGTTGAGTCGGTTCTGACTCATAGCAACCCTGTGTACAATAGAACGAAACACTGCCCGGTCCTGCACCATCCTTACAATCATTATGCTTGAGCTCATTGTCGCAGCCACTGTGTTAATCCATCTCTTTAAGGGTCTTCTCTTTTTTGATGACCCTCTGTTTTACCAAGCATGATCTCTTTCTCCATGGACTGGTCCCTCCCAATAACATGTTCAAAGTACGTGAGACAAAGTCTCACCACCCTAGCTTCTAAGGAGCTTTCTGGCTGTACTTCTTCCAAGACAGATTTGTTCGTTCTTCTGGCAGTCCGTGGTATAGTCAGTTATTCTTCACCAGCATCATAATTCACAGGCGTCAATTCTTCTTTAGTCTTCCTTATTCATTGTACTGCTTTTGCGTGTAGGTGAGGTGATTGAAAATACTATGGCTTGGGTCAGGCACACCTAAGTACTCAGAGTGACATCTTTGCTTTTTAACACTTCAAAGAGGTCTTTTACAACAGTAAAGATTACAGCCAAGAAAACCCTATGGAGCAGCTCTGCTTTGTAACATATGGAGTCGCCATGAGTCAGAATACACTCAACAACAATGGGCTTGGCTGTGGTTTTTCACCCAGTGTGGTCCACTCTCCTTTTCGGGAATAACACGTGACAGTAGGTAGAGGAAGAAGAAGAGGAGGAGGTGGTAGCGCAGGTGGTGGCTTTATTAGGGTGACCAGCCCTCCTGGCTTGCCCAGGAGTTCCCGGGTTTTAGCAGTGAGAGTCTTGCATCCCAGGAAGCCCCCTTAGCCTGGGAAAACCAGGATATCTAGTCACCTACTTCTAGCTCCCCCCTCATGACGCCCAGGGCCAGTGGGGACCTGTCCCCTGAGCTCTGGAGGCATGCTCTGTGCCTGCCTCTGGGACAGCAGGTCCCTGGCTGCCTCCCGTACCAGCTTCTGGAAAAGGGTGGCAAGGCAAATGCCCAAGCTTGGGCAGCACATGGACTGGCCCCAGGGGCACCGTGCCCATCCCATGGAGGGGGTGCTTACATCAATCCACCTGTTGTTGTGGTTGGGTGCTGTCAAGTCTATTTTGACTCATAATGACTCTATAGGACAGAATAGAACTACCCCATAGGGTTTCCTAGGCAACTCTACTCTGTCCTATAGGGTCACTATGAGTCAGAATCAACTTGAGGGCACGGAGTTTGGATTCCTCTTTTTTTTTTTAAATCTTTATGGAAGCAGATCTCCAAGTTTTTTTTTTCCAGTAGGGCCACTGGTGGGTTAGAATTGCTGACCTTTCAGAAGGAAGCTGAGCGCTTAACCTCTGTGCCACCAGGGCCCCTTTAATCCACCTGGGGAAGGTACTAATTGTACTGCTGGGCAGTGCTGTAAGTTATCGGGTCCACACCCACCCCACCCCACCTTGTACAGAGGAGGAAACTGAGACTCAGAGAGAAGTGACTTGCCCAAAGCGACATAGCTGTGAGTGGCCCAGTAGGGAGTGGCACTGGGCTCTCTGTACTCCATGCTGAGTCGTTCCTCAGATCCACATGGTCTTCCAGGAAGAGAAGAAGTGTGGCCCTGCCTCCACCCTGGCCCCGTGCTCCATGCATATCACTTTAAGAAAATATCTGGGACTGGCCTTCTTGGGTTGTTCCACCCCATTCTGTATCCAAAGGGCACAGGGTCTGGAGACACTTTCTGGGAGCCAGGGGGTCTGAGGCATTGCTCCATGTTATAGATTGAATTGTGCCCCCTCAGAAATATGCGTTGTAAATCCTAAACCACCACTTGTCTACCAATTTGTCATACTGTGGTGGCTTGCATGTTGCTGTGATGCTGGAAGCTATGCCACCAGTATTTCAAATATCAGCAGGGCCACCCGTGGTGGACAGGTTTTAGAGGCGCTTCTAGACTAAGACAGACTAGGAAGAAGGACCTGGAGATCTACTTCTGAAAAAACTGGCCAGTGAAAACTTTATGAATAGCAGCGAAGCATTGTCTGATACAGTGCCGGAAGATGAGCCCCTCAAGTCGGAAGGCACTCAGAAAGAGACTGGGGAAGAGCTAACTTCGCAAACTAGAGTGAACCTTAATGACTGAATGGCGTAAAGCTTTCAGGACCTTCATTTGCGAATGTGGCACCACTCAAAATGAGAAGAAACAGCTACAAACATTCATTAATAATGGGAATGTGGAATGTACGAAGCATGAATCTAGGAAAATTGGAAGTCGTCAAAAATGAAATGGAACACTAAAAGATTGAGATTCTAGGCATTAGTGAGCTGAAATGGACTGGTATTTGACGTTCAGAACCGGACAATCATACAGTCTACTATGCCGGAATGACAAATTGAAGAGGAATTGTGTCGCGTTCATTGTCCAAAAAAAAAAAAAAAAAAATTTTCACGATCTATCCTGAAATTCAATGCTGTCAATGATAGGATAATATCCATAAAACTAAGGAAGACCAGTTAATATGACTATTATTCAAATTTATGCATGAACCAATAAGGCCAAAGATGGAGAAGTTGCAGATTTTTACCAGTTTCTGCAGTCTGAAATTGATCAAACATGCAATCAAGATGAATTGACAATTACTGGTGATTGGAATGCAAAAGCTAGAAACAAAGAATCAGTACAGGGAAAATATACTTTTGGTGATAGAAATGATATCGGAGTTCACATGATAGCATTCTGCAAGACCAATAACTTCTTCATTGCAAATACCTTTTTTCAACAACATAAACGGCGGCTATGCACTTGGACCTCACCGGATGGAATACACAGGAATCAAATTGACTACATCTGTGGAAAGAGACGATGGAGAAGCTCAGTATCATCAGTCAGAACAAGGCCAGGGGCCAACTGTGGAACAGACCATCAATTGCTCATATGCAAGTTCAAGTTGAAACTAAAGAAAATTAGAACAAGTCAATGAGAGCCAAAATATGACCTTGAGTATATTCCAGCTGAATTTAGAGACCATCTCAAGAATAGATTTCACACATTGAATATTAATGACCTAACATCAGACAAGTTGTGGTATGATGTCAAGGACATCATACACGAAGCAAGCAAAAAGTCATTAAAAAGACAGGAAAGAAAGAAAAGACCAAAATGGATGTCAGAAGAGAATCTGAAACTTGCCCTTGAAAGCAGAGCAGCTAAAGCAAAAGGAAGAAATGGTGAAGTAAAAGAGCTGAACAGAAAATTTCAAAGGGCAGCTCCAGAAGACAAAGTATTATAATGAAATGTGCAAAGACCTGCAGTTACAAAACCAAAAGGGAAAAACACACTTGGCATTTCTCAACACGAAACAACTGAAGAAAAAATTCAAGCCTCGAGTTGCAATATTGAAGGATTCTATGGGGAAAATATTAAAAGACACAGGAAGCATCAAAAGAAGAAGGAAGAAATACACAGAAAGTCACTGTGCCAAAAAGAATTGGTCGATGTTCAACCATTTCAGGAGGTAGCATATGATCAGGAACCAATGGTACTGAAGGAAGAAGACCAAGGTGCACTGAAGGCATTGGCGAAAAACAAGGCTCCAGGAATTGACAGAATATCAAGTGAGACGTTTCAACAAACAGATGCTGGAAGCGTTCACTCATTTCTGCTAAGAAATTTGGAAGACAGCTACCTGGCCAACTGACTGGAAGAAGATCCATATTTGTGTGCATTCCAAAGAAACGTGATCCAACAGAATGCAGAAATTGTAAAACAATATCATTATATCACATGCAAGTAGAATTTTGCTGCAGATAATCGAAAAGCTGTTGCAGCAGTACATCAATAGGGAACTGCCAGAAATTCCGGACAGATTCAGAAGAGGACATAGAAGGAAGGATATCATTGCGGATGTCGAATCTTGGTTGAAAGCAGAGAACACCAGAAAGATGTTTACCTATGTTTTATTGACTATGCAAAGGCATTTGACTGTGTGGATAATAACAAATTATGGATAACATTACAAAGAATGGGAATTCCGGAACACTTAATTGTGCCCCTGAGGAACCTGTACATAGATCAAGAGGCAGTCATTTGAACAGAACAAGGGGATACTGTGTGGTTTAAAATCAGGAAAGGTGTGCATTAGCTTTGTAGCCTTTCACCATACTTATTCAACCTGTAACCTGAGCAAATAATCCAAGAAGCTGGACTATATGAAGAACAGGGCATGAGGATTGGAGGAAGACTCATTAACAACCTGTGTTGTGCAGATGACACAACCTTGCTTGCTGAAAGTGAAGAGGACTTGAAGCACTTACCGATGAAGATCAAAGACCACAGCCTTTAGTATGGATTACACCTCAACATAAAGAAAACAAAAATCCTCACATCAGGACCAATAAGCAACACTGTGGTAAACAGAGAAAAGATTGAAGTTGTCAAGGATTTCATTTTACTTGTTTCCACAATCAACGCCTATGGAAGCAGCAGTCAAGAAATCAAATGACATACTGCATTGGGCAAATCTGCTGCAAAAGACTTTAAAGTGTTAAAAAGCAAAGACGTCACTTTGAGAACTAAGGTGTGGCTGACCCAAGCCATGGTATTTTCAATTGTCTCGTATACTTGTGAAAGTTGGATGATGAATGAGGAGGATTGAAGAAAAATTGATGGCTTTGAATTATGACGTTGGCAAAGAATATTGACTATACCATGGACTGCCAGAAGAATGAACAAATCTGTCTTGGAAGCAGTACAGCCAGAGTGGTCCTTAAAAGGAAGGATGGTTTCTTAGTCATCTAGTGCTACTGTAACAGAAATACCACAAATGGACGGCTTTAACAAAGAGAAGTTTATTCTCTCACAGTCTAGTAGGCTACAAGTCAGAATTCAGGACATCAGCCTCAGGGGAAAGATTTTCCTGTTGGCTCTGGAGAAAGGTCCATGTCATCAATCTTCCCTCTGTCTGGGAGCATCTCAGCACAGGAACCATAGGTCCAAAGACACATTCTGCTCCCAGCACTGCTTTGTTGGTGGTATGAGGTCTCCCTGTCTCTCTGCTCACTTCTCTCTTTTATATCTCAGAAGAGATTGGCTCAAGACACTATCTAATCTTGTAGACCTCATCAGTATAACTGCTGCTAATCCATCTTCTTACATCATAGTGATAGTTTACAACACATAAGGAAATCACATCAGATTACAAAATGGTACACAATCATACAGTCCTGGGGATCATGACCTAGCCAAGTTGACAGATTTTTTGGGGGGGCACAATTCAATCCATGACAGATGGCAAAATTTGGGCTCACATAATTTGGACAGATTATCAGGAGGGACCAGTCCCTGGAGAAGGACATCATGCTTGGTAAAGTAGAAAGTCAGCAAAAGAGAGAAAGACCCTCAATAAGATGGATTGGCACAGTGACTGCAACCATGGACTCAAACATAACAATTGTGAGTATGGCACAGGACCTGGCAGTGTTTTGTTGTTGTACATGGGGTCACTATGAGTCAGAACTGACTTGATGGCACCTAACAACAACAACAAACCCTAACCCTTTGCCTTAGTTCTCTATTGCTGCTAGAATAGAAATACCACAAGTGGGTGGCTTTACCAAACAGAAATTTATTTTCTCACAGTTTAAGAGTCTAGAAGTCTGAATTCAGGGTGCTGGCTCTAGGGGAAGGCTTTCTCTCTCTATCGCCTTGGAGGAAGGTCCTTGTCTCTTCGAGCCTCTGTTCCTGGGTGATCTTCATGTGGCTTAGCATCTCTCTTTCCCTATGTCTGCTTCTCTTGCTTGCTTGTTTAATCTCTTTTATACTGCTAAAGAGATTGACTCAAGATACACCCTAATTTTGCCTCATTATCATAACAAACACAACCCATTCACAAATGGGATTATAATCACAGGCGGAGGTTAGGATTTACAACACATATTTTTGCAAGACATAATTCAATCCATAACATTCCACCCTTTGACCCCCCCTTCAAAATTCATGAACTTCCCACATGCAAAACACATTCACCCCATCACATCACCCCAAAATTCTGAAATGAACCCCAAGTCCAAAATCTCAGTGTCTGAATCATCTAAATCAAACATGGGTGAGACTTGAGGAGTTTTCCATCCTGGGGAAAAATTCCTCTTCATCTGGGAACCTGTGAAATTTAGACTACAAGTTATCTGTTTCCATAGTACAATGGTAGGACAGACACAAGGTAGACATTTCCACTACAAGTGGGAGAAACTGTGGGGAAAGAAAGGATAACAGACACCAAGCTAGTCCAAACCCAGCAGAACAATTTACATTAGCTCCTAAGTCTTGAAAATAATCCTCTCTTCTCTGAGACCATCTGGGCAATGGTCTTGCACTCCAGACTCTGGGTATTGGCCCTTTGGGTTCTGTGTGGAGGCCCCTTGGGCCTGGGCTTCAGCTTCGCCTTCCAGGCCCACTGATACAGCAACACTTCTCCCTTGGTTTTGGGTGGCCGCATTCTCCTATTCCATCTGAGTGGTGACCCCACCCCCTGGGCCCCGACAGCCCATTCTTCTGCTCTTGCATGGAATACTCACTCTCTCAGCTTTGGACAATGGCCCCATCCTCCTGGCACACCTTAATGGCAGACCCACACTCAGGAACAAAGTTGGAGAAGATCAGACTCTCTGAAACCTAGGAGGCTGTGGTCCCACCCTTTGAGATCCAGGAGATTGTGGCCCAATCTTTTGAAACTGAGAAGGCTCTGCTTTCCATGTTCCCTCCAACAGTTCTGCTGATCTCCTTTTCTTTTCTTAGAGGAAAACAGATGTAGTTCCTTTGGCCTCTTTCCTGCCTGTAGAATTCCAAGAGGCAGACAGGGTTCTTTCTTTGCGTTCTTTCTCTGTTGCCTTCAATCTAAGCTGATGGGTTTTCTACTGCGGCAGTTGGTTAGATCTATCAGTCACTGGCTTAATCTCTTTAACAAAAGAGTGTGTAGCCATGTGAAAATTCTAGGGCACATTTCATTACTTTATACCACAGAATTTTCCAAATCTTTAAGCTCTGTTTTCATTTTGCACAGTTCATTTTTAAGTCCATCTCTTTCCTTTTGTATTTTACTATAAGTGGCAAGGAAAAACCATGTGGCCTCTTTAAGATCTTGCTTAGAAATATCCTCAGCCAGATATTCAAGTTCATCGCTTACAAGTTCTACCTTCCACCAAACATTGGAACATAATTCACACAAGCTCTTTGCCACTGCATAAAAGCATCGCCCTTCCTCCGTGGTCCAACCACATGTTCATCATTTTCTTTTAAAGCCTCACCAGAAAAACATTTAATGTCCACATTTCTAGCAACTTTCTGTTGCTGGTGCCATACGTATTCTCTAAGACGATATAGAATTTCTCTATAGCTGTCCTCACTTCCTTCTGATCCTTCAGCAGAATTGCCTTTGACGTCCATAAGTCTACCAACAGTCTCTCCGAGGCAATCTAGACTTTTACTGTTAGGCACCTTAAAACTTTTCCAGCCCCTACCCACAACCCAATTCCATATTTTAGTTATCTGTTAGAGCAGTACCCCATTCTTCTGGTACGCCATTCTAGTTATCTAGTATTGCTATAACAGAAATACCACAAGTGGGTGACTTTAACTAATAGAAATTTATCTTCTCACAGCATAGGAGGTTAGAAGTATGAATTCATAGTGTTGACTCTAGGGGAAGGCTTACTCTCTCTGTTGGCTTAGAGGAAGATCCTTGTCTATTTGAGCTTCTGCTCCTGGACAATCTTTATGTGGCTTGCCATCTCTCTTCTCCTATCTCTGCTTGCTTGTTTGCTTACTTAATCTCTTTTATATCTCAAGAGAGATTGACTCAAGGTACGCCCTAATCTTGCCTCATTAATGTAACAAACACAACCCATTCCCAAATGGGATTACAACCAAAAGCAGAGCTTAGGATTTACAGAACGTATTTTTGGCAAATACAATTCAATCCGTAACACCCCTGTAGTGGTTATAATCCCATTTGGAACGGGTTTTGTTTGTTGTTTCTGTTAGGTACCATCCTCAATTTGTCATTCCCTGCATAGTAGACCATACGACTGGCCGATTCAAAAGGCCAATATCAGTCCATTTCAGCTCACCAATGCCTATGATATAGATCGTTATGCATTCCATTTCATTTTTGACTACTTCCAATTTTCCTAGGTTCATACTTCATACATTCCACTTTCCAATTATTAATGGATGTTTGCAGCTGTTTTTCTCATTTTGAGTCTTGTCACATCAGCAAATAAGGTTCTGAAAGATTTAGTCCATCCAAGTCATTAAAAGTGACTCTACTTTAAGGAGGCAGCTATTCCCCAGTAGTGTTTTGATGCCTTCCAACCTGAGGAGCTCATCTACTGGCACTGTATCAGACAAGTGCCAGTGGTATTCATAAGGTTTTCACTGGCCATAGTTTTCAGAAGTAGACCCCCAGATCCTTCTTCCTAGACTGTCTTAGCCTGGAAGCTCTGTCAAAGCCTGTCCACCATGGGTAGCCCTGCTGGTATTTTAAAAACTGGTGGCATAGCTTCCAACATCGCAGCAACAGGCAAGCCACCACAATACAACAAACTGACAGAGGAGTGGTGGTTATGTTAATGAGACAGTATTAGTGTAGTATGTGTCTTAAATCAATCTCTTTTGAGATATAAAAGAAATTAAACAAGGAAGCAAGCAAGCAAGCAGAAAAGGGGGAAGACAGATGCCATGGCACATGAAGATTTCCCAGGAGCAGAAGCTCAGAGACAAGGACCTTCCTCCAAGCGGACAGAGAGAGAAGCATTCCCTGAGAGCCAGCACCCTGAATTCAGACTTCTAGTCTCCTAAACTGTGAGAAAATCAATTTCAGTTTGTTAAAGCCACCCCCTTGTGGTATTTCTGTTATAGCAGCACTAGATAACTAAGACACTCTGCCAAAGCCCAACTCAGCTGGCCAGAACGTAAAGTGGTGAGCTGGCTCAGAGACCAGGTGTGCACCAGCAGTCACAAGATGTTGGGCGTGCTCTGGCCAAGGTCTCTCCCTTCCTTTCTTCTTGCTGTCTCTCTGGTTCCTGGAGATGGAGGCTAGGAAAATATGCTCAGTAGTCAAAACTAGAGTTACCATGTCCTGTGACCCTTGAGGAAGAGGTTGTGCCTGAAATCTAGAGACAAAGCAGGTACCTGTTCAGGCACCACAAGAAGTAATTAGGGTTTTCGTTGGCTGACTTTCAGAAGTAGCTTGCCAGGCCTTTTTTCCTAGTTTGTCTTCATCTGGAAGCTCCGCTGAAACCTGTCCATCATGGGTGCCCCTGCTAGTATTTGAAATATCAGTAGTATGGCTTCTGGCATCACAGCCACAAGCAAGCCAGAATGGTTGGGTTGTATAGTAAAAGTGTATTTAACTTCATAAGAAATTGCCAAATTGTTGCAAAGTGGTTGTACCATTTTATATTCCGAACATAAATGTATGAGAATTCCAGATGCTCTGTATCCTTGTCAATACCTGATGTTAAATAAAAGCTACTTTGGTGGTTGTGAAGTGGTATCTCATTCTGCTTTTAATGTTCTTTTCCATGATGACTACCAATGACGATGTGTATCATTTCATGTGCTTATTGGTCATTTATATATCTTCTTTTGAGGAATATAAGTTCATACTCTCTGTGCATTTTTTTTGTTGGGTTGTTTTCTTCTTCTTATTGAGTAATAAAGGATTTTTATATATTCTAACAACAACAACATGTATCCTAGAGAAAAATTCTTTGTCCATCATTTGCATTGAGAATATTATCTCTCAGTCTGTGATTTGACTTTCCAGGTTTCTTCCACATGTTTTTTGAAATGGAGATTTTAATTTTGATGGAGTCGATTTACCTTTTTTTGTTTTTTCTCTTATACAGTTAACGCTTTCTGTGTCCTGCCTAAGAAATCATTGCCTTCCTCAAGATCACAAAGTTTTTTATCCTTTTTTTTTTTTTCTGGAAATTTTATTTTGTTATTGTCGTTAGGTGCTGTTGAGTCAGTTCCAACTCACAGTAACCCTATGTACAACAGAACGAAAAACTGCCTGGTCCTGCGCCATCTTCAGAATCATTGTTGTGCTTGAGCCCATTGTTGCAGCCACTGTGTCAGTCCATCTTGTCAGGGGTCCTCCTCTTTTTCACTGACCCTCTACTTTACCAAGCATGATGTCCTTCCCCAGGGAATGGTCCCTTCTGATAACATGTCCAAAGTATATGAGACTAAGTCTCGCCATCCTAGCTTCCAAGGAGCACTCTGGCTGTACTTCTTCCAAGACAGATTTGTTCGTTCTTCTGGCAGTCCAAGGTATATTCAATATTCTTTTGTCAACTTCATAATTCAAAGGCATCAATTCTTCTTCTGTCTTCCTTATTCACTGCCCAGCTTTCTCAAGCATATGAAGCAATTGAAAATACCATGGCTTGGGTCAGGTGCACCTTAGTCCTCAAAGTGACATCTTTGCTCCTTAACATTTTAAAGGGGTCTTTTGCAGCAGATTTGCCCAATGCAATACATCTTTTAATTTCTTGACCACTGCTTCCATGGGCATTGATTGTGGATTCAAGTAAAATGAAATCCCTGACAACTTCAATCTTTTCTCCATTTATCATGATGTTGCTTATTGGTCCAGTTGTCAGGATTTTTGTTTTCTTTATGTTGAGGTGTAATCCATACTGGAGGCTGTGGTCTTCGATCTTCATCAGTAAGTGCTTCAAGTCCTCTTCACTTTCAGCAGGCAAGGCTGTTTCGTCTGCATATCACAGGTTGATTCAATCTATGATCCATTTCCCATTAACTTTTGTGTATGGTATGAGGTAGGTTGATCTTCATTTATTCAATATGGACTATCCTTTTCCGCAGTGAATTATATTGGTACTTTGATTGAAAATCAATTGTCAATATAAATTTGTCTATTTTTAAACTCTCTTCTGTTCTATTGATCTATTTGTCTATCATTAAACCAACACCACAATGCCTTGATTCCTTTAGCTTTAGAGTAATTATTAAAATCAAGTACTTAAGCCTCTCAACTTTGTTCTCTCACAGAATGATTTTGGCTGTCCTAAGTACTTTGCATTTTCATATATATTTTAGAATCAACTTGTCATTTCCTAGAAAGAAATCTGCTGGGATTTTGATTGGGATTGCATTGAGTCTATAGGCGATTTGTGAAGAACTGACAATTTAATAATACTGGGTCCCCCAATCCATGAACATGATGTATTTTCTACTAATTTGGATTTTTTTTAAATCTTCTAGTGATTATTTTGTAGACTTCAGGATATATGTCTCACACATTTTCATTAAATATATTCCGAAGTATTTTAGTTTGTTTGATCTACTGTTGTTAGGTGCCGTCAAGTCTGTTCCGACTCATAGAGACCCTATATATAAAAAAAAGAACAGAACACTGCCCGGTCCTGCGCCATCCTCATGATTGTTGTTATGCTTGAGCCCATTGTTGCAGCCACTGTGTCAGTCCATCTTGTTGAGGATCTCCCTCTTTTTCACTGACCTTCTACTTTACCAAGCATGATGTCCTTCTCCAGGGACTGATTCCTCTTGACAACATGTCCAAAGTATGTGGGATGAAGTCTTGCCATCCTCGCTTCTAAGGAGCATTCCGCCTGTACTTCTTCCAAAACAGATTTGTTCGTTCTTTTGGCAGTCCATGGTATATTCAATATTCTTCGCCAACACCATAATTCAAAGGCATCAATTCTTCTTTGATCTTTCTTATTGTCCCGCTTTCAAATGCGTATGAGGAGATTGAAAACACCATGGCTTGGGTCATGTGCACCTTAGTCCTCAGAGTGACATCTTTGCTTTTTAACACTTTAAAGAGGTCTTTTGCAGCCGATTTGCCCAACACAATGTGTCGTTTGAAGTCTTGACTGCTGCTTCCATGGGTGTTGATTGTGGATTCAAGTAAATTGAAATCCTTGACAACTTCAATCTTTTCTCCGTTTATCATAATGTTGTTTATTGGTCCAGTTGTGAGGATTTTTGTTTTCTTTATCTTGAGGTGTAATCCACATTGAAGGCTGTAGTCTTTGATTTTCGTCAGTAAGTGCTTCAAGTTCTCTTCACTCTCAGCAAGCAAGTTGTGTCATCTGCATAACACAGGTTGTTAATGAGTCTTCCTCCAATCCTGATGCCCCGTTCTTCTTCATATAGTCCGGCTTCTCCAATTATTTACTCAGCATACAGACTGAATAAGCAAGGTGAAAGGATACAACGCTGACACTCACCTTTCTTGACTTTAAACCACGCAGTGTCCCCTTGTTCTATTCAAATGACTGCCTCTTGATCTATGAACAGATGCCTCATGAGCACAATTAACATTTCGAAGAATGAGGATTCCAGAACACTTGATCTAATGAAAATAATATTGTTTGATCTTATTTCCAATTGCTTGTTACTAGTATATAGAATTACAATTGCTTTTGTATACTGACCTTTTATTCTGCAACCTTGATAAATTTATTAATTCAAAAAAATTTGTTGTTGATTCTTTCATGTTTTTTACCTAGATTATCAAGTCATCTGTAGAGAAACACAGATTTACTTCTTCTCAGGCTCAGCTACCACCTGTCTGTCAGTGGGGGCTGAGTGTAGTTATGATTCTGAACAGGTTTCAGCAGAGCTTCCAGACTAAGGTAGACTAGGAAGAAAGGCCTGGTGATCTATATCCAAAATACCAGCCAGTGAAAACCCAACGGATCACAACTGTCTGAGCCACAGGTGATCATGGGGATGGCTCAGGACTGAGCAGCATTTCGTTCCATTGCGGATGGAGTTTCCAAGAGCCGGGGGCCGCCTTGTCATCACGTAAAAACCACAACAAGTGGTCTAAGGCCTGGGGCTGCTATGAGGTCTGTACAGCGTGTGTGAGTCTGGCCTGGAGCCTGGTACCAGGTCCTCCCTCATGGGGGCACTGAGGCTGATCAGCAGAAGGGGCCCGGGAGGCTGGTCCCCATCCCCAGGTAGCAGGTGGTCCATTAGGCCTCCCTTTATAGCTGGCCATTGACGACCCCAGGGCTGGTGAGTTGTTAAAAACCACCCTATCCCAACAGGGCACCCCTCCTCCAAGTTATTTAAAAAAAAAAGTTTAAAAGGTGGCTGAGGGAACAAAGAGCAGACCACGCACCGTTTCTGTGAGTGATTAAAATTCTTTGGCTGGCTGTGTCACACCCCACCTCCAGGGAAGAAGCATCCCCTCTTATTGGAGTGTGCTGTGGCAGAGAGGCTGGCTGGAAAGGGGGTTATCCTGGGTGCCCTGGTGGCCTGGCCGATGGCAGGTATCTTCAGGGGGCCAGCCTGGCACCCCGGTCCAGGGTGCAGGGGTCCCGGAGGGGCCTTGCGTGGCCTGCTGGAGGCTCTGGGGCTGATGGAGCACGAGCACTGGCTGTTCTGCAGATGGAGGAGACTCCGGCTGCCTGGCTAGGCCATCCTGGGAACTGCTCCAGGGTGCAGACTCCGCTCCTCTCCTGTGAAACAGGAAGAGGGTGCTGGCTCCGGACCCCTCTCCTCCTGGTGCTGGCCCCATCCCCGTGACTGGCTGAGGGCTGGATGCTTGTGACCACAGGGTCCTCACTGGCCCATTTTCACAGCCTATCTGCTGCTTCAGCGCCCCACAGCCCCAGGGGGGTTTCTCACTGTCACCTCAGGGGCCATGGTGTCCAGGCCTCCAGCTCCTCCAGCGAGTCCCAGACAGAGGGGCTAGGAGCCTGAGGGGGCCAGGGACCGAGGTGGGGGGGGGGGGCCAAGGGATGCGGTGCCCAAGGTGGGGTGGGGGTCCAAAGTGAGGCTAGGGGCCTGAAGTGGGGTCGGGATCTGAAGGGGGCCAGGGGCCCAAGGTGGTCCACAGACTGGCTAGGTGCCCTGGAGTCGGCTGGGCTTCATGTGCCTCTGCCCCTTGGATATCTGAGTGGTCAGTGTGCCAGGTGTTCAGCTGGTCTGCAGATGCCCAGAACCCCTGAGGGCCCCCCAGCAGAGGGGCCTGATGTGCAGGTTGGTTCCAGTGCCACAGGCCAGTCTGGAGTCCCCAGTGGGTGTCTGGGTCCTTCCACCTATGACTTGTGCCTCTGTGTCCTCATCTGTAAAATGGGGACTGTGACGGAACCTGCCTCAGGGGGTCCTTGTGAGGCACTTGGCATGAGTTGCTCCGTCTGTGCTGGCTGGAGCCACACCTGAGGTGGCCTGGGGTCAGTGTGGGGCCACCAGAGGTGTCCAGGGGCCACGCGGGCCTTTGAGAGGTGCCGCAGGCCTTGAGTTCACATACCAATCGCCTCCCACACAGGCCGACGTCCTTTCTAACAGAGCCAGGGGCTAAGGTCACTTGGACTCATGGAGAAACTCGGCTGCCCTGGGGGTGGGGGTGAGGCAGGGGCCTGCGTCAGGACGGAATCCTCGCCCCTCTCAGAGAGGACCCCAGGATCTGCCAGCTCAGGTCAACCAAGCCCATGGGAATAGGAAGGAACTGGGGGACTCTGAGACCCCCAGTGACCTCCAGGGCTGCAAGACGGGAGACTGTGGGCTGAGATGGGGTGAGCAGAGTCTGGTGGGCAAAGCTGCATACACTCTCAGGGGAGAAGGGGGCATCTTCATGTCTCCTTCTGCCCTGCCCTCCTTCTGCCTTTTCTCAGCCTTAAAGGGGGCCTGGCATTCTGCAAGCATCCACTTTTGCCAGATAGTGAGCTTGGGATCCCCTATGGAATGACAGTAGTCACCCCCACGTCACTGAGGAGCAAAGAGAGACTCTGAGCTGCCCAGGGACCCCCACCCACCCCAGGCCACTGGGTCTGCCAATGGTGGAGCCAGTCAAAGCCCAGGCTGGTCTGGCCCCCCTTCCCCCCTACCCCCCACATTGCCTTCCCAGTCTCAGTGCAAAATCTAGCCTAAACCCTTAAACACAGAGTTACCATATGACACAACAACCTATGCCCGTGTATAGATCAACAAGCTATGAAAATACACGCCCACAGAAAATCCTGTACATGCACATTCACAGCAGCCTTATTCACAACCGCCAAGGGGTAGAAACAATCCAAATGTCCATCAACAGAGCAAATAGCCATAAATAACACCCAGACAGTGGACTATTACTCAGCCGTACAAAGGAATGAAGTTCTGATACATGCCTCCACGTGGGTGAACTTTGCAAACATGCAGAATGAAAGAAGACACTCACAAAAGACCTCATATTGTATGAGTCCATTTATATGAAATGTCCGTAGAGACAGACAGCAGATTAGTGGGTGCAGGGGCTGCGGGGAGGGGGTGGGGAGTGACTGCTCACGGGTACTAAGTTTCTTTTTGGGGTGATGGAAATGTTCTAAAATTGACCATGGTGATGGCTGCACAATTCCATGAACATACTAAAAGCCTTTGAGTTGTACACTTTAAATGGGTGAATTGTGTGGTGTGTGAATTCTTTCTCAATGAAGCTGTTACAAATAAAATGGAAGCAGACGGAACTGATATGGCCCATCAAAGACCAGACGGGCAGCACAGGGCTGACAGACTGCCTGACAGTGTCAGGAACCCAAGCTCTTTTCCGCTGTCTGCTCTGTCATCCTCAATAAGCAGTTCCACCTGTGTCCAAGGTGGGGGATTGCTTCCTGCCATCACATCCACATTCCAGCCAGCAGCAAGCTGGAAGGCAGGATGGGGAAGGAGGATCAGGAGGGGGACATACCTCTCCCTGTTAATACGGTGACCTGATGTGCACATGTATCTTCTACTCCCGTTGCCTGGGTCAGACTTAATTACATGGCGTAACTCGTTGCAAGGGAGTCTGGGAAATGTCATGCGTAGCTGGGAACCATGTGCTGGGTTAAGCATCCTATTACTTTATAGTAGAATAGGGAGGACAGAAGGAATATTGGACTGTGGCATGTAGCTAACTACCTCTTTGAGCCTCAGTTTCCACATTTGTGAAGTGAGGATAATATAGCCTCAAGAGCTGCATGGGAGATTAAATGACAGAGACACAGTACCCCCAAAATCCCATTGCTGTCAAGTCAATTCAGACTCAGTGACCCCATGTGACAGAGTAGAACTGCTCCATCGGTTTTCCTTGGCTGTAATCTTTATGGGAGCAGATCTCCAGGTCTTTCTTCCACAGTGCCTCTGGGTGGGTTCGAACCACCAAATTTTGGGTTAGTAGTCAAGTGCAAACCATTTGTGCCACCATGGCTGGCAGGTAGAGAAAAGAGGAGGTCTCGCCACGGTTCCCAGGGATGAGTATGGGCAGAGCCCCCTTCAAGCCCAGGAGACCTGGGCCCTGTGCCCTGGGCAGGGGGTGAACCAGGCCAGACCCCTGAACCAGAGCTAGCCCTGCTCCGTGGAGGCCTCAGCACTGCCTGTGGCAGCAGCCAGGCCAAGACCCCAGGCACTGCCCCGTCGATGATGTCGACTCAGCACACGGCTGCAGCACTCCCCTCTGCCCTGGCCTCAGCCCCACTGGCCGGCCAGGCGCTCGATACTCTGTTTTGCAAGAAAACAAACTCTTTAGAAACTGCTGCTGGGAGCAGAGACGGAAAGTCTCATCCTCTCCCTCCTTCCCCTCTTTGGGGGCTGGTGGACATCCCAGCTCTGTGGAAGCCAACTATGTGGGAACCTCCAATAGGGGGTGTCATGGAATTTGTCCCCCAAAAATATCTGTCAACTTGGCTAGGCCACGATTCCCAGTATGGTGTGATTGTCCACCATTTTATCATCTGATGAGATTTTCCTAGATGTTGTAAATCCTATCAGTATGATGTTAATGAGATGGATTAGTGGCGGTTGTATTGATGAGCTCGACAAGATTAGATTGTATCTTAAGACCATCTCTTTTGAGATATAAAAGAGAGAAGCGAGCAGAGAAACAGGGGGACCTCATAGTACTAAGAAAGCAGTGCCGGGAGCAGAGCATATCCTTTGGACCCAGGATTCCTGTGCAGAGAAGCTCCTCGACCAGGGGACGTTTGATGAGAAGGACCTTCCTCCTGAGCCGACTGACAGGGAAAGCCTTCCCCTGGAGCTGATGCCCTGAATTTGGACGTCTAGCCTCCTAGACTGTGAGAGAATAGATTTCTCTTTGTTAAAGACATCCATTTGTGGTATTTCTGTTACAGCACCACTAGATAACCAAGACAGGGGGCAATAAGGAGTTGCTGAATGTTTGAGGTGGAGAGTGACTGGGTCGGATGAGCATTTCAGGGAGTTGCCTCCAGTCTCTGAGTGTGGAGTGGGGAGGGGGCATAGCTACTTCAAGGCCTGCGTCTGTGTGACCCCTACTGACATGAGAGTGAAACCAGGGACAAGATGGGGGACAAATGCGAGTAACCCAGTGAGGCCAGGCCAGGGACCTAGACCAGAGTCATAACAATGATGGTCTCCTGAGCACTCCCCTGGCCGGGTCTCAGCACCTAGAGCAGATGTGTGTCACCTTGGCGCCTCCTCAAGCAATCCCAGGAGGGAGGGGCTGTCAGGGCGCCCATTCTACAGATGAGGAAACTGGGGTTCCAAGGAGAAAAGGTGACATGGCTGGGGAGGGGCAGAACCAGGATTCAGCCCCACTGCTCATGGCTGTGTCCCACCACAAGCCCCCAAATGCAACAACAAAAGTTCTGTGTGTGTATGTGTGTACATACAAGTGTACGCATGCATGTGTGTGTGTGTGCATGTGTGCATGTGTGCATGTATCTGCATGAGTGCATGTGTAGTGTATACGTGTATGAGTGTTTGCATGCATGCATACACGTGTGTCTATGACTGTGTATGCATGTGTTTGAGAGTGTGTGCATGTGTGTGTGTGCACACGTGTATGTCTCTGTGTCTGTGGCCCTCTCTCTCTGACTGTTGCCGTTGTCCTCACTGTGGGGTCCACGTGGCTCACATCCGGTGTTGACCCACAAGGGCGGGGGTCAGACTTCTTGTCCCGTATCTCGTGTGAACGTCTAGAAATGGCAGTGCAGGGATGGGAGGCAGCCTGCCCTACAAAGCCTTCAGAGACTGAAGCTCCTTACTCTTCCCTGAGCTACAGTTCTAGAAGGGTATGGCCCTCACCTTTTGGTCCGGGAGGGCAGCTGGAGCTCCAGCCATCACATCTGCATTCCAGGTGGCAGAATAGAAGAATTGACAAAGAAGGTGCATACCACTTACGTTTCAACAAAGTTTCTGGAAGCTGTGATATGTCATGTCTTTTTTTTTAATCTCCTATTGGTGACACAGGCATACCTAGCTGCAAGAGAGTCTGCGAAACATAGCCTTTATTACAGGTGACCGTGTGCAATCCCTGGAGAAGGACATCAAGTTTGGTAAAGTATGAGGGTGAGAGAAAAAGTGGAAGACCCCCCAGTGAGCTGGACTGACTCAGTAGATGCAAAATGGACTCAAACATACCTACCATTGTGAGGATGGCACAGGACCGGGAAATATTTCATTCTGTTATATGTGAGGTCGCTATGAGTCGGAGCTAATGGCATGTCACCTAACAACACCAGCAACGTGCGCTCAGCTAAAAGTTGTGGATACCATTACCCTGGAAGAAAGGAGAATGCATATTTGGGGACTGCCAGCAGTCAGTCACATCACGTTTGCCATCTCAGCATCTCAGGGGACGCTCTTCCTTCTGACTCTCACAGTCTTAGCATGCACATACGCAGGCAAACGATTTCACGTAAATAGGAAAATGGGATTTTCTTTTTGGTTGGTTTTCCTTTTTCACTGAATGTCAGGTCACAGGTATCTTTTCATGTCCACAGATAGGATTCACATGATCATTTTCAGAGACCGCTTGAGGTTCCATAACATGGAGGTTTGATAATCTCACCTGTGCCGGGTTGATGGCCACTTGGTTGTGGCCAGTTCTCCAGTATTATAACCTGACCCAGGATGAACATCCCTGAACATATCATCTTTGTGCCTGGTTGGAACATTTCCTTAGGCTAAGTTCCCAGAAGTAGAACTGCTGGGTCAAAGGGGATGCGTTTGTGACATTTGGACATCTATTGAGAAATTGTCATTCAGGAGGTTGTCCAGGTTCACACTTCCCCACCTCCTCCTGGCTCCTGCAGTGTGTGGACAGCCAGGGAAGAATGGGAAATGTGCCAGACCTAGGGCTCCCACCCCCGGTTCCTCCTCATGACAGGGGTTTGTTCCTATAATCGCTCCAAATCTAGGGCCCTCTCCACCACCCTACATGGGGAAGAATGTGTCTCCTACTCCCTGCTTTGGACAAAGCGGATCATAAAACTCTACCCTTTCCAGGAAGCAACAGCGAACCCTTCTACCTTTGCTTGGGGTTGTTTATGATCAAGTTAAACAGGGACAGTGGCCTGGAGCCCTGGATGAGGGGGGTGGAAGTGGGCAGTCCCACTCTGGATGAAGGGGGATGGGTGAGAGACACGCCCCCCCCCCCCACCAGATGAACAGATAGAGATGGACAGAGAGAGCTCAGCCACTGAGACCTGAAAAGATCCATCTGAGTGTGCTCAGAAGGGCAGGTAACCCATCTGGGAGTCAGCCCAACAGCTCTCAACTTCAGGTGGCTGTAGGGTTTCCAGATTTATCAAGTATAGGGTATCCACTTAAATTACAGACAAGCAACAAATAGTGTGTTACTATGTCCCTCATTGCATGGGATAGAAGGATGGAGAAGGTGAATGGCACTTGCCTTTTAAGGAAATTTCCTAGAAGCTGTGGTATGTCATTTCTCCTTTATCTCCTATTGGTGATATGGCCACACCTAGCCATCCGTATTTTATCTGGGAACCCTAGCTGGCAGCACACTGGGTCCTTGGAAACAGTAAAGCCCAATGGAAAAATATCTGGGCTCTGACACCAGACAGCCTGTTCAAATCCTGGCTTCTATCTCTACTAACTGTGTACCTTGGGGATCGTTACTTAACCTCTCTGTGCCTCAGTTTCCTTGTCTATAAATATGGGTGTAATATTAGCGCCTACCTCATGAGGTTATGTTGTTATTATTAGTTGCTGTCGAGTTGGCCTCTGATTCATGGTGACCTAATGCACAGCAGGATCAAACTGTTGTACTCCATAGAGTTTTCACTGGCTGATTTCACTGGCTGAAAGTGGATTGCCAGGCCTTTCTTTCTACACCATCTTAGTCTGGGAGCTCCAGTGAAACCTGTTCAGCATCATAGAAACACACAAGCCTCCACTGACAGACGGGTAATGGCTGTGCATGAGGTACACTGGCCAGGAGTGGAACTTGGGTGTCCTGGGTGGAAAGTGAGAATTCTATCACTGAAGCACCACTGCCCCCTTCATGAGGTTATAGTTAATATTAAATGAGAGTCTTATGCTTTTAGCAACATGGATTTATAGATTATCTGTAAGCTCTCTCACTACACAATGTTCAGAAATGTTATATGAATTATAACTAACATCACTTTAAATGCATAGTTGAAGAGCACAAGAAGACAAGGGAAATCCCCATGGGGCAGAAATGGAGAGGAAATGGAAAACTAGAACTGGAAGCTCATGAAGAGATGCTGCAGCAGATCCAGGAGGGTTTGCTGGTCTCAGTGCCCCAAAGCCCATGTTCTCACAGCCACGAAGAAACCAGAGATGGGGCTCTAATACCACATGGGGCAGAGAGTTGGAACTGAGAACCCCACACGAAGCTGGGGTTCACAAAGTGCTTTGCTCTCAGGAGAAAGGTAGAAAAGTAAACAAGTTTGATCCCTGGCTCAGGGAAATTAAAATGAAGCTGAAGGGAGGAAAACATCTCTAATGCGGAATCATAAGCATTGGCCTGTCTTCAAACTGCACTCAGATTTAAATTTTCACAACTACCTTATGACCTGGAAACCCTCAAACCAAGAAATAACCGTAGAGAGTGAACCTGAACAAATGATCCCTAGGGCATCTGGAAGAAGCAAACTCGAAACCTCACCAGAGAAACTAGAACATCATCTAAGATTTCTGTAAGTAACACTCCGTGGAAAATGAGCTCACAATCAAAAATTACAAGACACAAAGAAACCAATTTACTAGGGGTAAAATCCATATACACAAGTTTAAAATCCCAAAGTACTTGATACTTTCAGACAGAGACTATTAAATGGTATTTTTAAATGTTTAAGGAGCTACAAGAAGGAATTGAAAACATAGGAAAAGAACAAGTCACTGGGAAAATAAAATGCACAAATTAAAAACGAATCAAATAGAATTTCTAGAAATGAAAAATTAAAGCTCAATGTTTCAGATTTCTTTGTTCTGGCCGTGATGGTGAAATATGGATTGGATTTGCTTTCCTGTTGTAAACAGCTACAAAACTGGACAAAATATATGAAACAACTGGTTTTCAGGCATTGACAACAGGCAGTGCAGGACTGTAATCCTTGAGAGAAGGAGAATAGAAAAAATGAGTTCTACAATCACCCTGGAATTTTGGCTAGAGACAAATTTTTGAACAGAAGAGGAAGGAGGAGGATAGGATCAGGGTTCAGGGAGACTGAAACAGTGGCAAGTTAAAGCAATCTTATAGAGGAAAAAAATTACATACAAAGAAACCGAATTAGGCTGACAATAACAACAAAAGCCAGAAGGTGACAGAAATAATACTTACAAAGCCTAAGAAAAAATAATGGCTAAATGAGACTTATGTAGCAGCTAAACTACCATTTAAGTGTGATGGTTAAATAAAGATGTACTTGGACAAAAGATACTGTCAGAATTTCCCACAGACCCTCACTGAAAGAAATACTAAACTAATAAAATTGGAAATAGTGTGATGAGCATGTGAGGAAATCTAAACAAGCATTGACTATATGTTGTTGTTGTCATTATTAGGTGACTCTGAGTTGACTTCGACCCCTAACGACCCCCTGTGATGGAGTAGAACTGTCCCATAGGGAGTTCTAGGCTGTAATCTTTATTGTGGCAGATTGCCAAGTCTTTCTCCTGCAAAGCCACTGTGTGGGCCGAACCGCCAACCTTTCGGTTAGCAGCAGACTGTTTAACCATTGCACCACCAGGGCTCCTTACTGGCTGTATAAAATACTATTATTATAATAAAAAACATAATTCGAGAGATATAGAGCAATACTGAACAAAAAAAATTTGGACAAAAAAATAAAGGAAGACAATCATAGTTAAGCATGTGAAGGTCCTTACATTCTTCAGAAGTTGGGTAGCGATATTTAATTTTTCTCTTAACGAAGGGAAACATGCATATTAAAAGATTTTAATTAACCAACAAAAGATTAGAATTGAGCTACATAACTTCCAAGTGAGTAAGAGGTTAGTAGGTATAAATAAAACTTAATTAATCCAATAGAAGACAGAGGGAAAAAAAAGAATCATAGGAAATACACTGAAAACATAAATTCCAAAATGAGGACGGTAGAAAAGATTCCTATCATACCGTTAATTGCATTAAATATAAATGATCTATAAACACAAGTTAAAAGACAGAGCATGTAAGAACTGTTTAGAAACAAACAATATTTAGCTATATGCTGTTTAAAAGAGACACACTTAAAACATAAACACATAGAAAGATTAAAATTAAAAGGATGAAAAATACATATCAAACAAATACTAACTAAAAGGAATCCAATATAGCTATATTAACATCAAACTAAATGACTTTAAAGATAAAATGTATTATTAGAGGATGACAGGTTTAATTCACCAGACAGAACAACTCTAAACTTGCTTGCATTCAATAACAGACCTCAAAAATATCTAAAGCAAAAATAGCATAATTACAAGGAAAAAGAGACAAATTCATGACTATAGAGTGATATTTTAAGAGTTCAATTTCAAAATTGGGTAGTTCAAGCAGATACAAATTAATGAAAATATAGGAGTTCATAATATCACAGCCTAGAATCGTGTTCAAGAAGGCACACTCTGGAGCTGAACTACTTGCTTCAAATCCCAGTTCTGCTATTTACTGACTACATGTGTGACACTCAACAACTTGCTAAACCTCTGTGCCTCAGTGTCTCTGTCTCTAAAATGGTGGTAATAGTAGTGTTGATCTGATAAGACTTCCGTGAGAATTAAATAACCCAATATTTACAAAGCATTTAGAACAAAATCCGGTCCGTTGTTAGCACACTATGTGTTTGTTAAATAAATTAAAATAAACTACCTTGAGCTAATGGACATAAGCATAACCTGCACCCAACAATTAAAAAATACATATTCTGTGTATTCAAGAACGTAGAAGACATATATAAAAATAGACTGCGTGCTAAGCTGCAGAGCAAGCTCAAAAAATTCTAATAAATGGCGTAATATAGAACACTTTCTCTGACCATAATGAAATTAAGTTAGAATTCAATAACTTAAGGATAACTCAAAATCCTCTACATTTAAAAAAATTTAGAGCACAAGTCTAAATAACTCGAGAAAAAAGAAGAAAATATTATGGAAATTATATAACATTTAGAGAGAAAAACGATGATATACTACACATCAACATTTGTGAGATCAAGTTAAAGTAGTATTTAAAGAAAAATTAAAATCAAATGCTTATATTAGGAAAAAAAAGCTAAACTTTCACAAAGGCAAGCAAACAACTCAAAAAGACAAAAAAAAACCCCGCTGGTTAAATCGGACAGTAAAATGAAGAAAAAAATAAAAATCAGAGAAGAAATTAATAAAATAGAAAACAGGTAAGATCAACAAAGTCAATAGCTTGTTGTTGTTGTGGTTGTTAGGTGCCGTCTGGTCGGTTCCCACCCATAGCCACCCTACGCCCTACGGAATGAAACACTGCTCCATCCTGCACCATCCTCACATTCATTGTTATGCTTGAGCCCATTGTTGCAGTCACTGTGTCAATCCATCTCGTTGAGGGTCTTCCTTTTTTGCACTGACCCTCTACTTTACCAAGCATGATGTCCTTCTCCAGGGACTGATCCCTCCTGATAACATGTCCAAAGTATGTGAGATGTAGTCTCACCATCCTTGCTTCTAAGGAGCATTCTGGTTGTACTTCTTCCAGGACAGATTTGTTCATTCTTTTGGCAGTCCATGGTATATTTAATATTCTTTGCCCACACCCCAATTCAAAGACGTCAATTCTTTTTTTGGTCTTCCTTGTTCATTGCCCAGCTTTCACATTTGAAAACACCAAGGCTTGGGTCAGGCACACCTTAGTCCTCAAGGTGACATCTTTGATTTTCAACACTTTAAAAGGGTCTTTTGCAGCAGATTTGCCCAATGCAATGAGTCGCCTGATTTCTTGACTCCATGGGTGTTGACTATGGATCCAAGTAAAAAGAAATCCTTGACAATGTCAATCTTTTCTCTGTCTACCATGACGTTGCTGATAGGTCCAGTTGTGAGGATTTTTGTTTTCTTTTATGTTGAGGTGTAATCCGTACTGAAGGCGGTGGTCTTAGATCTTCATCAGTAAGTGCTTCAAGTCCTCTTCACTTTCAGCAAGCAAGGTTGTGTCATCTGCATATCTCAGGTTGTTAATGAGTCTTCCTCCAATCCTGAAGCCCCGTTCTTCTACATATAGTCCAGCTTCTTGGACTGTTTGCTCAGCATACAGATTGAATAGGTATGGTGAAAGGATGCAACCCTGACGCATGCCTTTCCTGACTTTAAACCACGCAGTATCCCCTTGTTCTGTCCGAACAACTGCCTCTTGATCAGTGTACAGGCTCCTCATGAGCATAACTAAGTGTTCTGGAATTCCATTCTTCCCAATATTATCTATAATTTTTTATGATCCACACAGTCGAATGTCTTTGCTTAGTCAATAAAACACAGGTAAACATCTTTCCGGTATTCTCTGCTTTCAGCTAGGATCCATCTGACATCAGCAATGATATCCCTGGTTCCACATCCTCTTCTAAATCCAGCTTGAATTTCTGGCAGTTCCCTGGCAATATACTGCTGCAGCCACTTTTGAATGATCTTTGGCAAAATTTTACTTGCATGTGATATTAATGATACTGTTTGATAATTTCCCTATTCGACTGGATCACCTTTCTTGGGAATACCCATAAATATGGATCTCTTCCAGTCTGTTGGCCAGTTAGCTGTCTTCCAAATTTCTTGGCATAGATGAGTGAACACTTCCAGCACTGCATCCTTTGGCTGAAACATCTCAATTGGTATTCCGTCAATTCCTGGAGCCTTGTTTTTTGCCAATGCCTTCAGTGCAGCTTGGACTTTTTCCTTCAGTACCATTGGTTTCTGATTACATGCTACCTCCTGAAATGGTTGAACATCGACCAATTCTTTTTGGTATAGTGACTCTGTGTATTCCTTCCATCTTCTTTTGATGCTTCCTGCGTCGTTTAAAATTTTCCCCACAGAATCCTCTGGTATTGCAACTTGAATCTTGAATTTTTTCTTCAGTTCTTTCAGCTTGAGAAATGCTAAACTTGTTTTTCCCTATCTCCAGGTCTTTGCACATGTCATTATAATACTTTACTTTGTCTTCTCGAGCCACCCTTTGAAACCTGTTCAGCTCTTCTACTTCATCATTTTTTCCTTTTGCTTTAGGTACTCGACATTCAAGAGCAAGTTTCAGAGTCTCTTCTGACATCCAGTTAGGACTTTTTTTTTCTCTCCTGTCTTTTTAATGACCTCTTGCTTTCTTCATGTATGATGTCCTTGATGTCATTCCACAACTCGTCTGGTCTTCAGTCATTAGTGTTCAACATGTCATATCTATTCTTGAGATGGTCTCTAATTTCAGGTAGGATGTACTCAAGGTTATACTTTGGCTCTTGTGTACTTGTTCTAATTTTCTTCAGTTTCAGCTTGAACTTGCGTATGAGTAATTGACGGTCTGATACGCAGTTGGACCCTGGCCTTGTTCTGACTGATAATATTGAGCTTTTCCATCCTCTCTTTCCACAGATGCAGTTGATTTGATTCCTGTGTATTCCATCTGGTGAGGTCTGTGTGTATAGTCACCATTTATGTTGTTGAAAAAAGGTATTTGCAACGAACAAGTTGTTGGTCTTGCAAAATTGAATCACGCTATCTCCAACATTGTTTCTATCACCAAGGCCATATTTTCCAACTAACGATCTTTCGTCTTTGTTTTCAACTTTTGCATTCCAATCACCAGTAAATATCAGTGCATCCTGATTGCATGTTCGATCAATTTCAGACTGCAGAAGTTGGTGAAAATCTTCAATTTCTTCATCTTTGGCCTTAGTGGTGGGTGTGTAAATTTGAATAATAGTCCTATTAACTGGTCTTCCTTGTAGGCCTATGGGTATTATCCTATTACTGACAGCCTTGTACTTCAGGATAGATCTTGACATGTTCTTTTGAGGGCGAATGCAACACCATTCCTCTTCAAGTTGTCGTTCCGGGCATAGTAGACCACATGATTATTCCATTCAAAATGGTTAAAACCAGTCCATTTCGGCTCACTAATGCCTAGGATATCGATCTTTATGTGTTCCATTTCATTTTTGAGGATTTCCAATTTTTCTAGATTCATACTTCATACATTCCACATTCCAATTATTAATGGATGGTTGCAGCTGTTTCTTCTCATTTTAAGTCATGCCACATCAGCCAGTGAAGGTCCAGAAAGCTTGACTCCATCCATGTCATTAAGGTCTACTCTACTCTGAGGAGGCAGCTCTTCCCCAGTTGTCTTTTGAGTGCCGTCCAACCTGAGGGGTTCATCTTCCAGCACTACATCAGATAATGCTCCGCTGCTATTCAGAAGGTTTTTACTGGCTAATTCTTTCCAGAAGTAGATTTCTGGGTCCTTCTTCCTAGTCTGTCTTAGTCTGGAAACTCAGCTGAAACCTGTCTACCATGGGTGACCCTGCTGGTATTTCGAATACCGGTGACATAGCTTCCAGCATCACAGCAACACACAAGCTCCCACAGTAAGACAAACTGACAGACACGTGGGGGAGTCAATAGCTAGTTCTTTTAAAACAGGCAGAGGAGGTCATCATGAGTCAGACTCAACAGAAACTAACAACAACAGCAAAGCTCTAGCAAGAGTGATTACATTAAAGAGATAGAGAAGACAAAAATAAAAAATAGCAAAATGAAAAAGGAGAAGAAATCAGATATAGTAGAAAACTTTTAAAAGATAGTACATACTAAGAAAAACTTTATGCCTCACAACTTTGAAGATGTAGGTGAAATGGCCAATTTTCTGGAAAAATATAACTTATCAAAACTGACTCAAAAAGAAATAGAAAACCTTACCAGAAAGAAGTTTATTCTCTTCACAGTCCAGTAGGCTACAAGTCCAAATTCAGGACGTCAGATCCAGGGGAACACTTTCTCCGTTGGCTCTGGAGGAAGGTCCGTGTCATCAATCTTCCTTTGGTCTGGGAGCTTCTCTGTGCAGGAACCTCAAGTCCAAAGGATGTGCTCTTCTCCCAGCACTGCTTTCTTGGTGGTATGAGGTTCCTATGTGTCTCTGCTCACTTCTCTCTTTTATATCTCAAAAGAGATTGCATTAAGACACTATCTAATCTTGTCAACCTCATCAGTATAGCCTCATTGCAGTGATAGAATTTACATAAGGAGATCACATATAATCTCATCATAGTGATAGAGTTTAATAAGGAAATAAGGAAATCAGATAACACAATCATACAATACTGGGAATCATGACCTAGCCAAGTTGCTACACACGTTTTTTGGGGGACACAATTCAATCCACGACAGTATGGTAGAAGTACACGTATGCAATTTAAAATAAATAAATAAATATTTTATTGGGGATGCAGGCTCAATTTTTTTTCCATCTATGGAGCACAATAAAAGAAGTTTGGAGATTCCTAGGTGAAAACATTTAAAGACTCTATTATACTTTGGAAACCCTAGTGGTGTAGTGGTGAAGAACTACAGCTGCTAACCAAAAGGTCAGCAGTTTGAATCCACCAGGCAGTCCTTGGAAACCCTATCAGGCAGTTCTACTTTGTCTTATAAGGTCACTATGAGTCGGAATCAACTTGATAGCAATAGGTTTATTATACTTTGGCCAGACATCACCTCATTAATCCTTCACAACAGTTCTATGAGGTCAGCATTATTCTTCCCTTTTTACAGATGAGAAAATCAAGGCTTGGAGAAGGGACTGACTACCAACACCTGCTTCCCATTGCCCTCCTTGCCAAGAGAACAACTGCACATTCCACATCCAGTGCCATGAAATGCAGCTCTGAGCTGGAACTTTCTCTGCGGAAATGATCCAACAGATGCAACAAGTCATGTGTGTGGAGATCATCCCTGAAGAATTATCCATGAAAATAATCACAGGCCCAGAAATAGGAGCAGGGTAAGCATGTGTCCTTGACAATGCCAGGAATCCCCAATTCAGACCCTTGGTCCTGCCATTTTGTCTTTCTTCTTCTCAGAAGACCCTGGGCCCTTTCTAGAAAACATGATACAGTCCAAAACACAGAGGTGTTCTGTGGTCATCAGTCGGCCATTACCAAATGGTGGCAGAGGGACCATGCCTGTGTGAGGCTGGCACACGAAACACCAAAATCTAAAATGATATCTACCAGCAGTTACTTCTAAGAAAATTGGCCTCTTTACAAACGAGAATGGGCTGGGCTGAAGAAATGAGTCCAGGTTGGTAGTACAAGTATACCAAATTCTATCTTAGTTATCTAGCGCTGCTATAACAGAAATACCACAAGTGGGCAGCTTTAGCAAACAGAAATTTATTCTCTCACAGTTTAGGAGGCTAGAAGTCTGAATCCAGGGTGCCGGCTCTAGGGGAAGACTTTCTCTTCCTGTTAGATTTGGAGGAAGGTCCGTCTCTGTTTGAGCTTCTGCTCCTGGGCGATCTTCATGTGGCTTGGCATCTATCTTTCCTCATCTTATTGCTCACTTGCTTGTTTAGTCTCTTTTCTATCTCAAAAGACATTGACTTAAGACAAACCTTACACTGTCTCATTAACATAACAAAGAAAACCCAATCCCAAAATGGGATTATAACCACAGGTACAGGGCTTAAGATTTACAACAACACATATTTTCAGGTGACACAATTCAATCCATAACATTCTACCCTTTGGCATCCCCAAAATTCATGACCTTCCCACATGCAAAACACATTCACCCCAACACATCACCCCAAAATTCTAAAATGAACCCCA
The DNA here is from genome assembly GCA_030035585.1 of Dugong dugon. Taxonomy (NCBI): domain Eukaryota; kingdom Metazoa; phylum Chordata; class Mammalia; order Sirenia; family Dugongidae; genus Dugong; species Dugong dugon. Next base: position 135,105,085 of record CM057467.1, read on the forward strand.
AGTCCAAAATCCCATCTTCTGGATCATCTAGATCAAACATGGCTGAGACTTGAGGAGTTTTCCATCCTGGGGCAAAATTCTGTGAACCCGTGAAATCTGGACTACAAATTCTCTGCTTCTGAAGCACAATGGTGGAACAAGCACAAGATAGACATTTCCACTACAAATGGGAGAAATTGGAGGAAAAGAAGGGATAACGGGCACCGAGCAGGTCCAAAGTGCTGCAGAACAAATTACTTTAGCTCTCAAGGCTCAGAAGAAAGGCCTGGCAATCTACTTCTGAAAAATCAGCCATTGAAAACCCTATGGAGCACAGTTCTACTCTGACACACATGGGGTCACCAGGAGTCAGAGTGGGCTCCACAGGACCTGGTGGTTGGTTCTGAGTTGGAAGTGGGGGCCAAGATTAGGGCAGTTGGCCCAATGTGTGACATTCTAGACACAAACAGTGTTTGCCCAACACACTTAGCAAAACTAGTCTCTGGTCCTCTCCCCACGTGCACTGAGCCGTTGCATCCCCAAAGGCTGCCATCATCCCTGTTATAGCTGACACGGAGCTGACATTTTAGATGAGGGAGAAAGACAACAAGGAAAACAAGGAAGAGGATTACGTAGCATGCAAGTATTAAGTGTTATGGAGAAAAATAGAGTAAGAAGGGGGATTAATAGGATGAGGGGACGATTTTAAATAATACGGTCATTGAAGTCCTCATTTAAAGCCCTGGAAAAGGTGAGGGAAGGGCCACGTGGATGTCCGAGGCAAAAGCGTCTCAGGCAGAGGGAACAGCCTGTGCAAACACCTGCAGCAGGAGCCAGCTATGTGGTTCCAGAAGGAGCAAGGAGGCGGGGCGCCAGCAGCAGAGTGAAGGGTGAGTTATAGACAACGAGAATGGACGGGTGACCCTACCACACCAGGCAGGGACTGCGGGCCATCGTGGAGACTTCAGCTTCCATTCTGATGGAAATGAACACTTCTCCGTGGTTTTGAGCAGAGGAGCTACAAGAGAAGACTTGGTTCAGCAGCACCCCCGTCCACTGTGCTGAGGGCCTGAAGGGGGACAAGGGCAGGGCAGGGACCAGCAGGAGCCTGGTCCAGGTGCAGGGGACAGGGCGGGGCAGTGGTGGTGTTGAGGGGCACGGCTCTGGGCATGCGTGAAGGCAGCACTAACTGGATTCACACATTTGCCATGGCTGGTCGAGAAGATGGGTCGAGAGTGACTCCAGGTGCGTAGCTGTTTTGGTTGTTTTCTTATCTCGATTTGTCTTTGCCTCCTGGCTTCCCAGGCGGGAAGCTCCTTGGGGACAGGGGCCACGCCCATCTTGTCTGTAGTTGTAGCCCTCCCCCCCTCTGGGCCCAGCGGGGGCCCTTGGTCACTGTCTGCGGGAGGCACGAATGAGTGAATCAATGAACGGCTCAGGGAGAGTTGTTGAGTGCTTGTCAGAAGCTGGACCCTCCACAGGCACAGCTGCCCCCATGGCCCTAGGGAGCTGGTGGCCATACTGGGCAGGAGGCCTATCTCCTGAGCCCACCTACCGTGGGGACGCTGGGCTGGGCTGCAGACAGCATGCAAGTGGCATTTGGGGGTGCCTGGGGGTGCCCCCTTGAAGGATGGGACCTGTGACTGTAGCCCACTGGCTCCGTCAGGCCTGCCTCACTAGTCTCCTCCCGCGGCGCCCCCTGCAATCAGGAAAGGCCACAAGGCTCCTCCCACCCTGTGCGTGGGGCACCCTCAGTCCACGTGGCCGGGCTGCTTGCACCCACCATGCTTCCTTTGGGCGCGTCTGTTTCCTGTGGCTCAGCGGGAGCACTCCCTGCCCCTCCTCTGCTCCACTTTGTGCTGGGTAGGCAGGGGATCCTGATCCAGGAAGGCCCTGCCTGCCCCCAAGGCCACCCAGGGTGGCATGGGGAAGCTGAGGCCGCAGGACCCCAGAAGGTCTGCTTTGAGGTCTCCGTCCGATAGGGGCTGGGGCAGGAAGCACACTCCCGGATGATCTGCTGGCCCAGGACCAGCGGCCCCATGAGGATGATGTAACGTTCTGCCAAGGCCACGCGGAAGGGCAGGAGGGCTCCCACGGCCGGCCTGTCCCCAGAGGCCCTTGGGCAAGGCCAGAGATCCAGTGACCTCCAGAGGGGAGCGGGTGGCCTGGTCCCCATCCAGGTGTTGTTGGGATGCATGTGTGACCGTTGGCAGGTGGGGTCTCTCTCTAGATCCATCTGTCCCAACTGTGCGAGAGAGAAACGGACTCTGGCCCGGGTTCCTTCGGCCACGCCAGGACAGACACCCTAGGTGTTGTGGACGGTGCGTGGCAGAGGTGTGAGCCCACATCCCAGCAGGCGCCAGGGAGGCAGGGGACGGACATCTAGGGTCAGCGAGTGAGGGTTCAGCACTTGTCATCTGGGCTGGGTGCCCCACTGCAGGTCCTGCGGCTAGATGGCTCTTCCTCCTCCCTGCTCTTCCTCTTCCCTCCCTCCCTCCTCCTCCCCGCTCCTCCCTCCTCCCTCCTCTTTCTCCTCCCTCCTCCTCCTCCTCCCTCTCCTCACCCAGGAAGGACCAAGAACCACCAGAGAGCAAGAGGGGCTGGTCACCGTGGGCTGAAAGCTCTGGGTCTGTGGGCGGGAAACTGAGGCCCAAATGCCGGCAGGAGGAGTCCAAGGACACCAAAAACAGACAAAACCCAGTTGACACTGAGTCAGTTCCAACTCATGGTGCCCCCATGTGTGTCAGAGTAGAAGTGCACTCCATAGGGTTTTCAGTGGCTGAGTTTTCAGAAGTAGATCGCCAGGCCTTTATTCTGTGGTGTCTCGGGGTGGACTTGGACCACCAACGTTTCACTTAGCAGCAGAGCACGTTAACTATTTGGGCCACCCAGGGACATTGCCCAAGGTCACTGCAAGAATTAAAAGCCGAGGCAAGACTGAACCCAGGTAGTCTGATTCGCTGGTCAAAGCCCCTTTCTCTTGGGAGGACCATTCATTCATTCACCCATCCATTCATTCATCCTTTGAACAGATTCCAGAGCACTGACCATGCACTATGTTTCCCCGGCTTGGGTGGTTCTGTGGGGGTCTAGGCCGCTCTGACCAGCCTGGGGAGTTGGGCTGGGCTGCCGCAGATGGGGGCTCTGAGCCAAGGTAGAAGCAGAGTCGGTACACGGAGAAACACCAGGAAAGAGGGGGAGAGATCCCAGAGAAAGGGACAGAGGGTAAGCAGAGGGTGGAACAGGCAGGGCAGAGGCTAGAGGGGGGACACTTGGCCCCAAACATGAAAGAGGATCTGTTCCTGCTGGTTCTTCCTCCGCCTGAGCTTCCATCCTGCACCCCACACCAGGGTCCACACAGGATCCCAGGAAGGGGGAGAAGGAGAAGCTGGGGCTGCAGCGTGGGGCCAGCAGGATGGCCTTGCCAGGGACTGTGTTGCCCAGTGGGCATTGCTTCCTGGTAAGACTGAGGCTGGGGAGAGGCTGCCCTCTGCCACTTAGCTCACTCATTCATTCATTCATTCAGCAAATGAGTCTTTGTTGAGGCTTTACACATGGCAATGCAGAGTTCTAGGCACAGTAGACACAGCAAGGAGCCAGAGAATGCTGGCCCCATGCAGATTCCATCATGGCAAGTACGTCCAGTAACCTGTTGCCGTTGAGTAGATTCTGACTCATAGTATCCTTATAGGACAGAGTAGAACTGCTCCCATAGGGTTTCCAAGGCTGCAAATCTTTATAAGAGCAGACTGCCACGTCTTTCTCCCATGGACTGACTGGTGGGTTCGAACCACTGACCTTTTGGTTAGCAGCTGAGCACATAACCACTGTGCTACCAGGGCTCCTTTTGACAAGTACTTAGAGGTGCATAAATCCTAGGTAAATCAAGACATCCAGCAGTATGCGCCTGAAGACACTTTCCTGTAGGAGGGGACAGTAGGACGCATTCTCCTTTAGATGAAGCACTTGTCAGGGATGGGCTGGAAGAGGTGCCCTTGAACAGGAACTTGAAACACAATGTATCCGCTTCCTTTTGCTGCTATAACAAATGACCACAAACTGGATGGCTGAAAACAACACAGACCTATTCTCTCACAGTTCTGAAGGCCAGAAATCCAAAACAGGTCTCACTGGGCTAAAGTCAAGGTTCTTTTAGAGGCTCCAGGGAAGAAGACTCTGTTTCTTGACTTTTCCAGCTTCTAGAGTCCACCTGCTGCATTACTTGGCTCATGGCCCCTTCCTCACATCACTCCAACCTCCCTTTCCATCCTCACATCACCTCTGACTCTGACTCTCTTGCCTCCCTCTTATCAGGACCCTGTGATAGTTCAGGGTCATTGTGCCATTTTGAGATCTTTAACTTGATCACATCTTGTAAGTCCCTTTTGCCATGTGAAGTCACATGGTCACAGGTTCTAGGGATCGGATCATGGATGTATTGGTGGGGTCATTATTCAGCCAATGACACACACAAAGGAAGATCAGAGGATAGAGCATCCCAGGAGAAGTGTCATGGATTGAACTGCGTCCTCCAAAAATATCTGTCAACTTGGCTGGGTCATGATTCCCAGTATTGTATGATTGCCTACCATTTTGTAATCTAACGTGATTTCCTTATGTGCTATAAACTCTATCACTACGATGAGGTTATATGTGATTTTCTTATGTGTTGTAAACTCTATCTCTATGATTACATTATACTGATGAGGTTTACAAGATTAGACAGTGTCTTAATCCAATCTCTTTTGAGATATAAAAGAGAGAAACGAGTAGAGACACATGGGAACCTCATACCACCAACAAAGCAGTGCTGGGAACAGAGTGCATCCTTTGGACCTGAGGTTCCTGTGCAGAGAAGCTCCCAGACCAAGGGAAGACTGATGCATCACAAGGACCTTCCAGAGCAAGGGAAGATTGATGACACAGACCTTCCTCCAGAGCCAACAGAGAAAGCATTCCCTTGGAGCTGATGCTCTGAATTTGGACTTGTAGCCTACTGGACTGAAAGAATAAATTTATCTTTGTTAAAGCCATCCACTTGTGATATTTCTGTTAGAGCAGCACAAGATGACTAAAACAAGGAGGGAACAGCAGTTGCAAAGGCTGCAGGAGGAATGAGTATGGGACATTCAGGGGACAGCACAGGGGTCAGTGTGGCTGGAGAATCATGGGACATGGAGGCATGCTGGAAAATGCTGGAAAGTTAGCTGAAGCCCAGATTACACAGCCCCTTCACTGGACTCTCACTTCAGAATGCCCCTCTCACACCTCCCTGAGCCATATCCCTCCAGGTTGGACAAGGGTACACGGCTACTGGGAGCCTACACTCTTCATCCTAGTCAATGCTCTGAGGACCCAGGAAGCTGAGCTCACTGCCCTAATATCCTTGCCTGCTCCCAGGGCCTGTGCAGGCTTCTCCTTCATGTTGATCTCCCCACTCCTGGAAAGTGGTTGAGGAGGAGTTGTTTGCAGAAAGTGTGTACATAGAGTCCGAGAAGTCTAAGTTTGAACCCAGCTCTCCAAGTCATTATGAAAACATATTGCCAAAGTAGGAGAGACATTTTTTTTTTCTAACAGCTTGATGGCTCGATTTATAACTTTTACATAGGCATATGGTAGCTGGGTCTCCACTTGTACTTGTGTTAGACCCTGAAGACATTAGGACTGGGCTGATGCAGGGCCTCACAGGCTTTGTAGTTTGGATTAGTTTTTCCTAAGTGTGATGAGAAGTTCTTGAACAAGGCAAGACGGTCCAGTCTGTATACTAAAATACCACCCACCCAAGTCCCAGGAGTTGCTGCACAGAAGATCTGTGGAGGTGGGACAGGTGCTGATGGGGGTCCCCCATCTGTGAGGCAGAGATGCTGGGCTTGGAGCTCTCACCTCTGCATAACCCTCACCTCACTCATCTGCAAGGGAACTGGAAGCAGCCCCAGCTGTGGAATTGGAGTGTGAAAGGGTGGTGGAGGTCACTGCATCTATTCCCTCCCTCATCTCCCCCATGATGCTAAGGGGAAACTGAGGCCCAGAGAGGGGCAGGACTTGCCTGAGGACACAGCCAGGCACTGGGACCAGGGATGGCCACTCTTGTCTGTTTGTGTTAAGAGCTACATCCGAGGGGCCCTGACTCTGGTGGGGGCTTTGGCTGATCCCAGGGGAAGTGTTGTTTCTTTCACTTCTCATTCCTCTGGGGAAGTGTCCTCTGCTGTCTTCCTCAGGACCCAGCCAGACAGGGCCCTGTGCCCCCCTCAGCTCCCCTGGGGTTCCCAGGCCAATCAGACCTAACCAGTGGCCTCCCCATGGCTGAGAGGGGCACCTTCCCATTCTTCCTAAGTCATTGGTCCAGTATATCCATGTATACCTGGGGCCTGAGGAAGTCCCCTGTGGACACCCACAGGCTCTTGGACCTGCTCCAGGCACCAGTTTTACCTCCACGTCCCCCCACTCCAGCCACGGACTGGTTCTGGTACACCCTAGCCTCTTATAGTCATACCTCCATCAGAATTTGATTCTGGGATCTATTGTGACCTGCAGATTCCCACACTGGACCCAGGCCCAAAATGGCCTCCTGCTGCCCCTCCCCTGAGGCCCTGGCTTAACCAGTCCTCTCCAGGTTTGTTGCTCTGTGACCCTGCTGAGCGACTCAAGCTCCCTACGTTTCAGTTTGTTTGTCTGTAAAGCAGGTGCCCTGACAGACGGAATGAGGCAATGCACGTGAGTGCCTTAGCTTAATTCTCTCCTTTCTCTCCTAGTCACTCCACTGTGACCACGGGCTCTCTTTCTACCCTTAGAACGTGCTCAACCTTGTTGCAAGGACTTTGCATCTACTCTTTCCTTGGCCTGGAATGCCCTTCCCTTCTCCTCAAACCATCTTTACCAACGACGACTTAACCTAGTTGCTCAGCCTTTTTGGTGCCCTTCTTGCCAGTATCATCAACCTTTTCTCAATGCTTAATGAAATGCTCATTAACCTGTGCTATGGATTGAACTGTGTCCCCCAAAAATACGTGTTGTAAATCCTAAACCCCTATACCCATGGCTGGAATCCCATCTGGGAATAGGATTTTTCTTTGTTATGTTAATAAGTCTGTATCAGGGTAGGGTGTGTCTTAAGCCAATCGCTGTGAGATATAAAAAAGCAGATTAGGCACAAGAAGTAAGTACAGATAGGAGAAGATAAATATCACACCACATGAAGATCACCAAGGAACTGAGGGACAGGAGCTGAAAGGAGACAAGGACTCTCCTCCAGAGCCAACAGAGAGAGAAAGCCTTCCTCTAGAGCCGGTGCCCCGAATTCAGACTTCTACCCTCCTAGACGGTGAGAAAATAAATTTCTGCTTTTTAAAGCCACCCACTGGTGGTATTTCAGTTAGATCGTTTTTAGGTGCCGTCGAGTCAGTTCCAACTCATAGCGACCTTATGTGTGCAGAGTAGAACTGCTCCGTAGGGTTTTCAAGGCTGCGACCTTTCCAAAGCAAATCACCAGGCCTGTCTTCTGAGGCACCTCTAGGTGGGTTCAAACCTCTCACATTTTGGCTAGTAGTCAAGTGCTTAACTGTTCGTGCCACTGTCTTAGGCTGGATTTTCTAGAGAAGCAAAACCAATGAAGCATACACACACACACACACACACACACACACATACATATAATATATGTAAAGAGAGAGAGAGAAGATTTATCTCAAGCAAATAGCTCATGTGGTTGTGAAGGGTGGCAAGTCCCAAGTCCGTGGGTCAGGCATCAGGCTAGAAGCTTCTTCTGACTCACATAGCTGCAGGAGCTGACAAACCCAAGATTGGCAGGTCAGACAGCAGGATGCTGGCTCACAAACTGCAGAGGCTAACAAAACCCAAGATTGGTAGGCAATACCGCAGGCTGCTGGCTCATGTCCCAAGAACCAGAGGTCAGATGATGACAAACCAGATGCAGGATCCAGAGTGAGCATAAGCCAACGAGATTTGCCAGAAGGCCCACACATATTCTGTGCAGGGCACACCCCCAAGGAAACTCCCCTTACAACTGATTGGCTGATGACATCAGATCACATCATGGAGGTGATTATATCACAAAATGGAAGATAACCATATCATTACATAACTGCCAAACCACTGAGACTCATGGCCCAGCCAAGCTGGCACAAAACTTGACCATCACAGCCACCCAGGAACTCCAATTTCTGTTATAGCACCACAAGAAACTAAGACAACCTGTTTATTTTGTGTTTCCTCCACTCGACTATAAATTCATGGAAGGAGGATCCAGGTCATCCTGCTGGCTGCTGTATCTCCAGCCCGGAATGAGTGCTCAGGAACAATCTGCTAAATGCATGGATGAGTAAACAAATGAATGAATGGCTGCTGGGTCAGGATCAGAAAATGGAAGTGCCCCAAAATCTTTTCAGAATCTTGTAGGCTCTTGTCTTAGCAGAAGAGTTCCAAACACAAAGAAGGGTTAAGCAAACCACTTCTATGAAGTGGAAAGAGATTAAATTTGAACCCAGGTGTTTTTACCTGTGGGACAGTTTGTCCACGGCTGGGTCTGAGCAAGGGTGTACTATGGCAGTCTTAGGCTGGGTTCTCTAGAGAAGAAAACCAGTAAAGCATATAAATACATATAAAGAGAGATTTATATCGAGGAAATAGCTCATGCAACTGTAGAGGCTAAAACGTCCCAAGTCTACATATCAGGGTAGAGGCCTCTCCCAAATCACGTAGCCACAGAAGCTGGTGAACCCAAGGTCGGCAGGATGGAGAGGGGCTCCTGCTCGCAGGCTGTGAAGGTCAATGAATTCCAAGATCAGCAGACAAGACAGCAAGGTTTCTCCAGATTCATGTAGCTGCATGGGCTGGTGAACCCAGGGTCAACAGGTCAGGGAACTGGACTCTTGTTCACAGGCTGAGAAGTTTGACAAATTCCAAGATCAACAGGTAAGCTGCTAGCTCAAGTCCCACGAACCGGAGGTGAGACAACAAGAGGCAGCTGCTGAACCTGGAACAAGCCAAAAACCTTGGCAAGGCGAGCAGGCAGAAGATAACCGGCAGAAGGCAGAGAGATCAAACTGAGGGGGCAGTGAGCTGCCACAGGCCCCGCCTCCGCCAGTACCACTCAGCAGATTCCATCACGGGGGTGATCACAACATCATACAAGTGCTAAAACGCGGAGAATAATGGTCCAGCCAAGCTGACACACAGTCTCAACCATCACAATGGCGTACCCTTCGCGAGCTTGCATCCACACTCACTTTAGGGAGACGCGCATGCTTCTCAGTCACCCCTATCTACAGCAGGCTCAGCATCCCTTCTCAAAGAGAGGGAACTGAGTCCTGGGCAGGGACGAGGCTCCCAGAGGTCACAGAGCTGGGCAAAAGCTCAGGAATCAGGCTCTTCCCTCCTGACCAGGGCCTGGGCTGGAAGTTTGTGAGCCTCATCTTGTGTCATCGCCCTGGCAGACTCCACTGCGTGCAGGAGGCAAACTGAGATGAATTGTTGAAGTCCTAGCGCCGGTACCAGTGAACGTGCCTTACTTGGAAACGGTGTCTTTGCAGATGGGATTAGATGAGTTCCTACCGAAGTAGGGAAGTTCCTAATCTTATGACTGGTGTCCCTATGCGAGTAGGAGAGGGGACCCCAGAGACACACAGGCAGAAGACAGCCATGTGAAGGTGGAGGCAGAGATGGGAGCGATGCAGCCACAAATCAAGGAATACCAGAAGCCATCAGAAGCTGGACAAGGCAAGGAAGGATTGTCCCCTAGAGCCTTCAGAGGAACTGTGGCCCTGCCAACACCTTGATTCTGGACTTCTGGCCTCCAGAACAGTGAGAGAATGAATTTCTATTGTTTTAAGCCAGTCGGTTTGTGGTGCGTTGTTACGGCTGCCTCAGGAAGCTAATACCACCGGGCTGCAGATCCTTTGGGGTCTAATAATCACCACCCCTGAGGTTTGTGGGTGCTTAGCATGTGCTGAGAACAGTAGCGTGCAGGTCAGGCCATGTGCACGTAACCCACTGCACAAAAGGGCTCCGAGCCCAGAGGAGCTGCAGGGCAGCCTAAGGCCCCCAGCGAGAAGTGCAGAGTCAGACTTTGAACCCAGACCCATGAGCCTCCAAACAGCTCAGGGCGGTGAGTAGGGTGGAGGCAGCTCACCCAGACCAAGGCAAGCCACTTCCCTCCTCGGGACCTCAGTCTCCACAGCTGTACAATGGGAGTGAGACCAGGACAGTGGAGGGAAAAGAAGGGGCTGCTTCCCTCACAGTTGGTGCTCCTTAAAAGTTGACTGAGATGTAATTAGCACAAAAGAAGTATACCTTAGGCATGCATTTCTTCATTTATTTATTTTTTAAAAAGAGAAACACATATTGAGCACCCACTGTATGCAGGTTAAAGAGCCCATGTGTGGAATAAGAGCTCAGACCTCTGATGCTGTGGGTGTTGAGAGTGGCAGGAGAAGAATTGGGGCAGGGAAAGGGGCTGAGAGGGCTGCATAGTGTTATTTTATAGGGGTGGTCAGGGAAGGCTCCCCCAGGGAGTGGCATTTGAGCAGAGAGCTGAATAAAGTGACTGAAGGAGCCACCTGGCCAGGCCACTGTGCCAGGCAGAGGAAATACCATGTGCAAAGGCCCTGAGGCAGGAGTGTGTCCAGAGATGCCTGAAGGACAGCAGAGAGGCCCACTGGCTGGCATGGGGTGGGTGAGGCAGGGTCAGAGATGAAGGCAGAGATGTGAGCAGGAAGTGGGGCTTGATGACATGGGGGCTTCTGGACAGCAGTGAGAACTCGGAGTTTATTCTGAAAGCATTGGGGAGTGTATTAGCTTCCTGAGATGGCTGTAACAAAGTACCACAAACTTGGCAGCTTAAAACAATAGAAAATTATTCTCTCATGGCTCTAGAGGTCAGAAGTTTGAACTCAAGGTGCAGCAGGACCACATTCCTTCCAAAGACTCTAGGGGAGGATCTTTCCTTGCTGCTTCCAGCTCCTGGTGGCCCAGGTGTTCATTGGCTTGTGGCTACATCACTCCAGGCTCTGCCTCCATCTTCACATGGCCGTCTTTCCCCTGTGCATCTCTTTGGGTCATCTCTCCTTTTCTTACAGACACCAATCATATAAGATTAGGACCCGCCCTTCTCCTGTATGACCTCTTGTTAGCGTAACTAATTCCATCAGCAAAGACTGTTCCCAGGTAAGGTCTCATTCATAGATACTGGTGCTAGGACTTCAACAGTCTTTTGAGGGTCACACTTCAATCCTTAATAGCCACTGACTAAAACATGACCTCAGGTAGCTGCCTTTGCTTCTTTGAACTCAGCCCCCTGGACTGTGAAATGGCCTGTTGATGCTGCTGGTGCGGATGCTGGTGATGCTGGGGATGCTGGTGGTGGTGCTGGTGCTGATGCTGGGTGTCACGTATTGAATTGTGTGTCACTCAAAAATATGTGTCAACTTGGCTAGGCCATGATTCCCAGTGTTGTGTGATTATCCACCATTTTGTCATCTGATGTGATTTTCCTATGTGTTATAAATCTTATCTCTATGATGTTGATGAGATGGGATTGGCAACAGTTATATTGATGAGGTGGGACTCAATCTACAGGACTGGGCTGTGTCTTGGGCCAATCTCTTTTGAGATATAAAAGGGAGAAGTGAGCAGAGAGACATGGGGACCTCATACCATCAAGAAAGCAGCACTGGGAGCAGAGTATGTCCTTTGGACCTGGGGTTCCTGCGGGGAGAAGCTCCTCGACCAGGCAGGGGAAGATTGATGACAAAGACCTTCCTCCAGAGTCAAAAGAGAGAGAAAGCCTTCCCCTGGAACTGATGCTCCGAATTTGGACTTCTAGCCTACTGGACTGTGAGAGAATAAACTTCTGTTTGTTAAAGCCACCCACTTGTGGGGGAAAAATAACCCGTTGTCATCGAGTCAATTCCAACTCAGAGCGACCCTGTAGGACAGAGTAGAACTGCCCCACAGAGTTTCCAAGGAGAGCTTGGTGGATTCAAACTACCGACTTTTGGTTAGCAGCCATAGCTCTTAACCACTTGGCAACCAGGGTTGGTATTTCTGTTAAACCAGCGCTAGATAACCAAGACACTGGTGGTAGTGCTGGTGCTGGTGCTGGTGATGCTGGTGGTGGTGACGTTGGTGATGCTGGTGGTGCTGGTGCTGGTGACGCTGGTGGCATTGGTAGTGGTGAAGGTGCTGATGCTGGTGCTGATGCTGATGTTGGTACTGGTGGTGATGTTGGTGGTGGTGCTGGTGGTGAAGCAGCAAAAGGAGAAGAACCTGCTGCTAGTACATGGTAGGTGCTCAACAATGGGCTCCTTTACAGAATTGTGTTGGAAAGTTCTTTTGTTCCTCTTAAAACAAAATGCTGAGAAATAACCACCCTCTGTGCATGTAGCCACCTCCAGAGAGACCTCCTCACAGCTCAGCAAGGGCGATGCAGAAGGTGTAAGCCGGGCTCAGAGGCCCAATTTCTCTTGACACTACTTGAACCCTCTTTGGGTTTCTGTTTCTTCGCATCTAAAATAAGCATAATAATAGTGCCAAGCACGTTGGTTGTTGAGGAGTCAACAAGGTAAATGGCAGGTCAAGCTCTGAGCAAAGCGTCTGATGCACAAGTGCTGATAAAGAGTAGCTATTATCATCAGCTTTAGAAGAAACACAACAAGAATGCTCCTTAGAAGTGAGGATGGCGAGACTTTGGCTCACTTACTTTGGACATGTCATCAGGAAAGACCAATTTCTAGAAAAAGACCTCATGTTTGGTAAAGTAGAGGGTCAGCGAAAATGAACGAAATCCCCCATGAGATGGACTGACTCAATAGCCGTAACAATGGACTCAAAAAACCAGAGGTTGTGAAGATGGTGCAGGACCAGGCAACGTTTCGTCCTGTTACACACAAGGTCAATATGTGTTGATGACAACTAACAACGATAATTATTCTTGCAAGCATTCATGCTGAGGGCCAGATTCTAACTCAAAATCTACCCAGTTCACCTTTCCCGTGCCCAGGAGCCCCGTGTCAGGGTCTCCTGGTCATTCCATAACCATCACAGCCCCCGAGGAGCTGGTCTATGTCCCCTTCTCACCAATTCAGAGCCAGTTTTCCAGTTGTCAGGGACTGGCCGGGTCCACCATGAGACAGGGTAGGCCTCCTGTCTCCTCTCTTCTCTACCTGCTACATGGTCGGCCAAAGCCCTGCCGGCTGGGCGAGTGAGGACCTTCTGCTCCCGCTCCACCCCATTAAGCCCAGACACCATCTGTCCCTCCAGCTTCCTAGCACTGGCGGCGCCTCGTCCCCTCCCTGCACACAGGCAGCAGCTTGTTCACAGAGGTACCCACTGGAGGTCTCTCTGTCCAGCCCTGTCTGTCTGCACATGGAGAGCCAGAGGCGTTTCGACCACTCAGGGAGGTTTGTTTGTCTTTCCAGAGCCACGAAGGGGCCCTGGTGGCTCTGCCTGGAACTCGGAGCTATGTGGGGACCGAGCTCAGTCAGCCAGGAAGCCAGACCACACTCAGACCACAGTCTGTGGCCTCTGCCTTGCCCTGGAGACAGCCAGAGGTGGCCACTCCCTGCGAGTGAGTTGGGCAGGCTGGACTACCACCAGGACGCATTCCCGGGGCCCCTTCCCTGGCTCTGGAAGGGCATCCTCAGAGCCAGGAGGACCAGACCGCCTCCTCCAGCAGGAACTGGGCCTCCCAGGAGGACAGCCTGGCTTGCCCCAGTGGCTGGTCAGGCTAGGAGCATAAGGGCAGCCAGGGTGCCCAGAGGTTCTGGCAACTAGTATGCCCTGGCAGGAGGGCGTCAAGCTGCAGACCAGAGCTGCAGACATTCAGCCACCATCTTGGAATCTGTAGCTTGTAAACAGCCACTGGGCTGTGGGCACCAGTGACCACAGCTCAAGCCCATTGCCCCAAGAGTTGGAGGCGGGGCTTAGATTCCTGGCTCGGGACTGAGGGACTTTGCTTTAAATGACCCCCATCCAAAATCATCACCGGGATCAGTGGCACCAGAAAGTGGGCACCATCCCACAGGACCCTGTGGGTGGTCTGAGTCAGTGGGGCGGAGAGGCCAACCCCTGGGCTTGTGGCTATTGCACGCCTGTGTCCTAGTTCAGTCCTCACAACAACCCTTCCAGGTGGGCACATTATACCCACATTACAGCTAAGGAAAGGAGCACTGGTGGCACTGTGGTTTAAGCACTTGGCTGCTAACCAGAAGGTGAGTGGTTTGAACCTACCAGCTGCTCCGCAGGAGAAAGATGTGGCAGTCTGCTCCCTTAAAGATTAGAGCCTTGGAAACCCTATGGACAGTACCACTCTGTCCTATGGGTCACTATGAGTCGGACTCACAAAAACATCACAGCTAAGGAAGGCGAATCTCAGAGAGGGGACAAGTCTCTCTCAAGACCATCCAGCTACAAGTTGGATTCAAACCCAGGCCCACTTGCCCCAAGCCCATGCCCTGAAACTGCTATGCTCCTTGGTGCTGTCCACCAAGTACACTTTGCTCTCCATTTCCAGAACCCAGGGCAGGACACCACTTCCTGGTCCTAGGCTTTAGGGAGGCACCATTTGACTAGATCTGGCCAATGGGTTGCAAGTACATGTGACACGTTTCACTTCCTGGCTGGGATATTTAGCTGCCCGTGAAGGACCTCCCAGCATGCTCTCTGGTCCCCTACGTGTTTGAGACAGGGGCTGTTCTGTCAGGGGAGACCCCCACCTTCCTGTGACACATGTGGGGTGTGATTGAGATATCCCCCAAGCTGTTTGGAGCTCCTAAGACCTGGTGTCGTTTGTTACTACAGTACAATCTGCCCTATCCTGACTGGTACACAGCCAGCTCAGCCCTTCAGTGTGGGACTGGGTATGGGGGCTGGGGGTCTGAGTCTTGGTCTCTGCCTGGTGGACACAGAGCCTAGAGGCTTTGAGACAGGCCATACAAAATTGCCTCCTATCAGGACAGGACCACAAATTTTGACAGTTCTGCAGTTTCTTTATCTTTAGCATCTCCTGGAGCACTTCTTTCTCTCCCTCCATCCCTCCATTATGTTTTCTTTCCCAGCATGCTCAGGGAGTCGCTGTTGGTGATTGCTCCCGTAAGCTAGCCGCAGCCCTCAGCTCTCATCTGAAGCACCTGGCATCACAGGTGGAGACTCTCAAGGCCGTTAAGCCCCCCATTCTGCATCAGTGACCTGAGTCCTCCATTCTCAGCCCAGGGCAGCTATGAGGTCCCTGGGCAGTGCAAACCATCTGTGCTCAACTGCTAACCTAAAGCTTGGCCTTTTGAACCCACCCAGTGGTGCCGTGGAAGGAAGGCCTGGCAATCGGTTTCTGTAAAGATTACAGCCTAGAAAACCCCATGGAGCAGTTCTACTCTGGAACACATGGGGTTGCCGTGAGTTGGAATTGATTCAATGGCAGTGGGTTTGGTTTTGGGTTGTCTGAGGGGGGCAAGCATGTCTATTATTTGTTCTAAAAAAGTGGGCTTCTGCCTCCTGGGCTGGACCCTCTGGCTGTTGCCATAGCCATAAGCCCAGGGGTTGGCCTCTCCCCCCACCATCTCTGAGGCCACCCACCAGGCCCGTGAGATGGTGCCCACTTTCTGACAGTTTTGGATGGGGGTCGTGTATAACACACATGGAAGGGCTGGCTCCTCAGGGCTTCAGGCAGCTCTGGGACCATCTCCTCCACCAGGGCGCCTTCTAGACTTTGGGCCGCAGGAGCTGTTCCTCACGTAAGATGGGCTGAGCTGCTTTGGTGTCTCCATTTTGCTTTCTCCAGAGCAGCCTGTGGGAGGGGTGGGAATTTCATGGGGAGCTCAGGGTGCTTGTCTTAGTCAGGCTTCCCTAGAGAAACACAGCCAGTGAGATACACACAAACACATGCGCATGCACACACAAACACACACACACACAGCCCTGGTGGTGCAAACAGTTAAGCATTCAGCTGCTAACCAAAAGGTGGGCAGTTCGAGCCCATCCAGAGGCAACATGGAAGAAAGGCCTGGCCATCTATTTCTGTAAAGTTTACTGCCCAAAAAATCCTATGAGGCAGTTCTACTCTGTCACAGATGGGGTCACCGTGAGTCAGAATTGTGGTATGTGTCTTTGTATAGCGAGACTGATTTATTGCAAGGAATTGGCTCATGTGACTGTGGGGGCCTGGCAAGTCCAGGCTCAGTAGGGCAGGGAACAGGAAGAGTAAGTTAAGAGGTCTGCCAAGATGTCCATTTATAGTCTGGAGGCAGGACATACCCTCAGGATGCTCCCTTTCTAACTGATTGATTGATTACGTTAGATTACATTATGGGAAGCAATTACATTACATAACATTATTGTCGTTGGCTGCCATCGAGTTGGCCCCCGACTCGTAGTGACCCCGTGGCCAACAGAATGAAATGTTCTGTGCCATTGTCACGATCGTTGGTATGCTCGACCCCATTGTTGTTGCCACTGTGTATTTTGAGCCCACTGTGTTATAGGGTCGCTATGAGTCAGAATCGACTCAACAGAAGCAGGTTTGGTTTGTTGGTTTTGGTGTATTTGAAGGGCTCATCTTTAAGCATGATATCAGACAATAAATGCTCTGTTTGATCCAGAGGGCTTTCCCTGGCTGATGTTTGGAAGTAGATCTCCAGGCCTTTCTTCCTAGTCTGTCTTCATCTGGAAGCTCCTCTGAAACCTGTCCACCACGAGTAACCCTGCTGGTATTTGAAATGCTGTCAGCACAGCTTCCAGCCTCACAGTAACACAAAGCCACCATAGTACAACCAACTGACAGATGGGGGGTGGGGGTTGGTACAGGACATTAGATGTAAAGTAATTACATTATATTACACTACGTTACATTCGGGAGGGTCCTTTGCTTTACCTAAGGCCAGCTGATTTAGTCATACCTAACTACTCCATGACTACATGTAGTCTAGTGTTTGGGGGAACAACTGGGAATCACAGCCCAGCCAAGCTGACGAATAGAATTGACCATCGCGTTGTTACTGTAATAACAAGTGCAACGTCGATAACAATCAAATCACAAATTATCATTTACTACACGGGCATTGCAGAAGGGACGTCCCACGCCCTATTGCTGCTTTCCCATGGAAGCCCCACCAAAGAGATGGGTGCTCTCATCATTCCGGGCTGCCGATGGAAAAGCCAAGCCCAGGACAGCTAAGTGACACTCCTGGGGCCCTGGCCAGCAAGCTGGCCTGAGACCAGGGCTCCAGCTCTTACCTCCAGCCCAGGGCCTTGGGCCTTTAGGGGGCTGCCAGGTGTGGAGTTAAGGACACCGTATTCTGAGACCCTTTCAGGGTCCCTCACCCCTGGCCCCATGGCTTTAATCTTCCTCTGAGCTGGCAAAGACACATGGATGCCCTGACATGGAGGCTAAAATGAGCCTCTGTTTTCACCAGGAAAGGCTGGAATGTTCCGCTTTTCCTGTCCTTTATGCATGCACTTCCTGGCGTGTAATTGGAGGGAATTGTGTTCTGGAACCAGCAGCACCTTCGAGTGAAGGCAGGCAGGGCCCGCCATCAGGCTACGTAATTGCAAAATGAGAAGGGGGGAGTGGTCCTTGCTCAGAAATGGTGAAGAATTTCCAGAGGGCTACGCAGAGCGTGAAACAACCCCGGGGCCCTGGTGACAGCATGCGTGCTATGTCTCCATTAGGTAGCGCTGCTATAACAGAAATACCACACGTGGGGGGCTTTGACAAGCAGAAACTTGTTTTCTCACAGTTTAGGAGAGGCTAGAAGTGCAAATTCAGGGTACGGGCTCTAAGAGAAAGCTCTCTGCCCACTCGGGGGGAAGGTCCTTGGGTCTTTTCAGCTTCTGTTCCTTGGAGATCTTCATGCGGTATGGCATCTGTCTTCCTCCATCGGTTCTTCCTGGCTTCTGTGCCTCGTCTGCTCTTTTTATATCTCAAGAGTGATTGATAAGGCTTCATTAACATATTAAAAAACCCTGTTCTCAATTGTGATTACATCCACAGGCATGGGGGCAACACATATTTTGGGAGGATGCAATTGAATTCATAACACACCGCAAAGCCAGCCTTGCCCAGGGAGGTGGGAGGTTGGTGGGGACCTGTGGGCAGCCCTTCTTCTCTCTGGACTCCATTTCCACAGCTGTTAAGAGGACTGTGGTGGCGGAGGGGGACAGGGGCCGCCCATCATGCTTCCCACCCTCGAGTCACCCCCCCCCCCCCCCCCGCCACCCTGTCTTGTCTGGAAAATGCAGCTTGCTGGGCTGGGACCCAGGGGCACCCAGGTGCTGGCCTGGCTCTGTCCCTTTGGAGGGACTGACCACACTAAGGAATGTCATCCATTTGCTACAGCCACACTGGACATGGTGGACCAAGAGGGTAAGGCTGACCTCAGGAGTGGGAGAAGGGGCACCAAACAGGGTCCTAGATGTGGTCATGGACCACCCATCCCCTCTCTGAGCCTCCACTTTCACGGGGCCGTCCAGAGGAAGGGTGGCTGTGGTGGTTCGGCGGTAGAATTCTCCCCTTCCACACACAAAACCCAGGTTTGATTCCCAGCCAATGCACCTCATAGGAAGCCACCATCTGCCCATCAGTGGAGGCTTGCATGTTGCTGTGATGCTGAACAGGTTTCAGCAGAGCTTCAAGACTAAGACAGACTAGGAAGAAAGGTCTGGCATCCTACGTCTGAAAACCAGCCAATTTCATTGTGATGGGGGTTGCCCTGAGTCAGGGGCCAACCCAGTGGCAGCTAACAACATCAAGAGGAACAAATGTAACAACAGAAAGTGCTTAGGAAAGGAACAAGGCTCAGTGGTGGTGAGTGGAAGGGGTCTCTTTCATTCCTTCCTTCCTTCCTTCATTCATTCATTCAGCAAAGGCTCGTTGAGAATATGTTGTGTGCCTGTCCCCATGCTGAGTCCTAGAGCCTCAGGCAGAGATGACAGGGGGTCGTCAACCCCAATCCTTCCCAGCACAGAAGCCTCCATGTCATCCTTCATGATGACCCCAGATCCAAGGCCCAGGGGTCTGACCACACAGCTCAGCTAGACACCCCTCGGCTCTCTCTACCCACCTGTGGTAAATGCATTCTCCATCCACACCTGGCCTTCAAGGCAGCCTCACACCACCGGGCGTCCCCACCACCCCACCCCTGTCTCCTGGCCCTGGCCCTCTCCCTTTCCCACTCTTCACACCCTGCTGCTTGTCCCCTGTGGTCTCTCTTCAGCCACATGTCCCTGGCCACCTTCACTGCTCTGAGCTCTCGCCTCTCTCTCTTCCTTCCAGCCCCACATGCATCTGTGGGGCCTCCACCAGCCCCCTGGCACTAGCAGGACACAACCCAACCCCGTTCCTCACCCTGAATCAGTCTCGCCTTCCTGTCCCCCCACCAATGACACCCTCCTTCCTCTGCTCAGGTCACAGGACTCACTGTGGTCCTGCACGCACCACTGCGGGCCCCCATGTCTTTGTACATGCTGGCCCTTCTGCGTGTACAGCCCCCTTTCTCCACCCTGCAAAAGTCCCTCTGTCCTGTGAGCAGCCTGTGGTAGGGTAGGGATGGGGACTGTGGCCACGGCACGTCTAGCACTCTGCACAATGTCTGTTCCACTGGCACTCCACTGGGATTTGTGGAATGAATGAATGAATGAATGAACGCAGGCATGCATGGGTCTGGGTTTCCATTCACTCTGAGCTTTACTTGCTCTGTGACCTTGGGCAAGTCATTCCCCTTGCCCCAGGCCTCAAGTCCCTTATCAGTGAAGGTGGGTTAAGTGGGACTTACCCCCAGGGCTGTGTGCGATGCTAACCTGCTCAGCTCTGGATTCCTAGTGCCAGGAACAAAGGAGGTGCTCTGTGCCTGGAAAATGACAGAATGGAGCTACTTCCTCTTCCTGGAATACGTTTTGTTTCACCCCCAATTTTCCTGGCAGAGTCCCTCCTGTTGGAAGCTGGCAAGGGATTCTAAAATTCATGTGCAATTGCGAAGGGCCAAGAATAGTCACTCGGCTGCTAACCAATCAACATACAAAAAAACATTCAATTTTATTAGTCATCAGGGAAATCCAAAGTAAAACTACAATGAGGCACAATGGACTCTCACCAGGACGGATAAAAGAAAAAGAAAAAAAAAGACAGATAACGCCAAGTACTGGGGCTGGTATGGACCATCTAGAAGACTCACACAGTGCTAATGAGGATGTAAGTGGGCGCAACCACTTTGGAACAATATTGCAGGATTTACTGGGGGAAGTGGTGGTTCAGAGTTAAAATTCTCAACTTCCAAGTTCGATTCCCAGCCAATACACCTCATGTGCAGCCACCACCTACCTGTGAGGGGCAAAGAGAGTGATGGGAAGGGATGGGGAAGGGGTGAGGAGGGAAGGAGAGGGGTGGCCAGGGAATGGGGAGGGAAGGGAGAGAGACAGGGAAGGATTGGGATGGATGAGCAGGGGTGGGGAGGGAAAGGGAGGGATGGGGTTATGGTGTTTGCAGCAGGTCAGGCAAGTGACCCTGAACCAAGGCTGTGGACAGAGAGCAGGTGGTGGTCCCCACCCAGGGCACACACAGGGCCATTTCGGAAAGCTGGGCTTTGAGGTCTCCAGGGTCTCATCCTGGGGCAAATCCCTGTGAGGTGTCCCAAAGAAGACTGGGATGGCAGTTGTCAACATCCCCAGAGAAGGATGGAGGAGCCAGGGATCTGGATCACGTGGGTGGATCTGGGCTGACAGAGTTCATTCACAACCTGGACAGCCCCATCTTACATCAAGGCCTACGTCAGACCTGGAAGTTGTCGGGCGGGGCTGTGTGGCTTCGCCCTCCCCTTCCCTCTCCTCTGCCTTTTCTACTCAGCTCTGGCCTCGATCAGCCTCCCAGGAGGGAAGGGACGGCAGATGATGGACACAGGGAGAGAGATCGACAGTACCTGCTCTGGACTCTGTGCTGTGGGAGGCCTTGTGACCAACAGTGGTGGGTGGCAGGGGTGGTCGAGGTTTGTCAAGGCCTGGAGAGGGCCAGGGTCCCTGGAAGCAGAGGATGAAAGCCCCTGAGAGAATCTCAGGTTGGGGCTACTAAAGCCCCAAAGGATGTTGGTAGTATCTGGTCCAGCCCGTTCCTGCAGAAGGCCCAGAGAAGGAGCCCCAGAGGATGCTGGGAATATCTGGCCTAGCCCATCCCGGCAGGAGGCCGAGAGAAGGAGCCCCAGAGGATGTTCGTTGTATCCAGTCCAGCCATCCTTTCAGGAGGCTGAGAGGGTGCATGGCTGAGTCCAGCTTCCCAGCACACCTGGCAGAGCTGTGGGTGAAACAGAACCAGACCGCCAGCTGGAGCCAAGCCCTCATGCTGAAGACTGGCCTCCCCGACGTCCGTCCCGAGGCCTGAGCAGGGCTCGGACAGGCTATTGAGGGAGATAGCCCAGAGGCCCCTGGGAGATGCCAGGCCGGTCTCCTAGCAACAGCTTCCCGCAGCCCCGAGTGGGCCCCTTCTCTGGGCACTGCCCACCCTGACACAGGCTGTGAGCATTTTTCTCCGCTGTTCTGCTTGAGTAAACTCCAGGCCTCTTGCCAATTGTCCCCCTCTTAAAAGGCAGCCCTGGCGAAAGGCCTTTTCAAGTAGGATTGCGCAGTGCCACCCAGGCCGGGTGGGCATTGTTGGGGAACCGGGGTCCCGGCTTGGCGGCTGGGGTCAGGGAGCCACACGGAGCATACGATGACGAAGGCCTCACGCACTGGGCCGGCAGCTCTGCTTATTAATCTGCAAACTAGCACCTCGCCTTTAGAAAGGAGATTGAGTGAAAACGATGTCTTTTGAGGAACAGCCTTTGAAGGCGCAGGCCTGGGTTCCTGATTAATGGGTTTTAAAGAGACACAAGCCCATGGGTAGCCGGGCGCACCCAGAAGCCCCCGGGGCTGGGGTGTTGGCGGGGATTTGGCATGTGGGGCTGGCTGGTGGGGTGGCCAAGCAGATGCCCCAGGCTCAGGCAGAAGGACGTGAGCATTGCTGGGGGCCTGGGAGAGCAGTTGGCCTGTGTGTACATTTGCACGCATGCACACCCGCCCCCATGCACACCTGCCCTGCTGGGGCCCTGGCATACCCTGGACTACCGACTGCCTTGGACCAGCAAGCAGAAAACCCAGGAAGGCAGATGAGCTGGAGCCCAAGACCCTGTCAAGGACGCTGAGGCAGGCCCAGGCTTCCTGGGCTACAAGAGGAGGCCCCCAGGGGTTCCCTATCACATCGCATTTGGCCCCATCCCCAGCCCATTAAGAAAACAGGGCTCCTCTTGGGCTCTCCCAGAGTGGGCAGTGCCTCCGTGGGCTCCCAGGGAGGACAGGGTCAAGGCTGGTGTCAAGGGAGGTGGTGAGGAGGACAAATGGGGGCTGAAGGGTGCCCCTCGCTGCCCTCAGAGGCCAGTCTACCCCCAAAGGCTATCTGTAAGAGTCAGTCTCAATATATACCCTGAGATGCTTGCAGATGAAAGGATGCCTGGGGTTCACTTATAGCAATGAGACCTGGTGCACAGTGGTGAAGTGCTTGGCTGCTAACTGAAACGGCAGGGGTTCAGACCTACCCAGCCACTCCATGGCAGAAAGACCTGGCTATCTGCTCCCCCAAAGATTACAGTCTAGAAACCTATGGGGGCAGTTCTACTCTGTCACATGGGGTCGCTAGGAATGAAGCAAGAATCCACTAGATAGCACATAACAACACCAATCCAGGATTGGGGAAGTGGGGGAAGGGGGAGTCCCTGTCTTAGGCTGTGTTCTCTAGAGAAGCAAAACCAGTGAAGCATCTATATATAGAGAGAGAGATTTATATCAAGGAAATGGCTCATGCGGTTGTAGAGGCTGAGAAGTCCCAAGTCTGCGGGTTAGAATGGAGGCTTCTCCTGACTCACATAGCTGCAAGGGCTGATAAACCCAAGATGAGCAGGTCAGACAGCAGGCTGCTGGCTCACAGGCTGCAGAGGCTGACAAATCCCAAGATGGACAAGTAAGTTGCTAGCTCAAGTCCCAAGAATCAGAAGTCAGATGAACAGGAGCCAGCTGCAAGATCCAGAGCGAGCAAAAGCCCATGAGCTTTGCCAGAAAGTCCACCAATATTGGATGCAGGCCATACCCCCAAGGAAACTTCCTTTCAACTGATTGGCTTCTCACAGCAGATCCCATCACGGAGGTGATCGCATTATATCAGATCT
The DNA here is from genome assembly GCA_030035585.1 of Dugong dugon. Lineage (NCBI taxonomy): Eukaryota > Metazoa > Chordata > Mammalia > Sirenia > Dugongidae > Dugong > Dugong dugon. Next base: position 135,128,253 of record CM057467.1, read on the forward strand.
CATCATGGATGTGATTACATCATTACACATCTGCCAAACTACATCATAACTGCCAAACCACTGAGAATCATGGCCCAGCCCAGTTGACACACAACCTTAACCATCGCAGTCCCTAAAGGAAACAAGTTTGGTCTTGAGTTGAGAATTGTTGAAACTGGGGATTGGGTGCCTGGCATTCTCTCTACTATCCTATCTCACGGGGGCAGATTATCCAGTAAGCAAGGTAAGCACAGGCTTACTTGTGCTTTCTTACTAATCTGTAATGAACAATTTCACATAAGTTTCACCACACCACATCAAAGTTAAACCCATGTGAAACTGTTCACTGCAGATTAGTAAGTAAGCACAAGTAAACCTGTGCTTACCTTGCTTACTGGGTCATCCATCCCTATTAGGGACTGTAAATTTGAAAAGAGGCTTTGATTCTGCAGGAAGGTGCTATGGGGTTGGGAGAGAGACAGTTGCCAGTGATACCTAGAAGCAGAATCTTTGATATGGTGAAAAAATGTGAAATTTGTCACTACAGATGATCTGGTAAGCAAGGTAAGAACTATGCTTACCTTGCCTATTGGATAATTCACTCCTGCTGTCTCTACTTCTGCACATGTTTGCAATTTTCCATAACAATTTTCTGACGGCATTTAAGTCATAGTTTCTTAGGAAGTTAAATCTTTGTCTCCCCTCTGATCCATCAATCCCACTCCTGAATATTTACCCGGGAGAAAGCAATGGTTTCGTCTGCACAAGGGCTTGTCCAAGAAGGTTCACAGCAGTTTGTTCATGACTGCCTCAGACTGGAATCGACCCCCACGCACATCCACAGGTGAACGGAAAAATAATCTGTGCTCCATTGGTGTCAAGTTGGCTCCAACTCATGGGTGAACCCATGTACAATAGAAGGAAACATTGCCCAGCACTGAGCCATCTTCATGATTGTTGCTATGTTTGAGCCCATTGTTTTGGCTAACGTGTCAATCCATCCCATTGAGGGTCTTCTTTTTCACTGACCCTCTACTTTACCAAGCGTGACCCTCTGTGTGAGTGTCTCTTCATCTCTGTAGACATTGTAAGACAGCACTCAGAAGTGGTTAGGTTTAGGCTCCACCCTATTTGGGTATGACTTCATTAAACATAACAAAAGAAAGCTTCTATTCCCAAATGGCCCACAGGCTCAGGGTTTGGGTCTCCACATAACTTTTTCTGGGGACACAATTCAGTCCGGAACAAAAGGTGTGTGCAGACCGAGCCTGTGGTATGGGTGGCCCTCACCAGTGGCAGCAGAAGAAACTCGGGTTCCATCTCCGTCACAGGCTGTGTGGCCCTGGGCAAGTTACTGCCCCTGTCTGTTCCTTTCTTCCCGCACCTGTAAGATGGGGTCCTGCTGGAGTTCACCCATAGGGGTGAGATGGGGTGGCATGTGCTCACAGGCTCCTCTAACTGAGCCCAACCCCCTTCTCTCTCCAGCACCCCCCATGCTTCCACTGGCTTTTCCGCTCCTCCTTGCTGTCAGTCTAGTTCCACATGGCCCCTCTGTGTATCCTAGAAGTGTGCATGCCTTGGTTTCCTCTCTACGCTTAGCAAGGGTTTCCTGAGCCCCGCTGCGGGTTGCCCAGATATCTTGGGCAATTCAGGGACAGGCAGACATGTGCACCCCAGTAAGGATCCAGGGAAATTCCAGTTTAAAAAATCTCTTTAAAAAGAAACTAACAAGCCAGCGAAAGAAGCAGAGATGGGAGAAGAGAGAGATGCCACATGAAGATCCCCCAGGGGCAGAAGCTCAGAGAGACAAGGACCTTCCTCCAGAGCCGACAGAGAGAGAAAGCCTTTCCCTAGAGCTAGTGCCCTGAATTTGGACTTCTAGCCTCCTAAACTGTGAGAAAATAAACTTCTGTTTGTTAAAGCCACCCATTTGTGGCACTTCTATTATAACAGCACTAGACAACTAAGACAGAATTGTACATTTTTAAAGTGAGTTTTTCCCAAGTGCCACCTGACACCCTTGAGGTGACAAGGGCACCAAGCCTGTGGTGGGGAGGGTCACTGGCTCTGGGCTGCTCATCAAGACCACAGCAGAGTCACGGCTGTGCCCTGAGTCCTGTTATGGGTTGAGTTATGTCCACCAAAAAGATAAGCCCAAGTCCTAACCCACTGGTACCTGTGATGGTGACCTTGTTTGGAAATAGGGTCTTTGCAGGTGTACTCAGTTAAGATGAGGTCATTATGGTGGCTCTAATCCCATGATTGGTGCCCCTATAAGAAGTGGGGAAGACACAGAGAAACAGGCAGGGAAGATGGGCACGTGACAATGGGGGCAGAGACTGGAGTGATGCAGCTACAAGCCAAGGATCACTAGAAAATACTAGAAGCTGGGAGAGAGGCCTAGACAGATTCTCCCTCAGAGCCTCAGAAGGAGTTAACACGGCCAACACCCTGGTCTCAGACTCCTGGCCTCCAGAGCTGTGAGGGAATAAATCCCTGTGGTTTTCAGATGCCCATTTTGTGATGTTTTGTTACAGCAGCTGCAGGAGACTCATACAGACCCCAAGCACTTGTCTGTCCAGTAGCCTCCTGGAGGGAGGGGACAGGCAAAGACAGAGCCCATCCTTAGCTGGTGAGGTGCTGTGAAGGGGCGAGTTGACAGGCCTGGGTTCTGTCCATGCTTCTGCCCCACCACCTCTGGTACCCAGGCCTGAGTGGGGACGCTGGGGGTGGGGGGCCAGGGTGCTCTCTCCTGCCATTGGTTCACTGAGGACCCAGTGGGGCCAGCTCCATGCCAGTGACATTTTGCAGGGCTGGAGCATGCTGGCGGGTCAGTACAAGGTAGCTGAAAACCTCAGCCAAAGGCAAAGTGACAAGCGTCACCAAAGACTTGAAGGGGGAGCTGGTGAGTGCATCACAGGGCCTGTTTAAGCCTGAGTTAGCGGGTTGCCCAGGAGTGGCCTGAAGGGGGAGGAGCATGGAGGGGCACAGCACGAGGCAGAGGAGTATCCCAGGGACAGAATACGCCAGTGCAAAGGCCCTGAGGTAGCCGGGCACTGGGCTCACTAGAGGATCCAAAAGGGGGCCAGGGCTTACACATGGGTACCTGCACCATGGCAGGAGGGTGGACAGTTGAGAGGTTGAGAGGCCTTGAGGGCTATGGGGCCGACAGCCTGGGGCCTGGCCAGTTCTCACAGGACCCCCTGTGTCCAGCCCCAGTTCTCTCTGCCTAAACCCAGGCGTGGGGAAGTTGAGATTCTGGCAGGCCCCGCCCACAGTCTCAGCTTTTCCTTGGGCCTGGGAAAGGCGCTGCCTCTGCTCCCCACCCCCCAGAGGCCGAGAGGGCAGGAGGAGGGTGGCGGCTGGGTGGGAAGGAGGGAAACTGTGGGAAAGAGCAGAATCCCCCAGGGCTCTGATGCGGTCCTTTAGGCTCATTGCACCAGAAGAAGATGTGGTGCCTTCATGGAGCGATAGTGCCTGGAAGCCCCTGGAGGCCCCTGGAGGCCCCTGGAAGCCCCTGGAAGCCTCTGAAAGCCTATGGAAGCCTATGGAAGTAGGCGGCAGAGAGGGATCCCCCAACCTCCTCTCCCCGAGCACCTCCATTCTGCAAGCTGGGGAGACAGTGGGGAGAGCGGCTTTCCAGGGGGTGCATAACAATGTCAGGACTAGCCCAGCTTCAAGTCCAGGTCTCTCAGCCCCTCAGCAGGGTGTTTTCCTGCAGGTTCTGCAAACTATGGGCATGAGGTGGTCTGAGAAGCCCGGCAGGGGTAGCGTGCAGTCTACTCGTAATCCTACTTTTGCTGCACCCCTTATTTCCTGATGGCCCCCTCTAGACTGGAAACTCCACGAGGGCAGGGGATTTGGGCTGTCTTTCCACATTGCATGGATGAGTGGGCAGGACCAAGGGCCTGGGGGATAGGGGTGGCGGCTGGGTGGCTGCCTGTATTTGAACCAGGCAAATAAGCAGAGCTAGGAGGAGAAGGAGGGTCCTTGGTCTTCCTCTTCCCACCTCAGCTGCCTGCAGTGAGAGGGTCCCAGGCACCCCCCCCACCCACCCACCCTGCTCCTTGCAGAGAACAGGGCTCTAGGTGGTCCAAGACCCCAGCCCAGTGACAGAGTCTTCCAGAACAGAGCTGGTCCTGGGGATAGGTGGCAGGATAAGGCAGCCAGAGACCCCTCCAGATGGGACCCAGGGTTCCTATGCACCCCTCGCTCACCTTCCTGCCTCCTCCACAGTGTGGCAGCTGGGCTGGCTCCCCCAGCTGGCCCGCCAATCCCTAACCCCTCTGTGACTCTGCTCAAGAACCCCTGTCCTTCCTCTAGGCCTGGGGTCCTCCAGCACTGCCCCCTCCCAGCCAGAGCCCCCATCTGATCCTAAGGCCAGTGACACACACTTAGCTGAGTGACCACCTTTTTAACTCCAAGAAAGTCCGAAAGGGGATCCCAGAAAATTCATTCAAAAGCCAAAAGGTGCTCAGGTGGCAAAAGAATGGCCCCGCTGAGCATCTTTCTAGAAAACATCAGACACTGCCATTATTTCCCACACAGTCTGCAAAGAAATCTCAGGAACGTGGACAAGCATGACCCAACCAGCCGCTCCTCCCTTGTGACCTGCAGCGCTCACTGGCCTTCCCGGGGTGCTCACTTAAAGCAAGAGGCACTCAGGCTATACCAGCCGTTTTCAACAAAGGAGGGTTTCAGCAATGTCTGGACACATTTGTGTATTGGCATCCGGGAGGGAGGGGTAGGTAGAGGCCAGGGGTGCTGCTAAACATCCTGCAATGCACAGGACCCCCCCACCACAGCCAAGTTCTCCAGCCCCAAATGTCAGTAGTTCCGAAGGTAGAAGCGCAGCACTAGACCCAGCGCTATGAATGGAACTGTGTTCCCCAAAATGTATGTTGAAGTCTTAACCTTTGGTACCTGTAAACATGACTCTGTTTGGAAACAGGGTCTTTGAAGATGTTATCAGTTAGGTTAACATGAAGTCATACTGGCGTAGGAAAAAAAAACAAAACTCATTGCTGTCGAGTCAATTCTGACTCATACCGACACTATAGGACAGAGTAGAACTGCCACATAGGGTTTCCAAGGAGCACCTGGTGGATTCGAACTGCCGACCTTTTGGTTAGCAGCTGTAGCTCTTAACCACCAAGCCACCAGAGTCCTAGTCCCACCTAACTGGTGTCCTTACTCAGGAGAAGAGACACAGAGAGACAGACAGAGGGCAGACGGCCAGGTGAAGACACAGGCAGAGATTGGAGGGATGCAGCTACAAGCCGAGGAACATCCCGGGCCACCAGAAGCTGGAAGAGACAAGGAAGAGCCTCCCCTATAGCCTGTGGAGGCAGGGTGGCTCTGCTAACACCGTGATTTCAGACTTCCGGCCTCCAGAACTGAGAGAATACATTTCTATTGTTTTAAAGTCACCCAGTTTGTGGTCTTTGTGATGGCAGGCTCGGTAAATGAAGGCACCCAGAGAGTACTGCCCAGTGGAGGGGGCAGGGGAGGCCCCGGCTGATTCGCAAGCTCTTGCTCTTAGGGATTTTCTTAGCAAACACTCTCAGGTGAAAGCTGACAGCATCAGCCTAAAGTAGGAGTGAGGGGTGCTGAGGTTTTCTCTTTTGTTTACAAGGCTAGTTGTTGCATTTAAAGGTGCCTATGTGGGGTCAAATGAAGACAGCAGGGGCCCTTCATCTGTCCACGCACAGACATCCCATCTCTCATGGAGCCCGTCTCAAGGTTTGTGTCACATCCATGCAGGCATGAGGGCCAAAGGCTGTTTCATCAGGAGCCACTGACAAAATGAACCAGCCACTGCCAGTTTTTTGTCTGTCCCTGTAACAATCACGTCTGCCTTTAAGGCTCCGGAGAGAAAAATCACAGAGCCCAGCTTAGGGCAGGGCGGCCCTCCATGTTTAGAGGGCCAGGCACTGGTTCACCCCACCTCAGAATCCCTCCTTAGGATCCCTCCTCAGAATCTTTCCTTAAAATCCCTCCTCAGAATTTCCTCCTGAGAACCCCTCCTCAGAATTTCCTCCTCAGAATCCCTCCTCAGAATTCCTCCTCAGAATCCCTCCTCAGAATTTCCTCCTCAGAATCCCTCCTCAGAATTTCCTCCTCAGAATTCCTCCTCAGAATCCCTCCTCAGAATTTCCTCCTCAGAATCCCTCCTCAGAATTCCTCCTCAGAATCCCTCCTCAGAATATCCTCCTCAGAATCCCTCCTCAGAATTTCCTCCTCAGAATTCCTCCTCAGAATCCCTCCTCAGAATTTCCTCCTCAGAATCCCTCCTCAGAATTTCCTCCTCAGAATCTCTCCTCAGAATTTCCTCCTCAGAATCCCTCCTCAGAATCCCTCCTCAGAATTTCCTCCTTAGAATCCCTCCTCAGAATTTCCTCCTCAGAATCCCTCCTCAGAATTTCCTCCTCAGAATTCCTCCTCAGAATCCCTCCTCAGAATTTCCTCCTCAGAATCCCTCCTCAGAATTTCCTCCTCAGAATTCCTCCTCAGAATCTCTCCTTAGGATTCTTCCTCAGAATCTTTTCTCAAAATTTCTCTTCAGAATTCCACCTCAGGATCTCTCCTCAGGATCCCTCCAATCTCTCCTCAGAATCTGGCCATATCCAGCCAGGTTCTTCTGGTGTCCCCATTGCTTGGCCTGGCTGTTAACGATGTGCAATTGATGGAAACAGTAATCATGTTAAGAAGAGACTGAGAAGAAGAGGGAAGACAGGGAGGAAGAGGAGATGAGGGGAAGGGGAGTGGGTGGCACCACACTGGGGAGGGGACATCAACCAGCCACGGACAATCAAGATTCAGGGGCCCACAGAGCTCAACGGGCAGGGCAGGGACAGAGGACAGCATGAGGTTTGGCATCCCTTGTGGGATGGGATAACCAGGGCAAGCCTGCAGAGCCTGGAGGACCCTCTCTCCCATTCAAAGGCTGTGACGAAAAGGAGCCCCTTAAGAAGCATGCTGGGTGAGGTGGTCAGAGGACAGAGGGGCACCAAGCTGCAAGACCAGGGGGGCTTCAGCAAAGCTTAGGGTGGGGGAAGGATGCAAGGGTGAGAAGGAGATCTGAGACATTCTGCTAGAATGGTGACTGGACAAGGGGCATGAGGTGGGCAGGCAGGAACTTGATAGTGGGACTTGGGGAGGAGTGGAGGCAAACTTTGAAGAACCTGGACTTACGGACCCCTCAGCACTGCAAGGGCCATCCGCGGCTCCCAGGATGGTCATGCCAGCCAGCCAACCACCTCCTGCCTTTCACATGCCCATGGAAGGCATGGGACAGGCCATACCAAGCTGTACTGTGTACCATGCTTAGATATTTAAATTATGGGGTGAAAGCATTTTTCCCTTTTTCCTCCCACTGGCCAGCATTCCTGAGGCTGGGCTTGGGTTTTGGTTTCTAGGCAGCCAAGGAACTGGAGGGCATCCACCCTGTGTGCTGGCATGAGTGTGAAACTGCTGATGACTTCTCTTCTGTGGAAGCAATTAAACAAGTTCCGACTGGTGATTCTGGTTAGCAGCGAGAAATGTGGAAGATATTCACCACTATGCATTGCTCTGGGGTGGTGTATGTGTGTGCACATGGGTGGATGCGAGTGTGTGTCTGCATGTGTTGTTTAAGTGTATTTTCATGCCTGTGAGTCTGCCTTTGCAGTTCTGTGTTAGTCAAGGGTATTTGAGTGATCTCATGCATGTGCACCCGTGCAGTTGAGCGCATACACATCTGCCTGTGTACTTGAGTTTTCATGGTATATGCCTCTGTACATCTGTGCAGGTACAGCTAGCTCCGTGTGAGGTCTGAGCTCACACGCTTGGGCCTCTCAGTGCACAGGTATCTCTGTGTACATGTGGGAACATATGGCATACATATGTCTATGCATGGACGTGTAGGCCTGTGACCTGTCTATGGGTTTTTGGTTTGGGGGTGCCTGGGTGTATCCGTACGCTTGTGTGTAGGCATGCATGTACATCTGTGTGTGCTTCCATGTGATTCTATGCATATATTTAAGGCTATTTTAACAAGAGTCCCAGCATGTAACACAGGACCCAGCACACACAGAGGAGAAGTATGAGACATCTGTGATATGCGTGGATGGGTGGATGTATGTATGTATAGGTGGGTGGATGGATGGGTAGAATGGATGCATGTGGATGAATGGGTGGGTGGATGGATGAGTGGGATGGATGGATGGGTAGGTGAATGTGTAGATGAACAGATGGATGGATGGAATAGATGGATGGGTGGGGGATGGTGGGAGATGGGAGGGTGGAGGGACAAGTGGGTTTATGCATGTATGAATGGGCAGTGGGATGGATGGGTGGAAGGATAGGGTGGATGGCTGGGTGAATGGGTGGATGAATGGATGGGTTGGTGAATAGATAGATGGAGGATAGAATGCTAGATGGATGAGTGAGTGAATAAATGGAGAATGAGGGGGTGGAAGGAGGGACGAATGAGAAGATGTTGCCGGGAATATTGTACCTACTTGGGCTCCTTGATGTCAGGAAGGAATAGCAGGTCCATCAGGGAAATGCAGGAGGAATTTCTCACATATGCATTCTGTGAGAAAAACCCAAACCTGAGAATCTTTCTACATCCTCATGGCATGGCTGGTAGCTGGCTCTGTGGAGCAAGGGGAGGACCAGAAATGCTGCTCCCACCAAAGGCGCAGGCCTGCATGACGCAGTACCTCCACCCCACCTCAGAGAAAGCCCGTGCTGTGCCTTCAACTCCACTGAAACTCTCCTTGGCCTCCAGGTCTTTGTGCATGCTGCTACCCCCACCAGGTACGCTCTTTCCCCTACCCTCAGCCCTCCCCTTCACGTGGCTACTTTCTCATCCTTCAGCTTCCGGCTTAAACTCCATCTCCTCCAGGAAGCCCTCCTGACTCATTCCACACCAGGCTGGAATGGAAGCCCTCTCTGGGGCTTCTTCAGTGCCTTGTGCCTCCCTCGGGTGTGACCAGAAGGTGAAATGGTCAATAGCTGGGAGACTGTGATCAGTCTCATGGCCTGCCCCATCACATACCAGCACAGCCACCCGTAAACCAAGGATGGCGATAGAGTCCCTCGCAGGGTTGCTGTGAGAATCACGTGTGTTAACATGTGTGCAGCAGTCAGCAGAGGGCCTGGTGCAGAGCAGGCACCCAGAAAATGTCGGCTCTTTCCACTATCATGGTTGTGGTCCTTTCCACTGGATTTTAGCCGAACACTCAGTGCTCTCTCCTAGGGCCTGACACACTATTGACACCTTGAGGGGTGTGGGCCCATGCAGCTGGCAGAGACCACAGTGAGAAGACCTGGTCCTGCCTCTGTCCTGGGCTCACACCAGGTTTTCCCAGAGCAGGTGCCAGGGCCAGTGACCATAAGGGAAATGGTGAGATCTAGGGTGTGCTTGTGGGTGGGGTTGTCATACGTCTCCTCGGAACGTCCATCCAGAGGAGAGAGATTCAACAGCGGGCAGGCGCTCCACCCTGCCAAGTTAGAGAGAAAGAGAGATTTTAGAGAGACTGACAGTGAGAGAGAAACAGAGAGACAGTTGAGAGGGAGAGAGACTCAGAGAGAAGTTGAGAGGGAGACAGAGAGAGGTGCCCAGACAAAGAGAGGGAGATAGCAAGAGACCAAGACGCATGGTGAGATGGAGAGAGAGAGAGACAGAGACACAGAGAGAGGTACCAAGACAGAGACAGACAGGGAGAAAGGGAGAGAGAGAGAGAGGCCAATAGAAAGGGAGAAACAGAGACAGGTGAGAGGGAAACCAAGATAAATGTACTGAGACAGAGAGAGAGACCAAGGAAAAGGAAGAAACAGAGACAGAGAGAAGAGAGCAACAGAGAGGCGGAGAGAGAGACCAAGAGCAAGGGAGAACAGAGAGCTCAGTGAGTGCTGAGTCGGGAGCTGACATGGCCTCAGGAACCCTCTGCCCAAGAACTTCAGGGAAGTGGGAGCCGGGGGGCCCCCAGGGGATAGTTCTGCCTTCAGGCTTTAATTTAAGTCAACAGTAACCTCAAAACAAATCAACAGTGTTGAGCAGCTGTCAAAGAGGTGATGTGGCATCAGAGACTGTAGGAATCAAAGCCGCATGAGGGCATGAAAGCCCCAGGTAACTCCGAGATGGTAGAGGCAAAGAGCAAGAACTGGGTCCCCTTTTGGGTCCAGTGTGGGGAGAACATCCAGAATCACATACTACTCCCACAAGAAGGGCTAAACTGAAAAGAAACTGACAATACCAAGCGTGGTTGAAGATATGGAGCCCCTGGAATGCTCATTCACTACTGGTGGAGTGTCAATGGAGCTATCACTTTAGAAAAAGGTTTAGTAGTATCTAAACAGCTTCTCTAAGCTGACCCTCTGCCCCAGCTACTCTGCCTATCAGTAAACACCCAAAGAAATGCACTTATACGCTCCCCAAAAGACATATACAAGAACGTCTACAGCATCATGATTTGAATAGCACCAAACTAGAAACAATCAAGAAGCCCATCAATAGTAAGAGGAATATCTGCTAGAACGGCTATTCTACAAGATAAAATGGAAAATAACAAGTGTCAGAGAGAATGTGTAGAAACTGGAACTCTCGTGCATTGCTGGTGGAAATGTAAAATGGTACAGCCAGTGTAGAAAACAGTTTGGTGTTTTCTCAAAAAGTTAAACATAGAATTACCATATGATCCAGCAATTCCACTCCTAGGCGTATACCCAAAAGAATTGAAAGCAGGGACTCAAACAGATACTTGTATACCAATGTTCACTGCAGTGTTATTCACAAGAGCCAAAAGGTGGAAACTCAATGGTCCCTCAAGAGATGAATGGATAAACAAAATGCAGAATATACATATAATGGAGTATTATTCAGCCATTAAAAGGAGTGAAGTTCTGATACAGGCTACGACATGGATGAACCTTGAAAACATCTTGTTGAGTGAAATAAGCCAGATACAAGGGGACAAATATTGTATGATCCCACTTACATGAAATATCTATAATAGGCAATTACATAGAGACAAGAGGTACCAGGGGCTGAGGGGAGGAGAGATGGGAGAGTTATTGCTTAATGGGTACAGAGTTTCTGTTTGGAGTGATGAAAAAGTTTTAGAAATAGACACTGGTGAAGGCTGTACAACACTGAGAATGTAATTAATGCTACCTAATTTCACACTTTAAAATAGTTTAAAAAATGACAAATTTTATGTTATATCTATATTTCACCCCAGTAAAATTTTTTAAACAGTAGAAAGAATAAATGGTGGTGCCCTCACACAAGGGAGTGTTATTCGGCAATGACAATGGAATGGACAGTGCTGCATGCAACAACACGGATGAACTTCACGAATATCACGCTCAGTGAAAGAAGCCAGGCGCGAAAGAGTCCACTTGGCGTGATTCCATTCATTCAAGTTTTCAAAAACAGGCAAAACTAATCCGAGGGGATAGGAGCTGGGCTGGGGGCTCCCCAGACTCTGGGGGAGGGACCGGCCAGTGTCTCTTTTGAGCTCCACACCTGACGTGTGAGCTTTCTGAGTGTGTGTCGTGTACCTCAGTAAAGAACGTACCAAAATGCTGTACCAAATGTACCAAATGTACCAAAATGCTGTACCAAATGTACCAAGATGTACCAAATGTACCAAAATGCTGTACCAAATGTACCAAATGTACCAAAATGCTGTACCAAATGTACCAAGATGTACCAAATGTACCAAAATGCTGTACCAAATGTACCAAATGTACCAAATGTACCAAAATGTACCAAATGTACCAAATGTACCAAATGTACCAAAATGTACCAAATGTACCAAATGTACCAAAATGTACCAAATGTATCAAATGTACCAAAATGCTGTACCAAATGTACCAAATGTACCAAAAGTACTAAAATGTATCAAATGTACCAAATGTACCAAAATGTACCAAATGTATCAAATGTACCAAAGTGCTGTACCAAATGTACCAAATGTACCAAAATGTACCAAATGTACCAAATGTACCAAAATGTACCAAAGTGAACCAAATGTACCAAAATGCTGTACCAAATGTACCAAATGTACCAAAATGTACCAAATGTACCAAAATCATGACACAGGAGCTGTAAGGGACCTTCAGAGGAGCAGGGTCTATGGCCTGGAGAAGGGGCTTTTTTGAGGTGTCACACAGCCTTCAAGTGGAGGGAGCTTCTCCTTGCCCCTCATGACTCCAAGAAGGTGAACCAGACCAATGAGTAGAGTGGGTGGGGTGGGGAGACAGTTTTGGAGAAGTAAAAGGAAGAACTTTCTGGAACACAAGGAGCCCTGATGGCACAGGGGTATTAAGCACTCAGCTGCTAACTGAAAGGTTGGCAGTTCAAACCCACCAGCTGCTCTGCAGGAGAAAGATGTGACAGTCTGCTTCGATAAAGACTGTTGATGTTGTTGTTTGGTGCCGTCAAATTGGTGCTGACTCATAGCAACCCCATGACCTACAGAATGAAACACTGCCCAGTCCTGCGCCATCCTCACAATCGTTGTTATGCTTGAGCCCATTGTTGCAGCCACTGTGTTAATCCATCTCATTGAGGGTCTTCCTCTTTTTCACTGACCCTGTACTTTACCAAGCATGAAGTCCTTTTCCAGGGACTGATCCTTCCTGATAACATGCCCAAATTATGTGAGATGTAGTCTCACCATCCTTGCTTCTGAGGAGCATTCTGGTCGTACTTCTTCCAAGACAGGTTTGTTCATTCTTTTGGCAGTCCATGGTATAGTCAATATTCTTCACCAACACCATAATTCAAAGGCATCAGTTCTTCTTTGGTCTTTCTTAATCATTGTCTAGCTTTCACATGCATATGAGGCAATATACTATGGTTTGGGTAAGGCACATCTTACTCCTCAAAGTGACATATTTGCTTTTTAACACTTTGAAGAGGTCTTTTGCAACAGATTGGCCGAATGCAATATGTCATTTGATTTCTTGACTGCTGCTTCCCTGGGCATTGATTATGGATCCAAGTAAAATCAAATCCTTGACAACTTCAATATTTTCTCCTTTTATCATGATGTTGCTTATTGGTCCAGTTGTGAGGATTTTTGTTTTCTTTATGAGGAGGCGTAATCCATACTGAAGGCTGTGGTCTTTGATCTTCATCAGTAAGTGCTTCAAGTCCTCTTCACTTTCAGCAAGCAAGGTTGTGTCATCTGCATAACACAGTTTGTTAATAAGTCTACCACCAAACCTGATGCCCCATTCTACTTCATATAGTCCAGCTTCTCGGATTATTTGCTCAGCATACAGACTAAGTATGGTGAAAGGATACAACCCTGACGCACACCCTTCCTGACTTTAAACCACCTTGTTCTGTTTGAACGACTGCCTCTTGGTCTATGCACAGGTTCTACGTGAGCACAATTAAGTGTTCTGGAATTCCCATTCTTTGCAGTGTTATCCATAATTTGTTATGATCCACACAGTACAATGTCTTTGCAAAGTCAATAACACAGAGGTAAACATCTTTCTGGTATTCTCTGCTTTCAGCCAAGATCCATCTGACAACAGCAATGATATCCTTGGTTCCATGTCTTCTTCTAAATCCAGCCTGAATTTCTGGTAGCTCCCTGTCTACGTACTGCTGCAACTGCTTTTGAAGGATTTTCAGCAAAATTTTACTTGCATGTGATATTAATGATATTGTTCAATAATATGGCATTCTATTGGATCACCTTTCTTTGGAATGGGCACAAATATGGATCTCTTCCAGTCAGTTGACCAGGTAGCTGTCTTCCAAATTTCTTAGCATAGACAAGTGAGCACCTCAGTGTTGCGTCCGTTTGTTGGTATTCTGTCAATTCCTGGAGCCTTGTTTTTCGCCAGTGCCTTCAGTGCAGCTTGGACTTCTTTCTTCAGTACCATTGGTTCCTGATTATATGCTGCCTCCTGAAATGGCTGAAAGTCTACCAATTCTTTTTGGTGTAGTGACTCTGTGTATTCCTTCCATCTTCTTTTGATGCTTCCTGCATTCTTCAATATTTTCCCCATAGAATCCTTCAATATTGCAACTCAAGTCTTGAATTTTTCTTTAGTTCTTTCAGTTTGAGAAATGCCAAGCGTGTACTTCCCTTTAGGTTTTCTAATTCCGGGTCCCTCTTCTTGGTCTGTCTTAGTTTGGAAGCTCTGCTGAAACTTGTCCACCATGAGTGACCCTGTTGGTATTTGAAATACCGGTGGCATAGCTTCCAGCATCACAGCGACACACAAGCCAACACAGCACAACAAACTGACAGACGAGTGGTGGTCACAAAGATTACGGCCTTGGAAACCCGATGGGGCAGTTCTACTCTGTCCTACAGGGTCACTGAGTCACAATCTACTCTATGGCCACTGGTTCTGGAATACTGAAGTTTGCAAAGAGAATAAGCTATTGTGAAGGAGGTGGGCTTCCTGGCAAGCTTTCCCCAGAAGCTCCCCTGTAAGGAACATCCAACATCCAAAGTTCCCTCAACCCCAGATACAATGACACCCAAACTGTGCTCCATGCTGTGAGGTCCTTGTCACACAGTGAGGACCCTGGGTTTCCCTGCCTGCCTTCTCTGCTCACAACTACTGTCAAGATGAGAGAATTCTCTCTTGCACACCAGCACACTCTGTGCCTCCTGCTGAGACATGGCCTCCACTCTGATGGCTCCTGAGCTTTTGGTGTTAGAGCGGCATGCTTGAGCTGAAAGGTATGAGCAAGGTGTCACCGTTTTTTTCTGTCCTTGTAACAATCACCCCTGTCTTAAAGTTACAGAGAGAAGGGTCACGAGCCCAGCTTAGACAGGGTGTTCAGAGGACGGGGCATCCTGATGACTATCCCACCTGTGCCCAGTTTTGGTGGCTTCAGGCCCCCAAGGGAGTTGGGAGCTATGACCCTCAGACGGGGGGCGGGGGGTGGATGCTGGGCAGCAGAAACCAGTGACCGCTGCAGACTGGACACCTGAGGGGTGTGGGCCCACCCTCCAGGGAAATCTGTTCACTGGGCCTTTCCCTCCTCCATTAAGGAAACTGAGGTAGAAAATGGCCCTTTACCAGGCCTGGACAAGAAGCAGCTTCCTGTCTGAGCCCCAAGGTCACGAGATCACACCTGTGGTCTGTTGCTGCTTCCTGGGAAGTTGGGATTCTGGGGACAGGTGCTGGAGGAGGCGCGGACTTCGCACTCCCCAGCTGTGAAGTTACCCGGTCGCCTCTGAGTCGGTGCTCTGCGTGGAGTACCCGAGACCTCCCCACCCAGCGTGTCCTCCTGCAACACCCCTTTGCAATGTCTCCATGTTGGGCGAACAGGGCCCTTCTGCAAGAATCCACCCCTCCCCAGGCAGTCGGCACACCCCGGGGACAGGCCTGTGGCCTTGTGCATGTTTGGGGCAAATGTGAAATGCTTGCCCTTTCCAGGAATGATTACAGAATGGATCAAACCACCTGGAACACAGAGCTGGCAGTTACAACCTCACCCGCACTTTGGGTAGGGCTCAAAGCGAGGGAGGTCCAGACCTAGCACCTGTGAGGTGGGGCATCCTTGTCCCTCCTTGTCCATCTCCTGAACACTGCGCCCCCTTCCTACCTACCTCCCAGGTACCTTACAGGGTCGGAATGCTCAGGAACAGCGCCTGCCTCTGTAATAACTCAGTGTGCTACAAAGGCAGCTTTTGAAATCTGTAGGGAGGATGGAATTGTTTAATAAAGAGGGCTGAGGTCCATTAAAGCTAAGTCCCAATCTCACTACTGATTCCAGAATAAATTCCCAGGACCCCTGCAGGCTCGGTGCCCTCTGTTTGGGACACTCTGACCCTAGGCTCTTCTTCAAATGCCTCTGCTTAGAGAGATCTTCTCTTCCCTTAGCATCTGAACTAGTCCCAAATCCCACCCCATCATCCTCTGCCTGGCCCTGCTGGGCTCCCTTACCTTTCACCACTTGCTGAGCTTATACTCTCCCACTGTCTGCTGATTCCTCCTCGTCTCCCTGTCAGGAGCTTTGTCTCTTTATTACTGAGCCTCCCACCTCCACCCCCTACTCGTGGAAGAGCGGATGGATGGATGGACAGAAGAACACACAGACACGTACAAAACTTCGACGAGATGAGGCGGTGGTGGTTTGGTAGTAGAACTCTTCTTTTCTATTCAGGAGACCTGGGTTTGATTCCCGGTCAATGCACCTTATGGGCAGCCACCACCTCTCTGTCACTGGAGGCTTGCGTGTTGCTATGATGCTGAACAGGTTTCAGTGGAGCTTCCAGACTAAGACAGACTAGGAAGAAAGGCCTGGAGATCTACTTCCAAACATCAGCCAACAAAAACCCTATGGATCACAACAGTCTGATCCACAACTGATCACGGAGATGGTGCAGGACCACGCACCATTTTGTTCCATTGTTCATGGGGTCGTCATGTGTCAGGGGCCAACTCAACAGCAACTAACAACAATGAAACCTAGAAGGGACGTCTCCAGAGTGTCCCAGACCCCCTGTCTGTGTATATGAAAGCAGACAGAGGTGCACATCCACCCAAATCCCACTGAGCCCTCAGACCCCAGTCCAGGCCTCCAGCAGTTGCATGTGGGAGCCCCAGGAGGCTCACATCGGTGCAGAAGAATGCTCTGCGGGTCTACTGCTGCCACCGTTTGTCTGGATGGCACCCATGGCCATGTGGCCAGGGATGAGGGGTCTCGGCATCCCCAAGGCTGCAGCCTCCTCTGTCTGGGTGGTGGCTCTGGGTGCTCTGAGCCCTCAGGCCATGACAACCATGAAGGACCTGCTGACCTGCGCTGCCTTCTAGGTAGAAATGGGGAGGGTGCTCCACTCTGCAGGCTCCCGTGTAGACTATGGGATGGAGTCAGGCCATTTCTGGCCGCAGGCTTCCACCAGAGCAGGCCCCTCCCAACTCCCTGTCTTAGGCTGGGTTCTTTGGAGAGGCAAGGCCAGCAAAGTGTCTATATATATATATATATACACACAGAGAGAGAGAGATTTATGTCAAGGAAATGGCTCACATGGTTGTAGAGGCTGGAAAGTCCCAAGTCTGTGGGTCAGGCTGGAGGCTTCTCCAGACTCATGTAGCTGCAGGGGCTGGAGAACCCAAGATCAATCCAGACCACGGAAGCTGACAAATCCCAAGATCGGCAGGCAAGCTGCTAGTTCAAGTCCCAAGAAATGGAGGTTAGATGAACAAGAGCCAGCTGCAGGATCCAGAGCAAGCAAAAACCCACGAGCCTTGCCAGAAAGTCCACCTGTATTGGAAGCAGCCCACACCCCCAAGAAAACTCCCTTTCAACTGATTGGCTACTCACAGCAGATCCCATCATGGAGGTGATCACTTTATATCACTTCTCATCATGGAGGTGATTGCATCACTATAAGACTGCCAACTGCATCATAACCGCCAAACCACTGAGAAGCACGGCTCAGCCACACTGACACACAGCCTTAACAATCACACCTCCCTCCCCGAGCTAAGTCCCCCCAAGCAGGTACATGCCTGGGGACCAGAGGCTCACCATTCTCCATACACCACCAAACCCAGAATTCCAGCTGAGGCATCGCTGGGCTCCTGCTACAGAAAAGAGAAAGGGATGGTGAACCATCCCTGGTTACCAAAGGCCTTTTTGAACATAAAAAAGGAAATCAAGACACTCAACCAAATACAAATTCCTTTATGTTAAGCAAAAAAAGACATAAACTGAATCCAAAAACAGAAAAAATATTGCAACATATAAAACAAAGGACAGATACGTTCTTTATATACAAAACCAAAAAACCAAAGCAGTTGCCTTTGAGTTGATTCTGATTCATGGCGACCCTATGTGTGTCAGAGTAGAACCTGCTCCATAGGGTTTTCAATGGCTCTTACTTTTCAGAAGAAGATTGCCAGGCTGTTCTTGCAAGGCACCTCTGGGTGGATTTGAACTGCCAACCTATCAGTTGGTAGCGGAACCGTTTGTACCACCCAAGGACTCCTAATATACAAAAAGCTTCTACCAATCAATAAGGGGACTATCTCACTAGATATGTGGATAAAAGACAAATAGGAGTTTCAGAGGAAAAATACAGTGGCTGGTAATCCTACACAAAGGTGTTCATTCTCACTATTGAAAAAAAAGAAGAAGAAATGGCAATTAAAACTAAGCAATATCCTCTGCAGCAAAGAAACACAAGATGGTGCTTCGCAGTGTTGGTGGCGGAATTCCCTTTCAATGCTGGTGGCAATATAATTGCTCCCAGGTTTCTGGAGGACAATTTGGCAACATGTTCCAAGGCTGCAATTCCACCTCTAGGAATTTGCCCTCCCATGTGTACAAAAACTTCTGTACAAGGATGGGCTTCACAGCACTCACCACGATGCCTAAAATTTGAAAACCTTGAAAACGGAGAGTTGATCAAATAATCCATCCCATAAAATATTACTCAGTCATTAAAAATCATGTTCTCAGAGAGTCACCTGCTCGAGACATGGGGAAGTAATCATTTGTTCAGTGAAAATGCAGGAGACAGAACTAGATGGGCAATGTGACACTCATTATGTAAAGTGAAACGGATCTGTGGACACGTGACAAACAGACCACAGTGAAACACACCGGACTGTAAACAGCGAGGGCTCTGGACCCTGGCTTTGTGAGCCTTGTGTCTTCTTTCCCATGCCCTGTGTTTTCCAGGTTTTCTACAACGAGGGTGAGTTACACGAAAACGTTGTTTGTACTGCCTTTTCAAAGGTTGTCCAAAAATACAGGGCTAGGCTTACGATATGATGTTATATAGGCTTATGATATGATATATTGTCATGGATTGAATTATGTCCCCCCAAAAATGTGTGTATCAGTTTGGCTAGGCCATGATTCCCAGTATTCTGTGGTTGTCCTCCATTTTGTGATTGTAATTTAGGATTCAAGAGGATTAGGGTGGGATTGTTTGACATCCTTACCCAGGTCACATCCCCGATCCAATGTAAAGGGAGATTCCCTGGGGTGTGGCCCGCACCACCTTTTATCTTACAAGAGATAAAAGGAAAGAGAGGCAAGCAGAGGGTTGGGGACCTCATACCACCAAGAAAGAAGCACTGGGAGCAGAAAGCGTCCTTTGGACCCAAGGTTACTACGCAGAGAAGCTTCTAGTCCAGGAGAAGGTGGATGATGATGAGGACCTTCCTCCAGAGTTGACAGAGAGAGAAGGCCTTCCCCTGGAGCTGTTGCCCTGAATTTGGACTTGTAGCCTACTAGACTGTGAGAAAATAAACTTCTTTTTGTTGAAGTCATCCACTTGTGGGATTTCTGTGAGAGCAGCACTAGGTAACTAAGACATATATATTACATCATATCATAAGCTGAAAAAACCAAAAACCAAACCCGTTGTCATCAAGTCAATTCCAAATCACAGCGACTCCGTAGGATAGAGTAAAACTGCCCTGTTGGGTTTCCAAGGCTGTGATCTTTATGGGAGCAGATTGCCACATCTTTTTCCCGAGGAGCGGCTGGTGGGTTTGAACCCACTGCACCACCAGGGCTCCTCATCGTAAGCCTAGACCTATGTTTTTAAACAGACTACGGTATAGTAGACGTGGTTGTGCAACGGTTAAGTGCTCAGCTGCTAACCGAAAGTTTGGCAATCTGAACCCACCCAATGACTCCAGCTCTGCAGAAGAAAGACTTGGTGGCCTGCTCCCCTAAAGATTACAGCCTAGAAAACCCTCTGAGGCAGTTCTACTTTGTCACATGGGGTCACTATGAGTTGAAAATCGACCTGACAGCACCTAACAATAAATACAGGCATTGTGATGTGATATAACACTTAGGCATGTATAACGCAAAGTGTAACAACCACTTTATTAATTAGATAGGGAAATGGATCAACAGATTGGTTGACTGATAGATTGATAGTTTATCTCTGTATGGAATAACAGGTCCATTTCAATTTTCTTCACTATACACATCTATAATTCCTGACCATCACCCATCTGTCGATCTTAGTACTACGGTGGCTGGTATGTTGCTGTGATGCTGGAAGCTCTGCCATTGGTATTTCAAATACCAGACAGGTTACCTGCGGTGAACAGGTTTCAGCGGAGCTTCCAGACTAAGACAGACTGCCAAGAAAGGCCTGGGGATCTACTTTTGAAGATCAGCCAGTGAAAACCCTTTGGATCCGCAGTGTAACGGATTGCTTTTGTGTGGCCTTTCTAGCCATGGTCTTACATCTCCCATCCAAGTGATTGGGCAGGACTGTGTAACAGGGTAATTGTGGCCCACCAAGGGGATTGGTCAGTTCTGCCATCCTGCTGGGCTTGAAATGAGCCACCTCAGAGGCAGGAAAGAAGAAGAGAATCCCACTACAAAGGAAGAACAGCCAGGAGCCAGCATGTCCTTTGGACCCGGGATCCCTGCGCTGAGAAGCTCCTGGAAGCAGGAGACCAAGAGACAGTGAGCTATATATAACCCTGAACATGGTGAGAATCGGTGGCAGGAGAGACCCAGCAGCAAAGACCCAGCAGCAGGAGATGGCACGGTGGGCTTCCCAGCCCATGGAGAGAGAAAGCTCAGTGCCCTTGGGCAGAGGCCCAGGGCCAGGGAGAGGCCTGCCTGTAAGCCCAGCTGAAAAGAGGCTGTCCTGATGGAAGAACTGTATTCTGAGTGTTCCTGAGCCCGAATTGTAACATGTTACTGCCCTAATAAGCCCCATAATCGAGAGTATGGTTTGTGAGTTCTGTGTGGCCACTGCGATGAATTATTGAACCCAGCAGAGAAGTAGAGAGTGCCGTGGGTTGGTGTCAGAATTGGTAAAGATGGCGGACTGGAGGCATGTTTGGCCTCCGCCTCATGGGGGTCAGCCTTAGGCTGTTGATCTTGGTTCTCCTTCTCCTTGTGAAGGTGGAGGAGGTCAGGCAGGTACAGTGCTGCAAGACGAACCTCCAGGTTGAGGCGCTGAAAATACACAGTGGCTGCAACAATGGACGTGGTGCACCCACGATCCTGAAGATGGCACAGGACTGAGCAATGTTTTGTTCTCTTCTACATGGGGTCTCCATGAGTCAGAGTCGACTCCAAGGTAGCTAACAATAATACTTCCTGAATTTTTTACATTGAAATGTATTACTTTTATAATCAGTTAAAGAAGCTGTGTACAACAGAATGACACCCTGCCCAGTCCTGTGCCATCCTCACAATCATCGCTATGCTTGAGCCCATTGTTGCAGCCACTGTGTCAATCCATCTCGTTGAGGGTCTTCCTCTTTTACGCTGACCCTCTACTTTACCGAGTGTCGTGGATTGAATTGTGTCCCCCCAAAAAATGTGTGTATCAATTTGGCTAGACCATGATTCCTAGTGTTGTGTGGTTGTCGTCCATTTTGTGATTGTAATTTTACATTAAAGAGGATTAGGGTGGGATTGTAACACCACCCTAACCCAGGTGACGTCTCTGATCCAAGGTAAAGGGAGTTTCCCTGGGGCATGGCCTGCACCACCTTTTATCTCTTGTAAGATATAAAAGGAAAGGGAAGCACATGGAGAGTTGGGAACGTCATACCACCAAGAAAACAGTACCGGGAGCACAGCACGTCCTTTGGACCTGAGGTTCCTACACAGAGAAGCTCCCAGACCAAGGGAAGACTGATGGCATAGACCTTCCTCCAGAGCCTACGGAGAAAGCCTCTCCCTGGAGCTGATGCCCTAAATTTGGACTTGTAACCTACTGGGCTGTGAGAGAATAAATTTGTTTTTGTTAAAGCCATCCACTTGCGGTATTCCTGTTAGAGTAGCACTAGATGACTAAGATACCAAGCATGATGCCTTTTTCAGGGACTGGCCCCTCCTGATAACATGTCCAAAGTAAATGAGGTAAGTCTTGCCATCCTTGATTCTAAGGAATATTCTAGCTGTACTTCCTCCAGGACAGATTTGTTCATTCTTCTGGCAGTCCATGGTATATTCAATATTCTTCGTCAACATCATAGTTCAAAGGCATCAGTTCTTCTTTGGTCTTCCATAGTCATTGTCCAGCTTTCACATGCATATGAGGCAATATACTATGGTTTGGGTAAGGCACATCTTACTCCTCAAAGTGACATATTTGCTTTTTAACACTTTGAAGAGGTCTTTTGCAACAGATTGGCCGAATGCAATATGTCATTTGATTTCTTGACTGCTGCTTCCCTGGGCATTGATTATGGATCCAAGTAAAATCAAATCCTTGACAACTTCAATATTTTCTCCTTTTATCATGATGTTGCTTATTGGTCCAGTTGTGAGGATTTTTGTTTTCTTTATGTCGAGGTGTAATCCGTACTGAAGGCTGTGGTCTTTGATCTTCATCAGTAAGTGCTTCAAGTCCTCTTCACTTTCAGCAAGCAAGGTTGTGTCATCTGCATAACACAGTTTGTTAATAAGTCTACCACCAAACCTGATGCCCCATTCTACTTCATATAGTCCAGCTTCTCGGATTATTTGCTCAGCATACAGACTAAGTATGGTGAAAGGATACAACCCTGACGCACACCCTTCCTGACTTTAAACCACCTTGTTCTGTTTGAACGACTGCCTCTTGGTCTATGCACAGGTTCTACGTGAGCACAATTAAGTGTTCTGGAATTCCCATTCTTTGCAGTGTTATCCATAATTTGTTATGATCCACACAGTACAATGTCTTTGCAAAGTCAATAACACAGAGGTAAACATCTTTCTGGTATTCTCTGCTTTCAGCCAAGATCCATCTGACAACAGCAATGATATCCTTGGTTCCATGTCTTCTTCTAAATCCAGCCTGAATTTCTGGTAGCTGAAATATTGAAAATACCATGGCTTGGGTCAGGTGCAGCTTAGTCCTCAAAGTGACATCTTTGCTTTTTAACATTGTATAGAGGATTTTTGCAGCAGATTTGCCCAATGCAGTCTGTCTTTTGATTTTTTGACCACTGCTTCCATGGGCTTCAGTGTCATCATTGTCATGCTCATTGGCATCATGGTCTCCAACGTCATCATCATCATCTTCATGGCATCATGGTCATCATCATTGGAGTTACGGTCTCCGTTGTCATCTCCGTCAGCAACATCATCATCGTCTTCATCATTGGCATCATGGTCTTCATCATCATCTTCATCACATCGTCATCCTCATTGCCATCATTTTTGTTGTCCTGGTCTTTATTGCCGGGACTGACTGTGCACTGTCCTTGCCAGACTTGTCCCTTATAGCCCCTCGCTGACAACGCTGCCAAGCGGTCCCTCCCTGGTGGCCGGCCTCTACCCTAGCTGTAAGGCAGCCGGGGGTGGGGGAGGTAAGGAACACACACCTGGGGGTAAGAACTCTGACACCTGCCTTTCAGACTTCAGGCCAACACACCCAGTTCTGACAGCTGACAGGCTGTCCCAGAGCCCTCACCCAGTAGGTCCTCAGGGCACACCAGGAACAAGAGCTACGCAGACTCCCTCAGTGCCTACACTTCTGCCCGTCCCTCCTTCCCTCCCTCCATCTGTCCTTCTGTCATCTCTTCCCTCACTCACAAAATGTGACTCCAGGTTGTACCTCTGTCAGTGTATTCTCTGTCTCTCTCTCTGTCTCTGACTCTCTGTCTCTGTCTCAGTGTCTCATCCTCTTTCTCTCTCCCAGTGTCTCTTTCTTCTCTCTCTTTCCCTCTATCTCTCTTTGTCTCTCTGGATCTCTTTCCATGTCTCTTTCTCTCTGTTTCTGTCTCTCTGTCTTTCTCTGTCTCTCTCTCTCACACACACACACACACACACACAAACACACGCACACACACGTACACACACACACACACACGCACACATCCTCTGACTCAAGGAAGGTGGTTAAAAGCACAGACCCTGAAGTCCATCCACCTGAGGTTGGATCCCTGGGCTGCTCCTTAACTGTGTGGATTTGGGAAAATCACTTAAGACTTGGTTTCTCATCTGAAAAACCATGACAGTGAGGGTGTTCACCTTCTGGGACTGCGGCAGAAGAAAGAATAGAGTGTCACGTTTTGTTCACTGCTGTATCTCCAGAGCCTGGAACAGTGCCTGGCACACAGTGGGTACTTAGCATGTGTCTGCTGAGCTATCAGTGAATAACTAAAAGCAGCAAACCCCCTGCCTGGCAAGGACAGTGCACAGTGAGTCCCGGCAATAAAGACGGTGACAACAAAGATGATGACAATGAAGTTGATGATGACGCTGATGAAGATGCCGATGAAGACCACGATGCCAATGATGAAGATGATGCTGCTGCTGCTGACGAAGATGACAATGGGGACCATGACTCCAGTAATGGTGACCATGACACCATGAAGATGAAGATGATGACAATGGAGACCACAACACCAATGATGAGCATGACAATGATGACACTGATGACGACATTGAGGACCACAATGACAATGGTGACCATGACGCCATGAAGATGATGATGATGATGATGGTGATGATGATGATGGTGATGGTGATGATGATGATGGTGATGGTGATGGTGATGGTGATGATGATGGTGATGATGATGGTGATGGTGATGGTGATGATGGTGATGGTGATGGTGATGGTGATGGTGATGGTGATGATGGTGATGATGATGGTGATGGTGATGGTGATGATGATGATGATGGTGATGGTGATGGTGATGATGATGGTGATGGTGATGATGGTGATGGTGATGGTGATGGTGATGGTGATGATGGTGATGGTGATGGTGATGGTGATGATGGTGATGATGATGATGATGGTGATGGTGATGGTGATGATGGTGATGGTGATGGTGATGGTGATGGTGATGATGATGGTGATGGTGATGGTGATGGTGATGGTGATGGTGATGATGGTGACGGTGATCGTGATGGCGATGATGGTGATGATGATGGTGATGATGATGGTGATGATGGTGATGGTGATGGTGATCGTGATGGTGATGATGGTGATGATGATGTTGGTGATGATGATGGTGATGATGGTAATGGTGATGATGGTGATGATGATGGTGATGGTGATGATGGTGATGGTGGTGATGATGGTGTTGATGGTGATGATGATGGTGATGGTGATGGTGATGATGGTGATGGTGATGATGATGGTGTTGATGATGGTGATGACAATGTACCCTGTGCCTGCATTTGTTATACTCACTCCCTTAGACACCTCCTGACACCCACAGGTATCCGGCCCCTAGGAGACCAGTAGAGCTGCTGGGGACAGGAAATCGCAGCCTCACATCCACCCGGGAACAGCTGGCCTTGCGGATTCCAGAACTTCCTGCAGTAGCCCCATGGCCAGGAAGCGGAAGGTGCAGAAATAGAAATGCACATACAGTCAGCATGCCTTTCGCTGGAGAAGAGGGGGAGACAGGGCTGAGGTCAGGGAAGGAAGTGGGGGGGGGGGGCAAAGGCCCAGACAGGGAGGAAGCCAGGCAAGTGTGGCTGGGGTCATGGACCCACCTGCCCTCACCAACCCACTCTCAATGTGTCTGGGGCTATGGCAGCAACCCCAGCACCCCCACTTTCCTGCTCTGCTCTACCATGAGTGACACTGAGGCTGGCCCAGGTGACAGTATTTATGGTCACAGTCATCAGGGAACATGTGTGCACTGCTCCTCCTTAGCTGTGTGCTCAGCAGCACCAAGGTCCTTATGAAGTCATGACCTCAGAGGCTCCAGGGGCAGGTGCAGAGAGGGAAACTGAGGCACAAAGCAGGTGAGTGGGTAGCTCCAGGTTGCACAGCAGATGTAATCCAGGTTGCTGACTCCAAAGCTAAGGCACCCTCCTCCCCATCAGGTGCCAAAGCCACCCACCAGCAGTGACAGCAGGAAAAGACCAGGTTTGTCCCCAGAGACCCTGCAAGTGCAGAGGCCTCCCCCAGGGCCCTAACCAACCCCTGAACATGTACCCCATCCTCCTTCCTGTTCCCCTGACTTGCTGGGGAGCCCCAGACTGGGTGTGAGCTCAACGGGCTCACTGCTCCAGGGGGACTGAGGCTGGATAGGGCCCTGGGTCTCCAGACTAGCCCCTGGGTCTAGCATTTCTGAATAGTCTAGCTTCCCCTGAACCTTACTGGGTGATCCTCCAGAATTTTTGACTTGCTCAGGGCAGCCGCCACCCCTTAATCCCCACCACTGCCCCCTAAATGAACTTCTTGTTTTCACAGGAAACAGGAAGACAGAGGGTACATGTGCCCGCCCCCGAGAGCAGAGGAGGCCGACAGGGGAGGTCTGCAGCCTTATGCTAGGGCGTGCTTCTTCCTGCCCTTCTGATGAGGCCCAGCACCCACCCACTTTCATGACCCCTCAGCCCAGGGGGTTTTGAGGCCTCTTGAGCATTAGCCTAGGAGTCAGGATGCGCTTCTTCCTGGGGACCAGCCAGCCTGTGGCCCCGGGGCGGCCCAGTCCACTCTGGACCTGGGTTGGTCTGCAGGCCCTTCAGCTCCAATCCCCCGTGCCTCCCCGGGTCCAGCCTCTCTAACGCAGGAGCGGCAGGAACTGGGGGACTGTGAGTTGAGGACTTCAGGGCTGCACAACACTTACACCCCATTCTCCTCACGCCCACAGTGGTGGTGGCCCTTGCACTCCCATCTCCCCCAGCCCACAGCCCCCCGAGAAAAGCCCTGGGTGTGGATGGATTGTGCTGGTTTCAGGCACTGCCCCGATACCAAGCTTTGCTTGGGAAGAGCTACAGGGGCAAGAAGGAGCCACTGTGAAGCACCCCCGTCTCTGAGCAGAAGTTTCTGGGCCAGCTGCAGAGGAGGGGCCTGAATGGTCTCCCGGAGAGCTGGACTCCCACCCCAGCTCTGTGCCTTGCTGCCTGTGCTCGCTGTGTGGCCTCGGACAAGTGTGGCAACCTCTCTGAACTGCCCTGATGGCGCCTGTCAAAGGGACAAACTGCCATCCTTCCCAAAAGCTGGCAGGGGGGCAAAGATGTGAGGAGCTGAGGGGTGGACAGTCTCCCTGCACCAGACAGTCAGTGTTCTGGTCTCACCTCAGGAGCCCCCTCCCCTAACCCCACCCCCAGTGGCCTCTCAACCCCAGCACAGCCCATGGTGTAGCCACACTTGCGTCAATGCTTCCTGTGGACTGTCCACCTCCCACTACCCCAAAAGCTCCCTGAGGGCGTGGACGTGCTTCTCAACCACCCTGTGACCCTGGTATTCTGAATGTTTGAGGGGCACCTAGTGGGACCAGGGGCTGCCACAAGAGTGAACAAATCTGTCCTGGAAGAAGTCCAGCCAGAATGCCCCTTAGAAGCAAGGATGATGAGACTTCATCTCACATACTTTGCACATGTTATCAGGAGGGACCAGTCCCTGGAGAAGGAAATCACGCTTGGTAGAGTAGAGGGTCAGCGAAAAAGAGGAAGACCCTCAATGAGATGGACTGACACAGTGGCTGCGACAATGGGCTCAAGCATAGCAATGACTGTGAGGATGGCGCAGGACCGGGCAATGTTTCCTTCTGTTACGCATGGGATCTTCATGAGTCAGAGCTGACTCCACCGCACCCCTCACCAACAATAGTGGGTGCCCGTGAATACTCATTGAATGCAAGCGCAGATGAGCAGATGCATTGTGGTCAGTCTTATGCCCCCGGCAAAGCCATAGTCTCCAGGGTGGGGGCCCCACCCGCTCACCAGACACCTTCAGGCCAGCAGCCGGGACGTGGGCAGATGCTCGGGAAAGCCATCCGCCCTGAAATGGTGTGTCAAGGTGGAGGAATAAGATCCGGGCTCCGTCTTCATCAGCCAGGTCATCTCAGGTAAGTCCCTGTCCCCCCAGCCTCAGGCTCCTCCTCTCCCACAGCATGGGGGCCTAGCCCAGTCCCCCATGTACCTCACAGGGATGCCGAGGGGAACTGGCACTGACAAGAACTTTATCCTTACATCAAGAACCTAACATGAAACTTCTAGAAGAACCATCCTGGGCCCCACCTACTCTGCAGCACCCCCAAATTCTCCCTGCCTCTGATACAAGCTAGGGGTGGGGCAGAGCTGGGCAGGGGGACACCACCCCACAGGACACTGCCCTCCACGGTCATCTTGCTTGGCCAACTTTGGCAAGTCAGAAGCGGGCTGTCCTCTGGTGCCGAGTGGAGGCCCCCTCCCAGCTCTCAGCCTGGGAGGTCCCCCAGAGGGAGCTGGCAGCAGCCCCTCCCAGACAGGGGCACAGATGTCCACTGCCACCGTCGCTGTGGCCAGTGGAGGGCAGGCTGAGGAGGTGGTGGAGGCAGGGGCCACAGTGGGTCACCTCTGCCTCCCATACCTGGGGCCCAACCTTGCTCGAGCCCGGCCCTAGTGCAGAGCCCACTTCTGGTGGGGGAGACAGGAGGCCAGCCCCCTCGGGCACCAGCGCCCCGTCCCCTTCCCCAGGCAGGGTGTGCAGGCCGGGCTCGAACACGAGGGCAATGAGCTCTGGCCACAGGAACAACCCAGCTTCCTGCTCTCACTCTGGGGAGGAAGAGGAAGATGACAGAAAACAAGGCCCTGTCCTGGGGTTTATCACCGACAATATCCAGGGCCGTCCAGGACAGCCCATCCCCGATCTTTTTCTTGACACGCAGCTGGAACCTCTTTAGACCTGGAGGCTGCAAGAGACCCTCCCCAAAAGGCAGAAACAGGGACCCAGTGACGGCAGCTAGTCCTCAGCGGGCTGCAGGGAAGCTTCAGGGCACCCCCTTCAGGGTCAGCTCAGTTTCTCAACCAGCCCGGAGACCCCCCTGAACCCCTGAGCCCCTCCTGCAGGAACCCAGGAGGAAGTTAAACACAGTCGCATCTCATCTTCTTCAAAAGCAGGGGAAGTCCTCTTTCTCCAAGTGTGTCTCCAAACACACAGGTTTTCCAAATTAGGTGCCATGCTGATGGTCCCTGAATGTCTTTTTCTTGCTCCGGAATGCTAAAAAAACAAAACAAAAAACCAAAAAAGTGACGTTGCCAGTCTTTTTTAAATAGCGTACGCCTTTCCGCTAATCAGAAAAAGTCGAGCTTGTGTTTTGCTGAAGTGATGTGATTCCCTCTCCATCCACCCCCCTCTCTCTTTTTATTGTGCAAAGGAATTCGGGACAGGCCGTAGCTTCCAGAAGCAGGAAGGGTGTAGGAAAAAGTTCAAAATTAGCATTTCCCCAGACTCCCTTTCAGAACCCAGTGTCACAAACGCACGCGGCCTCAGAGCACCACTTTCCTCCCTGGGATCTTGGCGCTTTTATTAGTTCCAGTTCCATTTTTATGGCCTTGTTTTCCTGTGAAGCCAACAAGTTACAACAACAGGGGTTGATTTCGCCTTGGTGGGACCACCGAGGGTCCGGCCCCCCAGGAGTCCCCTCCAGTGCCCCTCTCAGCGCCCCCAGCCCCTCGGCCTCCTGCTTCAGCAGGCATCCCCTGCCCTGATCAATGTATCGGCTGCAGAAAGAATGAAGGCGCCCAGCCCGCTGCAGGTGATTTATAGGATCTGGGCTGCTGGGTGGTGATGATTCACCGAGCTTCATTAAACCTGAACCACCACTTCCTCTGCACACGCCACCCTCCCTCCTGGCCCCCTCTGAGCCCCAGACAAAAGGGCCTCTCAGTCACCGACATATTTTCCCACATGTGAGCTGGCGATTGGAAACTTCCTCCTGATCCCAGCGAACTTCAGAGTTGGAATTTATGAGAAGGGAGCTTTGCGGAGGCCAACCCAGCACACGAGACCTGCCGTTCAGGAGCGGAGGGCACAACTGAGCTGTTTCCCACACACGACAGAATGAAACACTGCCGGTTCCTGCACCATCCCCACCGTCAGCTGCGATGGAACCCTTGTGATCCGCAGGGTTTTTTTGGCTGATTTTCAGAAGTACTTCGCCAGGCCTTTCTTCCTAGTCTGTCTTAGTCTGGAAGCTCCGCTGAAACCTGTTCAGCATCCCAGCAAGACACCAGAGTCTTGCTCATGAGGTGCCCTGGCCGGGAAGACGTCCTCTCACGGGCCAAGCCTGCATTATGGGGACCCGGGGGTGCAGGCAAACCAGCTCAGATGGTTGGGCTGAGATTGGCACGGGGGTGAGCCCTATGGTCTCAGTAGAAGCAGGGGGATGCTGGGCAGGCCAAGGAACCAAAATTCACTACAAATGTTGAATAAAGTAAAAACAAGTTATAAACAGTGTCTATAGGATAACTGAAAGCTGGACAATGAATAAGGAAGACCAAAGGAGAATTGATGCCTTTGAATCGTGGTGTTGGCGAAGAATATTGAATATACCATGGACTTCCAGAAGAACGAACAAATCACTCTTGCAGGAAGCACAGCCAGAATGCTCCTCAGAAGCAAGGATGGTGAGACTTCATCTCCCTTACTTTAGATGTATCCTCAGGAGAGACCAGTCACTAGAAAACGAGGGAAACCCTCCTTGTGATGTATTGACACAATGACCATAGCAATGGACTCAAACATACCAGTGCCCATGACCGTGAAGATAGCACAGGACCAGTCAACAGTCCATTCTGTTACACGTGTGGTCACCGTAAGTCCAAGCTAACTTGACAGCAACTCACAACAGCAACATTGTATAACTACATTTATGTTGAAAAACAGGCACACACATACACACTCACATACACACAAACGTATGTTGCTGTTGTTAGGTGCCATCAAGTCGATTCTGACTCATAGTGACCCTATATACATAAACATATAACCAAAAAGACCAGACCCGTTGCCATTGAGTTGATTCCGACTCATAGCGACCCCATAGGGCAGAGAAGAACTGCCTTATAGACTTTCCAAGGAGCATCTGATGGATTTGAACTGCTGACCTCTTGGTTAACAGCCATAGCACTTAACCACTATGCCACCAGGGTTTCCACACAAATGTACAGGAAAGAATAATGAAAGAGCCCACACTAAGCCTTGGTACCTGTTGCGGTCAAGTTGATTCCGACTCACAGCGACCCTATAAGACAGAGTAGAGCTGCCCCATAGGGTTTCCAAGGACCAGTGGGTGGATTCGAATTGCCAACCTCTTGGTTAGCAGCCAAGCACTTACCACTGCACCACCAGGGATTTTCTAAGGTTTCCATACTGAACAGACAATACTTGAGTAACTAAATATATACGTATTACAAAATAAAGAGCATCCAAGAGAAAGTGATGTAAGGTCTGTACATTTCAGATCACTGGAACAGGCCCTAACCCGCCACTGATGACTGAGGATGACTGGGCTTGCATCAAAATAAAAGGCAACAAGGTATTTTTGTTAATAAGCTTGCACAAATTTTTTTTTAATTATTTATTTTTTTAGCATTGTACTTCAGGTGAAGGTTTACAGAACAAATCGTTTCTCATGAAACAGTAGTCCACATATTGTTTTATGACATTGGTTAACAACCCCATGACATGTCAACCCTCTCCCTTCTCAACCTTTTTTTTTTTTGGTGAAAATGTACACAGCCAAAGATACACCATTTCAAAAATTTCTACATGCCCAGTTCAGTGACATCGACTACGCTCTTCCAATTGTGCTGCTATTCTCACTTTAGATGAAGGTTCACAGAACAAAATAGTTTCTCATTAAACAGTTATACACATGTTGCCCTATGATAATGGTTAACAACCTCACAACACATCAACACTATCCTTACTCAATCTTGAGTTCCCTAACACCAGCTTTCGGGTCCCCTTCTGCCTTCTAGCCCTTGTCCCTGGACTGCTGTGCCTCATTAGTCCCACTTGGTTTTGTGGGGCTGTCCACTCCCCGGCTGAACGGTGAACCTCAGAAGTGACTTCACCACTGAGCTAAAAGGGTGTCTGGGGGCCATACTCTCGGGGTTTCTCCAGTCTCTTTCAGGCCAGTAAATCTGGTCTTTTTTGTGTGTGTTAGAATTTTGTTCTACATCCTTCTCCAGCTCTGTCCAGAACCCTCTGTTGTGATCCCGGTCAGAGCAGTCAGTGGTGGTAGCCGGGCACCATCTAGCTGTACTGGACTCAGTCCGGTGGAGGCCATGGTAGCTGCGGTCCATTAGTCCTTTGGACTAATCTTTCCCTTGTATCCTGTTGTTGTCACACTCCCTTGCTCCCGAAGGGATGAGACCAGTGGAATATCTTAGATGGCTGCTCACAGGCACATTTTTTTTTTAAATGTACCTGTTTTTCTGCTGGAGCCCTGGTGGCACAGTGGTTAAGAGCTCCGCTGCTAACCAAAAGATCCGTAGTTCTAATCCACCAGCTGCTCCTTGGAAACCCTGTGGGGCAGTTCTACTCTGTCCTATAGGGTCGCTATGGGATTTTTCTGCCAAGGTAAAATAAATGGGTGACCAAGTGCTCGGGTTTGGGGTCAGGGCGAGGAGAAGAAGCTGGAGAGAGAATGCTGAGGAAGAACTTTCTCTTCCCCTTTTCAGAGGAAAGAATGACCCCGGTTCTGCTTTCAAATAAACTGCTTCCCGAGATGGGCACTGATTCCGCCCTCTTCCAAGTCGGGCAGCAGCCTTCTCCCTGACAAGGGGGACTGACTCCAGGCCAGTCTCCTGCTTGGACAAGCTGCCCTGACGGCATAGATACAGCACAGGCTGTGGCCTGGATGGACACCGGGCACACGCTGGAATCTGACCCTTTTCCTGCCAGAAATCCAGCAAAATAAACCCCGCAAAGTGGGCCAGCCTGTGGAATCACGATCCAGAAGGAAGAAGAAGATGGCAGAGAACTTGAGGCCACTGGGCTAGGGTGGCTAAGGCCACCCCGGAACACAGGCAGAGTCAGAGGTGTGATGGGGTATTGCAGGCCCAGAATATAGAAATAAACTCCGCAGACTCACCACTCAGCATGGCCCTGAGTGCTCCCAGCTCCCCCTCCCCGCAGGAGACAGCAGAGTCAGGATGAAAGTTAACACAGGGTGGTTCAAACGGTGAACGCTCTCAGCTGCTCACTGAAAGGTTGGAGGTTCAAGTCCACCCAGAGGCACCTCGGAAGAAAGTCCTGGCAATCTACTTCCGAAAGATCAGCCACTGAAAACCCTGCAGAGAGCACAGTTCTACTCTGACACACATGGGGCTGCTGAGTCAATGGTATCTGGTTGGTTGGTTGGTTGGTTGGTTTTTAAGACAGTGACTTGCTCTGTGAAGCAGGTCCGTGAAGGGTCGGGCCTTGAACTCCCCTCTCGTATCCCAGGGCCTCCAATGGTGGGGAACAAGCCCTTCAATCATCAGAAGAGCCAGGCTCTCTGGTCCCAGACCCCAGCTTTGCACATTGTTACTTAACTTCTCTGTGCCTCGGTTTGCCCAGTTGTAAAATGGGCATAGTAGTAATATCTGCTCCATAAAGCTCTTATAAAGATGAAGTGAGGTGATAAATGTTGGGTGTTTAAAACCGCACCTGGCATTGCTCTAAGTGCTGTTCATACACTCGACCCTAACATCAGCCAGGTGCTGTCCCCCCACTTTACAAATGGGGACCTAGAAGTTCAGGGCAGAAGGCCTTGCCCAAGGTCTGATGGCCAGAAGCCAGATGCGTCCCTGTGTGCTTGGCGCTGCTCCGGGGCTGCTGCTGGGTGTTTAGGGGCAGCTGAACATAGGCGTGAGAGGGCTGGGGCCAGCCCAAGGACAGAGCTTACCTGCCATAGCCCCCAACTGCCCAGGGGAGCCCTATCTTGAGGAGAGATTGATCCCCTGTTCCCTCCCTCCCTCATTCAGGTGGGCATTCAAAGTGTCACAAGTAATGATGAGTGCTAGTCACCATGTTGGATTCATAGATGAGTCAGACATGCCTCTGAACCTTAAGGAGGTCGCAGTTCAATGGGCTCACATATTCACTCATTCCCTTATGTATTCAATGTCTGACTCATTACCTCCCTGGGGCCAGGATTCAAGCTCACAGCCACAGAGAATGTGGTAGACAGAAATCTAAAATAATCCCCAAGACCCCCATCCCCTGCAGAGTGACCTCCCCTTGGGTGTGGGTGGGACTGTGAATAAGATGATGTCACTGCTGTGATTAGGTTACGTCGCAGGGCAAAGGAGAAGAGATGTTTGCAAATGTAATTAAGGTCTTTAATTAAGACGTATTGCATTGGGCAAATCGGCTGCAGAAGACCTCTTTAAAGTGTTACAAAGCAAAGATGTCATTTTGAGGACTAAGGGGCACCTGACCCGAGCCATGGTGTTTTCAATCGCCTCATATGCGTGTGAAAACTGAACAATGAATAAGGAAGACCAGAGAATTGCTGTCTTTCAATTACGGTGTTGGTGAAGATTACTGAATCTACTGTGGACTGCCAGAAGAACAAACAAATCTGTCTTGGAAGATGTACAGCCAGAATGCTCCTTAGAAGCAAGGACGGCGAGACTACGTCTCACATATTTTGGACATGTTACCAGGAGGGATCAGTCCCTGGAGAAGGACATCATACTTGGTAAAGTAGAGGGTCAGGGAAAAAGAGGAAGACCCTCAATGAGATGGATTGACACAGTGGCTGCAACAATGGGATCAAACATAGCAATGACTGTGAGGACGGCACAGGACCGGGCAATGTTTCATTCTGTTGTACACGGGGTCACTATGAGTTGGAACCAACTTAATGGCACTTAACAACAATTAAGGTCCCTAAGCAGGTGACTTTGAGTTAATCAAAAGGGAAGTTATACTGGGCAGGCCTGATCTAATCAGGTGAACTCTTTCAAAGAGGATCTAAGGTCAGAGACATCCCCTTGATGGCGCTGAAGAAGCAGCTGTCACGAGTTCCATAGCTGCAAAAAAAATGAACTCTGCCAACTACCTGAATCACCTTGGAAAAGGGCCCTCAGGTCAGAGGAGACCCCAGCCTGGCTGACCCCTGGATTGTAGCCTTATGAGACACAGGACCCAGCTAAGCTGTGTCTGGACTCCTGACCTAGCAGAACTGTAAGACAACAAATGTGTATTGTTCTACACTGTTTAAATTTGTGCTATAGCAATAGAAAAATCAATACAGAAGATAAAATTCCTGAACCAGGCACAGATTCTGTGCTAGGGAAGCTCACAGTGCAGAGTTGCAGAGAGAGGCTTCACTGGTTCATTCACCCATTTGCCCATTCATTGGACATGCAGGGACCCAGCTCCTACCAAGTGTAGCCCCGAGCTGGGTATGAAAAAAAAAAAACAGTTGCCATCAAGTCGACTCCAACTCACGGCGACCCCATGTGAATCAAGAGTAGAACTAGGCTCCATAGGGTTTTCAATGGCTGATTTTTCAGAAGTAGATCACCAGGGCTTTCTTCTGGTGTGCCTCTGGGTGGACCTGAACCTCCAATGTCTTGGTTAGCTGCTGAGCGCATTAACCATTGGCACCACCCAGGGACCCCTTTGCTGGAAATGGGGGCCCTTGAAAGGACTCAGAGTCTGGGTAGTGGGAGACATAGAGATGGACAAGGTGGCGCTTGGAGGGGGGCTTTCCTGGAACCACCTAGGTGTGCAGCTGGTCTGCAGCCAGAACGCGGCTGAGCCTCCCAGTGGAGACCACTAGAACTGTCCGCCAGAGTGGAGGATGCAGGCAACTGTGGCCTGGACTGCTGACCTTGTCCACTCATGGCCTCGTGCAGGGCGTCCAGGCTCCTACTTGTCCTCCGTCCCAGGCTTTGGGCTCCCCTTAGATCACGCCAAGTCCCTGGCCCCTCCCCAGGGGTCAGATCTCTGTCCTCTCAGATGGCTCCTGCATGACTGGTCAGGTGAGTGACCAGGGCCTTGTTATTCTGTCCCAAGACCATCCAAGGGACCGCCCGCCCACACAGCTTGGACAGCAGTGAAGCCGGGAGGCACTGGCCCTGGGTGCCCCCGCGTTTAAACATGATCCCTGACCCTGCCTGCTGCGCCCAATACACAGAGCCTGGGACAGAAGCCCCAGCCCTCTGTGGCCCCTGGCCCCCTGCCCTCCATGGCCCCCTCACTTGCCTAGCTGACTCATGCTCAGCAGGCTCCCAGACCCGAGCTGGCTTAGCCCCACCCTCACCAGTGTTGGGGATCCCGGGGGTGCTAGAGATTGTCACCCCCGCCCCTTCATGCTGAGCCCCTCTGCACTTCACTGGGAGCTTCCCAGCATGTCACGCTGACTCCACCCATGGCCTGGTGAACCAGGCAGACTCTTCAGGCCCACTTCACAGGAAAAGAAACCGGGGTTCCAACTGGGGATGCCACTTGCCCAAGGGCAGTCAGAGAAACGGTGGCAAAGGTCAGACCAGTCCACAAGAGGACAGGGGTGGCTCGGTGGCAGAACTCTCGCCGTCCACGTGGGAGACCCAGGTTCCACATCCGGCCAGGGCACCTCATGCACAGCCACCACCTGCCTATAAGTGGAGACTTGTGTGCTGTTACGATGCTAAACAGGTTTCAGCAGAGCTTCTAGACTAAGACTAGGAAGAAAGGCCTGGTGGTCTACTTCCAAAAATCAGCCAGTGAAAACCCTACAGATCACAACAGTCCGACCTGCAACATATCGTGGGGATGGCGCAGGACTGGGCAGCGTTTTGTTCGGCTGTGTGTGGGGTCACCACGAGTCAAGGGCCAACTCGATGGTGACTAAGAATAATAACAATTCTTTCTAAAACAGATGAACAACAGCAACCCCAAGGCCTCTGTTTATCCATTCACCTGTGGACGGGCATTTGGGTTGTTTGCAGTTTGGGGCTATTACAGATAAAGCTGCTATGAAAACTTGCATACAAGACTTTGTGAGGCTGTACACTTCAATTTCCCTTTGGTGAATAGCCAGGAGTGGAACAACTGAGTCACATGGTAGATATACTGTTAACTTTTAAAAAATTACGTGGTTGTGCCATTTGACAAACCCCCAGCCCTCCCAGCAGTGTAGGAGAGCACCAGTTGCTCCGCAAACTCACCAGCACTTGGAGTGGTCAGTCTTTTTAATTTGTAGACATTCTAATAGGCAGGTGGAGTCCCTGGGTGGCACAAACTGTTAAGCGCTCGACTGTTAACTGAAATGTTGATGGCTCAAGCCCACCCAGAGGGGCCTCGGGAGACAGGCCTGGCTATCTTTCAAAAGACCACAGCTTTGAAAACCCTGTGGAACAGTTTTACTCGGGGTCACCATCAGTCAGAATTGATTCTACAGCAACTAAGAAAAATAGACAGGTGGGCGCCACCGTCGTCCTCCGGGGCCTCCAATTATACGTATATTAGACCACTCCAAGTAGTCCCAGAGTTCACTTATGCTCTGTTTTTTGTTTGTTTAAGTCTTTTTTTCTCCCTGTGTTTCATTCTGGAGCTTCAATTGTGGTATCTGCAAATTCACTACTCTTTCTTTTTGTAATGTCTAATCTGCCATTAATCCCACCTAGTGTTTTTTTCTTTTTAATCTCCCGCATGTTGTTCTCACTGCTAGAAGCTCACTGTGAGTCTCCTTTAGATCTGCCACGACACTACCGGAAAAGCCCCACGAGCCTGCAGCCTAGACAGATGCTGCACAGCCCCAGGTAGGGGCCTCTGCTTCCTCTCACACCTCTGTCAAGTCCACTCCTCCCACAGCAGCCAGAGAATTTTCCTTTCTTTAGCCTCACGGACACCACTCCAAATTCTTTATCATAGTCCACAGAGCTTCCCCAGCCTGCCTCCCTATGTCCCTCCACTCACTCACTCTCTCAACCCCCTGCATGCTAGTCCCCTTCTGTTCCTTCAACAGACCCCAGCACATCCTCCTGCCTCAGAGCTTCAGTCCATGCTCATGCATCTGTGGGGATGCCATACACACACACACACACTCATGCACAGACACACAGTCACATGCATATATGTGCACACGCACGCAGATGCACCCATGCACATGTGTGCACATGTACGCAAGGACACACATGCATATGCGATCAGGCACACATGCACACACAGATGCACATTCACACATATACACACATGTATACATGTGTACGTGACAGACACGTGTGTAGACACATGTACATACCAAGACACACGTGCCCACTTGCAGAGACCCGTGCATGCACACATATACACACATGCACACAAGACACTGGTGTGTACATAGACACAAGCATGCACATGCATGCACACGCACACAGAGACACATACACACTGACCTTCATGCAGACATGCACAGAGACACCAGCATGCACACACATGCATGTATGCACACAGTGGCATGTATGTGCACCCAGACACATGCAAGCAAGTGCACACATGCATGCACAGAAACACATACACGCAACCAGGCACGCACATGTGTACACACAGAGACACACACGTGTGTGCACCCTTCAAGTGGCCAGCTCCTCGTTTTCTGGGTTATCACTGATCACTTTTGTAACTGTATTATTAATTGAGTTATTAACCTGGATGTTGTTTCATTTTTCTCCATCAGAAGCTAAGTCTCTTGAGGGCAGGGACTGTTTCTCTTTTGTTCTCTGCTTAATTCCCAGCATCTAGCATGGGTTTGAGCACATAGTAGGTGCTCAGTGAATGAATGAATGAGTGAGTGAGTGAATGAGGGAATGAGTGAGTGAGTGAGTGAATGAGTGGATGGTGGGAGGGTAAATGAATTTCCGTCCTGTCTTCCCCACCCTCTGCCTCCCACTTCTCCGGGATGTAAGGTCCTGGGACTCATAGAGCGGCTGAAGGCTCTATCCGGGGGAAAGCCGGACCTCACTGGGTCCCTGGAGGGGCTCTGGGTCTCTGCTTCTTCCTGGAGGAGCGGCTTCCCGCCTCTCATTCATAGAGACCAGTGTTGGTTCACCTTGCAGAAGCGACGCTAGCAAAGCTCGGTCCCCGTTCCCTGGGCCAAGGTGGGGACAATGGCAGAACAGTACGGCTCAGTGGAGACAGACTCTCAGGTTTGCAGCCGGATTCCTAATAGTGGAGACAGACGGAAGAAGCAAGGACCACATGGATGGCTCTGGACTGAGCTAGTGGAGGGACTGAGGTGGCATTTACTGAGACACAGACACACATGCAAACAGGCATGTCTGTGCACATAGATGCACATTCACACATATACACACATGTATACATGTGTATGTGACAGCTGCACACACTCACACATGTACACATGGGGAGGACGGGTGGCTGCTTGGAAAGGGACTGGGGAGAGTAACCGAGAACTCCAGTCTGGACACTGAGGTTTGACGTGTCTGGGAGACCCCAAAGGGAGATGTCAACTGGATGGCCGGATATGCGGGTCAGGGCTTCAGAGGAGGGGGTCAAGGCTGGACACCCAAATTTGGAAGTCATTAGCTTAAGGATATTTAAATCCATGGGAACTGATGAGGTCACCCAGGGAGAAGCCCAGGGAGAAAAGAGTCCAGACCCCCAGGACCCCATAATCCCACAAGGCTGTCAGCTCCAGGCGGTCCATGATCTCATCTGTTTGAGGCCCCAGGAGGAAGACCAGGGACCATGGAGCCCGAGAAGCCAAGAACAGAGGGTGCTGGCAGGAGGGGGTGGCCCCCTGGGTTGACTCCCTCTGTCCAGGAAGGTGAGGGCAGAAAGTGGCCTTGCATGTGGCAGCAGGGGGTGGGAGTTACCACTGACAAGGGCAGTTCCTGGGGAGTGGGGGGGTCAGGTGCCGACTGGAGTGGGCTGAGGACTTGAAGATGTGGGCACCGAGCAGGGGGGAAGCAGAGAGACGGGGCAGTAGCTGGAAGGGGTATGGGAGGTCACTGGGTGGGCTTGCAGGCCAGGAGACTGACGTGGCAGAAATGCAGGGCCAGGGCATGTGGGCAGGGGGTCCCCAGGAAGGAGGGGTGGAATTGAGGACCCTGGGCAGAGCCAGAAGGACAGATTAGGCTGAACCTGTCTCCATGACCCCCATTTGACAAACCGGAAAGCTGAGGCAGCCTTGAGGAGGTGAAGAGGAGGCCCAGGCCACACAGCCATCGAGGGCAGCTGAGATCTGCAGCTGACTCCAGAGCAGTGGTGGTTCGGTGGTAGAACTTTCACCTTCCACGTGGGAGCCCTGAGCTCGATTCCAGGCCAATGTACCACATCGCAGCCACCACCTATCTGTCGACAGAGGCTTGCGTGTTGCTAGGATGCTGAACAGGTTTCAGCGAAGCTTCCAGACTAAGACTAGGAAGAAAGGCCTGGTGATCGACGTCTGAAAATCAACCAGTGAAAACCTTATGGATCACAAGGGTCTGATCCACAACCGATCCAGGGGATGGTGCAGGACTGGGCAGTGTTTTGTTCCGTTGTGCAGGGGGTCATCGTGCATCGGGGCCAACGCCACAACAGCTGATACCAAAGCCCCAGGCTCAAGCTCCAGGGCACCCGCAAAACTGCAAAGATCCCCCGAGACTCTTCCTCCCGCGGGTCTCATGCCTTGATTCTATTTTCTAAATTTCTGACCCTGAAACCTCTGGGTCCCTGGCTGTCTAGTTGAACGCTCCGATCAGCTAACGAAGCTGCAGGGCAGCCTAGATCAGGTGGAACCCTTGCCTGACCCATCTTCCCCCACCCACGGCCCCACCCCAGCCCTGGCTCCTTCCACGCCCCAGGGTCACAGGGGAGGGAGGGCCCAGGACTGAATTCCGAAGGAAAACCCCCTCCTGCGAGGTCACTGGTTCATGAATTTGAAGGATCCTCCCTCAGGGGGTGAAACTTGAGACCTGCGGGAGAAAGGCCCAGCCGCCTGTGAAGACCAGGGCTGGACAAAGGCGGCTGGCGGGGGAGCAGCTCAGGAATGGGGCAAAGCTGGGGCTCCCGGAGGGGAGGGCCCCTAGCGCTTCCAGCCCACAGGCACCCAGCCTGGGCTCCTGGCCCAAGTGTACACTTCATGTCACGCTCAGCAGAAGGGGGCAGAAAGAAGGGATCAGACCCCCACCCCAAAAGATAGGCCGCCCGAGAGCACCCCGGCGGGGGTGGGGCACCCAGAGGCTAGGAGCCCTGCATTGAATGGTGGGGGAAGCTTACAAGTGGGTGCCACTGAAGATAGAGAGACCTTCCCAGGCTGGGCTCTTCACCCACAGTTCAGGATGTGGCCAGGAGGCAGTGCCTAGCAAGGCATTTGAAGCCCCCGGCTGCTGTGTGTCCTCAGGTAACCCGCTTCCCTTCTCTGAGCCTTTGCAGTTGGCAGGCTACAGCATTGACCTCAGAGACCCCAGGAAGAAGCAAGTGGCACACGCCCTTAGCACCTGATGTGGGCGCTCTGTAAGCAGCTGCCAGTTCCCCATCCTAGGCCAGATGTGAGAAATGTGGATGAGTAGGCACAGGTCAGGCCCCCCTCACAGAAGGCCTCCCCGGTTGGACAGTGGGGCAGGAGGGCCCGTCCAGAAGCAAATCTGCATTTTGAGGGTTTCTTTTATTTTAATAGCGGGCCCTCTTTCTGCTTCGTGCCGCCCTTCTCTTCATCTGCCGCTCTCTTCCTGGGCATCTGGACCTTCATGTGAGCTCAGCACTGGGCACACGGGGTTTGGAGACACACAGCCAACTTGCCTTTAATTCCCCCATTCGGATGAAGAGGCAAGGCCTCTGTCCCCCAGGCAACGCAGCTGTGAGTTTGGAAGCCTTCAAACGGCCCCAAATACCCTGGCCTGGGTCCTTTGCCTAATCCCCTGGAATCTTCCAAACAAAAAACACTTGGAATTTCATTTGGGAAACAGGTAACAGGCAACAGGCAAAGAAGCTGCTTCGGCTGGCGCTGCCAGTTCCAGGTGGATGGCATTGTAGCTCTGAAGCTGACAGTGGCAGCAACGTTAAAGAGAACATGGGCTGACACTCCTGTCCCCCTGTGGCCCCGGCTTCTTCCAGGTGTGGGCTTCCTTGCTTTCCCAGGCCTCCTTCCGGCTGAGCGGAGGCTTTGGAAACTGCTCAGTCCAACCCACATTCACACGAAACCGTGGCTCAGCTTAGAGAAAGCTCCAGGCCTGTTGATCAGGTCCACCAAGATGCTGACATGACCCAGTGATGCTCCAGGAACATTCCTGGCCCTACCACTCGGCGACAAGTGACACATAAACAGTCGACCCTCATCATTCACAGATTCCGTATTTGCCAATTCACCCGTTGTTGTTGTTGGGTGACATCGAGTCAGTTTTCCACCCATAGCGACCCCATGTAACAAAGTAGAGTTGCTCCACAGGGTTTTCTAGGCTGTAACTTTTACAGAAGGAGCCCTGGTGGCAATGTGGCTAAATGCTTGGCTGCTAACCAAAAGGTTAGCAGTTCGAACCCACCAGGGGCTCCACAGGAGAAAAGGTTGGCGGTTGGAACCCACCCAGCAGCTCCGCGGGAGAAAAGGCCTGGTGATCGACTCCCATAAAGATTTCAGCCTAGGAAACCCTATGGAGCGGTTATACTCTGTCCTACAGGGCCACTATGAGTCGGAATCGACTTGACGGCACACAACAAATCTTTATAGGAGCAGATTGCCAGGTCTTTCTCCCCTGGAGCTGCTGGGTGGGCTCAATCCGACAACTTTTTGGTTAGCAGCTGAGACTTAACTGCTGAGCCACCCGGGCTCCTTGCCCATTCACCTACTCACTAAAATATATTTGTAACCCTGTCATAGTTCCCTAGCGCTGCCGTAACAGAAGTACCACAAGTGGGCGGCTTTAAGAGCAGAAACTTATTTTCTCAAAGTTCTGGAGACTAAAGTCCAAATCGGGGTCTCAGCCGTGTCGTTTCCTTCCTTGTGAGTCAGCCCGGGCATTCCTTGGTTCCTTGGCTTGTAAATGGTCCTCACATGGCATCTGTCTTCTCCCGTGTATGTCTCTTCTGGTCTTTTTATAACTCAGAAGGGATTAGACTTAGGACCTACCCAACTCCCGTCTGACCTCATTAGTATAACAGAAGAAAATCCCTGCTTCCAAAAGGGGTCATATTCACAGGTATAAACCTGTTGACCCATTGCCACTGAGTGGATTCCAACTCATAGCATCCCTGTAGGGCAGAGTAGAGCTGCCCCTTGGGGGGCTTCCAAGGAGTGGCTGGTGGATTCAAACTGTCGACCATATTGATTAGCAGTCAAACGCTTAACCACTGCGCCACCCGGGCTCCTTTCACAGGTAGAGAGGTTAGGATTTCAGCGCATATTTTGGGAGGACACAGTTCAATCCGTAACAAACCCCAAAATCAATCCTTGCAACATTTCCAGTCATTTGTGGTGAAAATTTTGCGCTGCCCGACACTTGTGTTCCCGGCTGAGGTCAAACAAGACGATGCTCCGCCTTCTCTCAGCTCTTACTCTGTCAAATGGTGTCCTTTGCGCGGTCTATTGAGTGCCACGGTTTTCACATTTTTGGGCTCTCTGTTGGTGACTTGGCTGTTGAAAACAGTCCCCACACATAGTGCTGAAGTCTATCAGTCCTAAGCACGAGAAAGCTATGATATGCCTTACGGAGAAAATACGCGCTAGGTAAGCTTTGTTCAGGTGTGAGTTACAGTGCTGTTGGTGAATCAACAATGTGTATAAAATAAGGTGTCTTTGAACAGAAACGCGTAAAACAAGGCTATGTACTGATGAGTTGAGGGAAACGTTGTGACCAGAGGCTCACAGGAACCTAATCCTCTATTTCTCCTGGGAGCAATGGTTTTGTATTTGGTAATTCAATGCTGGAAACCCTGGTGGTGTAGTGGTTAAGTGCTATGGTGGCTAACCAAAAGGTTAGCAGTTCAAATCCACTAGGCGCTCCTTGGAAACTCTGTGGGGCAGTTCTACTCTGTCCTATAGGGTTCCTATGAGTCAGAATCGAATCGATGGCAATGGGTTTTTTTTTTTAATTCAGCGTTCACGGTGACTTTCTAGAACATAACAATCTTGAACAACAAGAATCAACTGTGTGTCCTGCCTAGGTGCTGTTCATTGTATCATTTACCCATTCGCCACTTAGCAATGACTGTTGGGTAACAGCTGCCAGCCAGCGGTCCAGGACCACGGTAGCAAAGACCCTGCCCTTGTAAAGCTTACAAGCTAGTGGGGAGACCCATCCTATTCCCATTGCTGTCCAGTCAAATTTTGACTCACAGCAACCCTATAGGACAGAGCAGAACCACCCCATAGGGTTTCCAAGGCTGCAAATCTTTACAGAAGC
Organism: Dugong dugon; assembly: GCA_030035585.1. Taxonomy (NCBI): domain Eukaryota; kingdom Metazoa; phylum Chordata; class Mammalia; order Sirenia; family Dugongidae; genus Dugong; species Dugong dugon. The sequence goes on from CM057467.1 coordinate 135,172,176, forward strand.
AGATTGCCACATCTTTCTCCTGAAGATCGGCTGGTGGGTTTGAACTGCCGACCTTTCGGTTAGCAGTTGAGCACTTAACCACTGCGCCTTAGTGGAGAGACAGACAGTGAAAAGCAGACAAAAGCACACAGAGAGTGGTGAGTGCTTGAGAGAACAGGGTGAGGGCGGGCAATCAGGAGGGCTGGGATGGCTTCTCTGTCATGTTCTGAAGGACAAGAAAGAACCAGCCACACAGAGCAGAGGCATGGGGAAGATCCTGAAACGGGAAGGAGTTTGGCACGTCCCCCTAAAATAACAGCAAGCAGGTGAGGTTGGACCAGGATGAGCGAGGGGTGAGAGAGAGCAAGGGATCAGCGGGCGGGTGCGCCATACAGGGCCTGCGGGCCTCAGTAAGGACTTGGGAATTGACTCTAAGGCACACACATCTGTCTCCCCAGGGGATGGCAGCCCACCCTCTTCTGTCACCCCCCTCCCCTCCCTTGCAGTGCCAAGCACAGAGCTTGGTGCAGGTGTGATGGGCAAGTGTGCGGAGCTCAGCAGGCTGTGACCATGGCTGCAACTTAAAGCCCCCGACCTGGACCAAGCCACTCACCTCTAGCTCAGACGCTCGGTTCCCTCGGCTTCCGGTGGGAAATGGGGCAGCTGCTTTGGATGGACGCGTCTATAAAACCCAGCTTGGTGCTGGAGCAGAGGACTGCTCAATAAAAGTATGACGTTGTCCTTGTCATTAGACCTGGACACACCCAGCGGTCCCAATGAGCCTTTTCAGCACCTCCGATGATCAGTTACCACGGACTCCAATTGGTTCTCGGTGTCTCAGGCTTGGGGCTTCCAGGTGGGGACATGAGGCCAACCCTGAAGCTCATGACATGCCCCCCTGCACCTGGTTCACAGGGGACCTGCAGTTTTTTTTTTTTTTTTAACTATTTAATTTTTTTTTATTGTATTTTAGATGAAGGTTTACAGAACAAATAGTTTCTCATTAAACAGTATGCATATTGTTTTATGACAATGGTTAACAACCCCATGACATGTCAATACTGTCCCTTCTCAACCTTGGGTTCCCTATCACCAGCTTTCCTGTCCCCTCCTGCCTTCTAGTCCTCGTCCCTGGGCTGTTGTGCCCCGTTAGTGTCATTTTGTTTATGGGGCTGTCTAATCTTTGGCTGAAGAGTGAACCTCGGAAGTGACCTCATTACTGAGCTAAAAGGGTGTCCGGGGGCCATACTCTCGGGGTTAATCCAGTCTCTGTCAGGCCAGTAAATCTGGTCTTTTTTTGTGCGTTGGACCTGTAGTTTTTTGTTGCTAGGGCATCCATAAATGGTTAAGCCCTCGACTGCTAAGCGAAAGGTTGGCAGTTTGAACACACTCAGTGGCTCCACAGGAGAAAGGCCTGGCAAGCTGCTTCCATAAAGATTACAGGCAAGAAAACCCTATGGGGCAGTTCTACTCTGCACACGGGGTCACTATGAGTCAGAATCGACTCAAAGGCACCCAACAACCACAACAGGGCATCTTTGGCCTGTGTTTGTTCAAGCAGCTGCCGTTCTGTGTCCTGTCCCAGCAAGTTCATGTTTGTGAGGTGCAAAAGAAAGTGGATTTTGTAATTCAACACACATGAATTTTTTTCTAAGTTTTTAAAAATTATTACTGTGGTAAAATACACATCAAACCCCTGGGTGGTGCAAATAGTTAACATGCTCGGCTGTTAACCAAAAGGTTGGTGGTTGGAGCCCACCCACAGGTGCCTCAGAAGAAAGGCCTGGCAATCTACTTCTGAAAAAGCAGCCACTGAAAACCTTACAGAGCACAGTTCTGCTCTGACACACATGGGGTCCCCATGAGTTGGAGTCGACTCAATGGCAACTGGTATGGTTAAAATACACAGGGCGTAAGAAGAACTAGATTGTGCCCGGCTCCCACCAATGACCGCCCTGACAGGGAACACAACAGAGTCCCTGACGGAGCAGGAGAAACGTGGGCTGCAGAACTCAAATTCTAGTAAAAAGACCAAACTTAATACTCTGACTGAGACTGGAGGAACCCCAGAAAGCATCACCCCCAGACTTTCTGTCAACCTAGAACTAAAACAATCCCCAAGGCCAACTCTTCAGACAAACATTGGACTGGACTGTGGGACACAAAGTGATACTCGTGAGGAGTGTGCTTCTTAGCTCAAGTAGATACCGGAGACTAAATGGGCAGCTCCCATCCGGAAGCAAGATGGGAAGGCAGAAAGGGTTAGGAGTTGGTTGAATGGACGCGGGCAATCGGTGGTGGAAAGGAGGGGTGTGCTGTCATAGTATAGGGAGAGCAAACCTGGGGTCACATAACAGTGTATGTATAAATTTTTGTATGAGAGACTGACTTGAATTGTAAACTTTCACTTAAACTACAATAATAAAAAATTAAAATGAAAAACAATACACAAGGCATACAATTTACCATTTCAACCATTTCTAAGCGTACAAGTCGGTGGTGTTGAGCACATTTACCATGGCAAGGAATCATCATCACTGCTTCTTTCCAGAACGTTTTCATCATCTCAAGCAGAAACCTGTTAAACTCAACACACGCGGGTTTAAGCGCTCGAAAGTGCAGTTTTCAGCCAAGAGACGGAGGTGGGCATTTATTAAGTGCCTAGTGTGTGTCAGCTACTTCCTGCATCTTATTCAGTCCTCACAGAAGCCCAGTGAGCTGAGTTCTCTCATCGTCCCCATTTAAAAAAAAAAAAAAAAAATTCTGTTGTTGCTGTTGAGAATATACACAGCAAAACACATACCAGTTCGACAGCTTCTACACGTACAATTCAGTGACGTTGATTACGTGCTTCGAGTTGTGCAACCATTCTCACGCTCCTTTTCTGCGTTGTTCCTCCCCCATTAACATAAATTCACTGCCCCCTAAGCTTCCTGTCTAATCTTCTGAATTGCTGTTGTCATTTGGATCCCAGATAGATAGTTCTTAAAAGAGCATAATGCGGAGGGCAAACGTTTTTTACTAGTTAAGCTGAATTATGGGCCCCATTTTACAGACAGAAGAAATAAAAACAATGAGGCTCCCAGTGGGGAAGCCACCTGCTGGAGCCAGGCTGCTCACAAGCGGGGGAGCCTGAGTGTGACCCCAAGTGAGCAGACACCCCGTCTCCTCCCTACAGGCCCCCCCACCAACAGCTCCCCACCTGGAAGCATTTCTGCCGAGGCTCCAGGAAGGGTCTGTAGCTTCTGTCTAACGTGTATTTCCCCAGATATTTTGAGAGACAATTGCAGGTTTGCAGGAAGTACCTCCTACACTAGTGGAGACCGTGCTTGGAGGTTTGGGGTCCTGCCCTCTCCAGCGCCACCCCTGGCCCAGGCAGACTCTGCTTGGGTGGGTGGGCTGGTGTGTATGGAGCCCCCCCCCAACGCCCCCCCCCCCCAAGAAGGAAGAGTCCCTTCCACCAAACTCGCCCTCACGGAGCAACAGGGTTGGCGGCCGTGGGAACTGCCCTCTGGGTTTCGATCTACATTTAAACCCAGCATCCCAGCTCCTGCCCCCAGCACCCCAATCTCTGGTACTTGTCTTGTGGCTCGGTAGGCCCTAACCCTTGAGCCCTGGGTCTTCCCAGCTTCAGGCACTAAAACCATTTTTATTTAAGAAGCCCTGGTAGTGCAACAGTTAAGTGCCCACTCGGTTGCAAACCGAAAGTTTCTTGGTTTGGACTCACCCAGCAGCGCCTCGGAAGAAAGAGCCGGCAATCTGCCCCCATAAAGATTACAGCTTAGGAAAGCCTATGGGGCGGTTCTACTCTGTCACTTGGGGTGGCTCTGAGTCGGAATCGACTCGAGGGCACCCGAACACAGCAACACCATTTTGATTTCCTTTGTCCTTCCGCAGGGTGGAGATTTTCTCAGTTTAGCAAGGTTTGAGGTTCTCCTGCAGCCATTCTGAGTTCGAAGTGCTTCTGAGACAGCCAGTGAGGTCCAAACCACCACGGGCCAGGTCCTCCCACTGTCCACGGGGCTTTGGACAAGGGCAAGCAATGGCGGCCCCCCGCCCGGCAGCTCACACGCATTGCCGTGGCAAACCTCCTCCACCACTGCCCCCACTTTGCAGGTGGGGAGACTGAGGCTCACAGAGGTGAAGTCGTGCAGCTGTGCCCCACGGCAAGTGCCTGCAGACCCCAGAGACAGGACCCTGCCACAGACCAGGCAGGGTGGCCCAGGGTCCAAGGGGGGACAGTGTTGGGGAGGCCCTGAGGGAGCGGGTCCCTCAGAGGCTCACAGCAGCCAGCTCTCAGAGCTGCCTGCCCCTGCCCACTTCTCACAGCTCAGGAGGCTGACAGTGGACGCCCGGCTGCCCGGCCAGCATGGAACCTGGCATCCCAGGAATGTGATGGGCCACCCAAAGGCCGACTCCCACAGGGACTGGCTTGTTAGGTCTGCTGGCCTCCTGCCCTGCCCACCGCACCCCTCCGCACCCAGTTCCTGAGACAGCCAGCAGGGTTCAAATGACCACTGCTGGTTAAGCAGGGAAGAAAGCCCCAGTCCAGCGGCTGGATGGCCTCCCTCCCCGCCCTCTCCCTTCTTCAGAGGGCTTCCATTCAGGAGGCCCTGGCCGCTGTTTCTCAGCTCCTTGAGGAAAAGAACCATTTGGAGAGATAGGAGGAAGAGAGAGAGAGAGAGAGAAAGAGTCACTGAAAGAGAGAAACAGGGAGACAGAGAGAGAGGGAGACAGGCAGAGAGGGGAGACGGGCAGGGAGAGAGAGAGAAAGATTCCCACTCATAGCAACCTTATAGGACAGAGTAGAACTGCCCCGTAGGGTTTCCAGGGAGTGGCTGGTAAATTCTAACTGCTGACCTCTTGGTTAGAAGCTGAGCTCTTAACCACTGTGCTACCAGGGCCCCACTGTAACAAGAAATCCCCAAATATACTAGCTTAAATCAGGCACATTATTCCTCTTTCCCACAGAAGCCCAGGTAAACGATACAGAACCAATATGGCAGCTTGATGGAACTGTTAACAAGGCTCCACCAAGTCGGTGCTCAGCCACTCCTTGAGGATTGCCCTTGTCTACCAGGTCAAAGCTGCCTCATGCCCTCATCTGAATTCCAGCCCGTGGAAGGAGGAGAGGCAAGATGTGGTCATTGCACACAGCACTCACAAGTCCAGGAGGCACCATTCATGTCGTGCTCCAGGCGAACAGCACCCCTGAAGCACAGCTGAGGGCTTCTCGCATCCCATTGGCTAGAAGTATCACGTGACCGGGCCCAGTTGCAAAGAAGGCTGGGAAATGCAGTCTTCAGCCAGCAGCCATGACCCAGCTGAAACTTCTTCCTAGAGAGGAGAACAGAAGTTCTCAAAGTGAGGTTTCAGGAGGTCCAAGTGATCCAAATTATTTTCATCATTGCACTAAAACGTTCGCTGTCTCTTCTTCCTCTCTCTCACGGGAACACGGTGGAGTTTCTCAGAGGTCATATGATGTGTGATGACATCATCACTCTGGTGGCTAATGGAATGTTTGCTTGTATATTCTGGTGTTTGAAAGTTTTCTGTTTTCATTTTGAATGCAGTAAATAGAATAGATAAAACCCACATCATTAAAATCTCTTTGGGGTCCTCAATCATTTTTAAGTTACAAACGGACCCCAAGACCAAACATTTGAAGAATTGCTGGACTAGAAGAAAATAAAACAGATGTTGGGAAGACAAGTAGCAGAAACATATGCCACAGCTGGAAATCCATAAGAATTCCTCAGATTCGCACCTTGCTGCACACTCAGGGCCAGAGTGTGGCTCTTAGAAATTTGGAGATAGACACTGTATGACCCAGTCCTGATCCTAATCACGACAGCAGTCATTCAAGGCCAGGTGGTGCTCAGGGCTCCACCTGCACTTTGCTATTTAGTCCTCACATGGGTCCCTGTGCAGTAAGACAGCGCTGGATCCAAGTCCTGGGTATGCTGCTTCCGAGTTGTGGAACCTTTTGCAAGTTACTCTGAAGCTCAGTTTCCTCATCTTTAAAACGGGGGTAAGGGATGGGGACATCGGTGGTTCAATGGCAGAATTCTCATCTTCTATGAGGAAGTTCAGTTCCCAGCCAACGCATTTCACGCACAGCCACCGCCCCGTCTGTCAGGGGAGGTGTACATGTTGCTATGGTGCTGAACAGGTTTCAGTAGAGCTTCCAGACTAAGACGGACTAAGAAGAAAGACCTGGCAATCCACTTTTGAAAATCAACCAACGAAAACCCTGTGGATCACAACAGTCTGATCCTCAACCCATCATGGGTATGGCTTAGGACTAGGCAGGGTTTCATTCCATTGTGCATGGGGTCTCGTGAGTTGGGGGCCTACTCGACAGCAGCTAACAATAACATCATCCTTGGTGGACATTCTACTTTAGAGAATAAAGAAAACCAAAGACACAAGGGAAAGATCAGTCTGAACCACAACCACCACAGCCTCCACCAGACTGAGACCAGCACAACTAGATGGTGCCCGGCTACCACCACCGACTGTTCTGACAGGGATCACAGTAGAAGGTCCCAGGCAGAACCAGAGAAAAATGCAGAACAAAATTCTAACTCACAAAAAAAGACCAGACTTACTGGTCTGACACACTCTGGAGAAACCCTGAGAGTATGGCCCCCGGACACCCTTTTAGCTCAGTAATGAAGTCACTCCTGAGGTTCACCCTTCAGCCAAAGATTAGACAGGCCCATAAAACAAAATGAGACTAAATGGGCACATCAGCCCAGGGACAAGGACTAGAAGGCAGGTGAGGACAGGAAAGCTGGTAATGGGGAACCTAAGGTCAAGAAGGGAGACTGTCGACATGTCATGGGGTTGGCAACCAATATCACAAGACGTTATGTGTATTAATTGCTTAATGAGGAACTAGTTTGCTCCATAAACCTTCATCTAAAGTACAATAAAAATAAATAAATAAGATAATCCTTGGTGGACTTTAAAACAGGGGTGAGACCCTGGGAGCTTGTCATGAAGAGTAACCAGAATGAGTCCCGAAAGCACTGGGCACAGTGCCTAATGCTGGATTCTATAAGTGGTCAGCCTGGGCCAGGTGCAGGGCAGGTGGACTGGGAGAGAATTCCCAGCAGAGGGGAGAATCCATCCTCCCAAAGGCTCCAAAATACCACTCTCCACTCACCAGCCTTCCCTGACTCCGCAGGGTGTTCTCTCTCCTCAGGTCGGCATTCAAGGCCCTCCCCACCCTGGCTCAACCCACCTTGCAGGAGAGCTTTTTGTATGACTTTCGGATCTGATGAGCTCCAATTTTCCTGAGCAAGGGGGTCTCCCTGCTCAGAGCAGGTCGAGCTCGTCAGGCACACCATCATTGATCACTGGGCTGGGAGGGGCGGCTGGAAGGGGGCCTATTCACCAGTTCTCCCCCACAAACATTTGTAAACACATGCCTTCTTTATAACGTCAGCAAACAGAACATGTTTTCTTACTTAACAGGAAACGCAGCCGAATGGCTGGTTCGCCCAAGGCTGCGCCGGCTCTGCAAGCACGCGGCATCTGCAACCAGGACCAGGCCAGCCAACAACGGGGGTGGCCAAGCCCCTCTGCTTTGCCCGCGACGTTCCCCAGACAATGTTCCCTAGCCATTTGCACGTGGGCGGCCCAGAGGAGCCCCCAGCCCAGGCCTGGAAAGGGGCCTCTTTCCTCCGCACTGCCTTTGTCCCTGGGCACCAGGGCGGCAGTTCTCTGCCTGCTACTGGAGCCAGGCCGGGTCATAGGAAAAGAAATGTATTTCTAAGCACCCAAGCCCTTCTGCTGCCACAAGATCTTGAATGTCAGCACTGAGTGAGCAGGGACGCCCAAGGGTTATTGTCAGGAGCTGCAGCCAAGCCTCAGAAGGACACATATGTACGAGAACCCCCGAAGGGTCTGGAGAATTAACCCCCGCCCCGTCTTCCGGGGGTGCGGGTAAAAAATCCTCCCTCTCCTCCTCCTCCTCCTCCTCCTCCCCTTCTTCCTCTCCTCTCTCTCCCCTCTCCTTCTCTCCCTCCCGCCTTGGGGGAGGAGGCTCTGCCAGGTGGGGGCCGCTGCGCTGCGCCATTCATGGAGCTGAGACGGAGGCTGCACGCGGAGCCCAGGGCGTCCCGCGGCCGCTGATTGGTTCTCGCGGCCAGCAGCTCAGCCAATCCGCTGTCTGGGAAGCTGGGCCATTCATGAAAGCGGGAGGCCTGCCCTTGCCGCTCGGCGGCGGCCAGCGGGGAGGAAGCGCGGGGGGCGGGGGAGCCCCCGGGTTATCGCTGTGCCTCGCGGTCCCCTTTATGGCCGCCAGGCCTTCCGTCCCCGGCCGTCCCTCAGCCCTGGCCCCTCGCAGGCAAGACCTCGGCCAGAGGCTGCGGAACAGGCCGGACTTTCTGAAGGCTCCTGCCTCCCGGGCAGGACCTGGAAGCCGTACGCGGCCTCCCTTCAGTAAACTGTGGCCATGAAGTCTTTTTTCTTTCTCCTGCTGATTGAAATCATCTGTTTTTAGTTCCCTGACAAATTCATTGAGTTCCCTCTGAGGCAGGGGCCCCTCGCCCTGCAGCGTCTGTGTCTATAGACTGGGGCCCAGATGCACGCAATTTCATCTTCTTGACTTTGCATGGCCGCCAGTTTCCCAAGTCCACGGGAAGGCACATTTGTGTGGGTGGTGGCCTGCTGGCTTAGCAGCTCTGTCTCTGGCCACTTGCTGGCCATCGGTCCCCAAGCCCTGGCCCTCGGAGCTTCTGCAGTGTGGTCAAGCAAAGGCTCAGATGCCCACCTATCTGCCTCTTGAAAGGGAAAGGGCCAAGTGGAATGCTGGCTTCATCTTCCTGCAAGATGACTCCCTCATTTCTGCTCGAAACTCCAACCAATGGCTTAAAAATCACAGTCATAGGTCCCAGGTCAAGTTATATTTTGGGAGTGGTCATTCAGAGCTTGTCTGGGACGGGGGTAAGGGGTAGTGTCTGATTATGTACTTATCCCAGGGTAGTATGGTGTAGAGCATGCTAACTGGTGTCATGACCCTACCACCTGGCCTCCTATGAGAGCTCTCCAGGGAACTTCCCTCTCTGAGTCTCAGTGTCCTCCTCTGTAAAATGGGGACAAGAACACCTAGTCCTCAGCTACTGTGAGCATCCAGTGAACTATCAAATGCAGGGGACTGGAATCTGGGGAGAACTCAGTAACTTACATTGTGATGGTTGGTGAACTCAACAGTGAAGTAGAGGACAAAGGACGGGGTCTGGTTCTACTTCCGGGCCCCAGAGGCCAAGAGTTGGAGCCTCAACAGGGAGCGGTGGGCCCTGGAGGCCTCGGGAAGCTCCTTCTCAAGCCCCTGACATCCCCATCGCCACCCTGAAGCCTCTGGGGGCATAAGCATGTGGGGAATTTTTCTCAATGGAAAGATTTCTTCACAGTAAGAGTTTCACAAACCCCTCCCAGGCTATTGATAATGAATTTCGCCTTCTGAACTTCCAAGGGTGTTACATAAGCCTAAGAGATTGGTTTAAAAAAAAATGTGGCTAGAGATAGCAGGCGGGCAGGCTCTGCAGCTGTTCAAACTTTCGGCCACCTTCCCAGGCCACGAGGACTCCCTGCTCTCAAGCCTGTCAGAAAAGGGCTGGGATGTGAAGTATGAAATACACAGGGTGGGGGTGGGGAAGTGCCAAGGAAGACAGGGCTGCAGGCAGGAGGTGGGTGGGTCCTCTCAGAGACCTTTCCGGGGACCAACACCTCTCCCCAGGGCAGGAGCCCAGACTCCACATTTGGGGTGGGCAGAGAGGGTGCCACTCTGCTCCCAGGCAGGCTCATCACAGTTGGCTCTGCAGCAGCCACACAGTGAGATGGTGCCCAGCTAACTGGCCCGTGGTTGTTGTGTTGTTGGCTGCCATCGAGTCCATTCCAACTCATAGCGACCCCGTGTGACAAAGTAGAACTGCCCCCATAGGGTTTTCTTGGCTGCAATCTTTACAGGAGCAGACCAGGTCTTTTCTCCCATGGAGCAGCTTGTGGGTTTGAACTGTCACCATTTCGGTTAGCAGCCAAGTGCTTAATAGTTGCACCACCAGGGCCATGGAGGGATGAGGAAATCGAGACCCATGGGTGGGCAGGGAGATGGTTTTCCTCTGTGGCGAGTCCCTCCAGCAGTCACATGAGCCTGGGAGGTGGGGACCACTGAGAGCAATGAAAGAGGCAGAAAGAGGAGCTGGCTGGCTGGGGTTCTGCTCAGGGCTGAGTGTGGCTTCTCTTTCTATCCATCTCCTTAAACCAAAGGTGTTGGGGTAGAAAGGGCTGTGGGTTTCCTAATCTGCTCTGCATTCTGGCTTCAGCAATGCAAACAAAACTTAAAAATGCTCCGTGATCCATGTGAACGTGGGGCAGAGGCATAGATAAACCCTAAGTGACTTCAGTCCAGTCATCTCCTTCTATGGACCTTCCTTTCCTCATGGAAAATGGTGATTCCAATGGACACTTGGCAGCTGGCCAGTGGAAACAGGTTGGAAATGCTTTAAATGCCATGGAAATATGTTGGAAATGCTTTAAATGCCATGAAAATATGTTGTCGTTAGTTGCTGTCAAGTCAGCCCTAACTCATGGCAGCCTTATGTACAACAGAACAAAACATCACCCTGTCCTGCATCATCTTCATGATCGTTGGTATGTTTGAATCCATTGTTGCCACTATGGTGTCAATAGCCATGGTATGGACTGACACAAAGCATGGGAATCTGTTGTTGTTGTTAGGTGCCATTGAGTCAGCTCCGACTCATAGTGACCCCATGTACAACAGAACGAAACACTGCCTGGTCCTGAGCCATCCTCACAATTGTAGCTATGCTTGAGCCCATTGTTACAGGCACTGTGTCAGTCCATCTCGTTGAGGGTCTTCCTCTTTGTTGCCAACTGTCTAATTTACCAAGCACGCTGTCCTTCTCCAGGGACTGGTCCCTCCTGATATCCTGTCCAAAGTATGTGAGATGAAGTCTTGCCATCCTTGCTTCCAAGGAGCACTTTGGCTGCACTTCTTCCAAGACAGACTTATTCCTTCTTCTGGTAGCCCATGGTATATTCAATATTCTTCGCCAACACCATATTTCAGAGGCATCAGTTCTTCTTCAGTCTTCCTTATTCATAGCCCAGCTTTCGCATGCATATGTGGCAGTTGGAAATATCATCGCTTGAGTCAAGCACACCTTAGTCCTCAAAGTGATATCTTTGCTTCTGAACACTTTAAAGAGGTCGTTGGCAGCAAATTTGCCCAGTGCAATGTGTCGTTTGATTTCTTGACTGCTGCTTCCATGGGTGTTGATTGTGGATCCAAGCAAAACGAAATTCTAGACAACTTCAATATTCTTTCCATTTATCATGATATTTTTTATCAGTTCAGTTGTGAGGATTTTTGTTTTGTTTATGTTGAGGAGTAATTTATACTGAAGGCTGTGGTCTTTGATCTTCATCAGTTAAGTGCTTCAAGTCTTCTTCGCTTTCATCAAGCAAGGTTGTGTCATACGCATATCATACGATGTTAATAAGGGTTCTTCCAATCCCGATGCTGCGTTCTTCTTCATATAGTCCAGCTTCTTTCAGATTATTTGCTCAGAGTACAGATTGAATAAGTATGTTGAAAGGATATGACCCTGACATACACCTTCCCTTACTTCAGACCATGCAGTATCCCTTTGTTCTGTTCAAACGACTGCCTCTTGGTCTATGTTCTGCACAAGCACAATTAAGTGTTCTGGAATTCCCATTCTTAATGTTATTCATAATTTGTTATGATCCACACAATCAAATGCCTTTGCATAGTCAATAAAACGCAGGTAAACATCTTTCTGGTATCTCCTGCTTTCAGCCAAGATCCATCTGACATCAGCAATGATATCCCTCATTCCATGTCCTCCTCTGAATCCTGCTTGAATTTCTGGAGGTTCCCTGTCGATGTACAGCTGCAACCATTTTTGAGTTATCTTCAGCAAAATTTTACTTCCGTGGAAATCTAGGGTATTTTAAAATGTTAAAGCACAGAACATGGCATTCAGAACTTACAGGCATGATTAGAAAGTGTATCTGTCAAGATGGGCTAGGTCATGCCCCAGTAACAAGCAACCCCCCAAGTCTCAATGGCTTAAAAATGGGTCAGCAAACATCTTCTGCAAAGGGCCGAACAATAAATATTTTAGGCTATGTGGGCCATACAGTCTCTGTCGCAACTCCTCAACTCTACCGTTGTAGCACAAAGCAGCCACAGAAAGGCCATAAATGAATGGGCTGTGTTCCAATAAAACTTTATAAAGTGGTGAGCCAAATTTGGCCCGTGGGCCATAGTTTACTAACCCTTGACTTCAAATAACAAAGCTTTATCTTTCATTTGTGTCACACATCTAGGGGGGCAAGGGCTGCTCTCTGCACACTCCCAAGGACTGGGGTGATGGTGGGCCCTTCTCAACCCAGACTTCCACCTTCACACAATGACTCATGCAATGGGACTTAGAATTTCTGCCCACAAGTGAGACACACCCCTTCCTCTTGCCATTCATTGGGCAAGCCAGTCACCAGGCCACACCTGACTTCAGAGGGAATGAGGAAGCACAGTCTTGTTGTTTGCCCAGAAAGCAGAGAGCTGGGAATATCTATGAAGAGTCTTAAGTCTTCGGCCTGTGTCTTAGTTATCTAGTGCTGCTATAACAGAAATACCACAAGTGGATGGCTTTAACAAAGAGAAATTTATTCTCTCACCGTCTAGGAGGCTAGAAGTTCGAATTCAGGTCGCCAGCTCCAGGGGAAGGCTTTCTCTCTCTGTCGGCTCTGGAGGAAGGTCTTTGTCATCAATCTTCCCCTAGTCTAGGAGCTTCTCCTTGTAGGAACCCCCGGTCCAAAGGATGCACTCTGCTCCTGGTGCTACTTTCTTGGTGGTATGAGGACCCCATGTCTCTCTGCTCGCTTTGCTCTTTTATATATCAAAAGAGATTGATTTAAGACACACCCTAATCTTGTAGATTGACTTCTGCCTCATTAACATAACTGCCTCTAATCCTGCCTCATTAACATCATAGAGGCAAGATTTACCATACATAGGAAAATCACATCAGATAACAAAATGGTGGACAATCACAAAATACTGGGAATCATGCCTAGCCAATTTGTCAGATATTTTGGGGGCACACAATTCAATCCATGACAGACTCCCAAGTTAAAAGAACTCATTTCTTGTTCCCTCCTCAGCTGCCAACTGACTGTGGCCCTTGGTGGTCTCCCCCTCCTTTCTCTGACCTGTGATTCCCACCTGTGAAAGAAAGACGTTGAGCTGCAGGTTTTGTAAGTTTCTTCCAGGCCTGGGAGCAGCACCGTCATTGTGGACCCCACTTTTCCTAGACTGGGACAAGGTGTTCATTTCCACTGAACAGCCCATGGAACAAGCACAAAGCATCATTTGGTCCAGGGTAGGTCAGAGCAGGGCCTGGCATTTGGAAGTTCTTCCAAATACCAGAATTTTGAACCCCCGCATTCAACTGTCACTTGGGATGGCATGGCAGGAGTGTCTACTGCCTCTTCCCACCAAGTGTGACAGTTAGCAAGCTGGACTCAGGCTTTGTTAGGGTTGGTGCTAGATATGGCTTCCAGTCGGTGAGGAGAGGAGGGAAACTGGGTTTATGATGAAGGGTGAAGTGAATTGGAGAGTGATGTTTAATATTATGTTAATATTATAATAATATTAATATTGTGTGTTGACTAAGCTGTGATTCTCGTGGTTTGGCAGACACTGGATTGGGTGCTCTTCCACGAGGTAATATAATGTAATCATCTTCCATGATGGAATCTGATGTGATCAGCCAATCAGTTGAAAGAGCAGTTTCCTTGGGGATGTGGCCTACCTCCAGAATAGAAATGGATGTTCAGGCAGGACATGTGGCTAGTCCTGCTCTGGCCACATGTCCAGGCCAACTCAGACAACTGGGAAGGGGACAGTGAGAGGACACCCCAATTCAACTGAGATTCGAGCCTCCTTGCTCTTCTTAGAACTTCTCAGATATCTTGCCGCCACAGAGCTTTTGCACATTCTATTCTTTCTACCTGGATTGTTGTTGCCCCAGGTAACCTCGTACCTCCCTTTCTCACCTCCTTCCTACCTTTGTCGGCTGTCACCTTCTCAGGGAGACCTTCTTGGAGCCCACTTCACACACTTCCTATGCCTCCACTGTGTGTTCTCTTTCCCCATAACTTTGGTCTCCTTCCGAATTACTATAACCAGTAACCAGTTGCCTTCAAGTTGACCCCAATTCATGGCGACCCCACGTGTGTCAGAGTAGAACTGCACTCAATAGGATTTCAGTGCCTGATTTTTCAGAAGTACATCACCAGGCCTTTCTCCCAAGGTGCCTCTGTGTGGACTAGAACCACCAATCTTTCGGTTAGCAGCTGAACACATTAACCGTTTGCACCACCCATGGACTCCCCAAATTACTATAGAATTTCTTTACTTTTGGGGCCTGTTATGTTTCCAACACCCAGAGTATAAGCTCCATCAGGACAGAGTTTCTTGTCTATTTTATTCTTTGCACCCAAACCAGTGCCTGGCACATAGGTTTTTGTGATTGTGTGATTCCGACTCATAGCGACCCTATAGGACAGGGTAAAACTGCCCGGTAGGGTTTCCAAGGCTGTAATCTTTACAGGAGCAGACAGCCAGATCCCTCTCACAGAGTCGCTAGTGGGTTCAAACCGCTGACCTTTCAGTTAGCAGCGGAGCACTTAACCATTGTGCCACCAGAGCTCCATTAGCACATACTAGGTACTCAATAAAAACTTGTCAAACGAAAGAATGAATTTATAACACTAAGGATCGAAGCAAGGCAGCAACAGTCTACCTCTGAGTCTGCTGTCAAAAGAGGAAATAGGAAACAAATCCCAGCAAAATCATGCCCAGAATCTGCCTTAGAAGCCTCATGGCTGCTCAGAAAAACCAGTGACCAGCTGCTCACGCATGCAAACGCTTTTCACACCAGAGCGGAATCTCCTCACCGCCCACCCTGGTATCTGCAGTAAAGACCCCTCAGGGGCAGAAGATGCCTAGCTGAGGTTAGGAATGGCTCCCCTCACTTTGCCTCCCACGGGACCCCGTGGCCTCGCAGAACTGTGATCTCGTAGGGGATTGCCCATGTCCTGCAGGAAAATGCCAACTGGCTGTCTGGTCTCCCTGCTCTGTGGAATTGTGGGAAATCAACTCATAAGTCACAGTGGAAGAAAGTGAGAAGAGAAAGATGCCCTTTTGGGGTTTGACAAGATTTCTCTTTTAAGGGGAGACTTTGGATATGGAGACAGAGCCGTGGTGGTGCAGTGGTTAAGTGCTCAGCTACGAACCAGAAGGTCGGCGGTTCAAATCCACCAGCCGCACCATGGGAGAAAGACGTGGCAGTCTGCTTCTGTAAAAACTGCAGCCTTGGAAACCCGATGGGGCAGTTCTCCTCTGTCCTAGAGGGCTGCTAGGAGTCGGAATCGACTCCACGACAACAGGTTTGCTTATTGATTTATTTCGGATCTGGGAGTTAGGGTGTATTTCTTGTCTTTTTTTATTTTTTTGAGCTTGTTACAGATAAAAATCAGTATTTCTGATGGGCCTGCAAAGGACCTTTCTTGTCGAGAGGAAACTTACAGAAAGGAAAATCTTCGCAAGTGAAAAGTGGAAATGCTAAACTTAGATCCCAGAAGGTGGGGATGGGAGGCCTCCTTCCTCATTTTCTCCCAGCCCCTGTGGTTTTCACTCCTCATCTCAACCCCTCCCCCCTCACACTCTTTCACCCCAGACGGGGTTAGGGGGAAGGGAATCACGGGAGGATGTTTTGTTAGGTGCCGTTGAGTCAATTCCAATTCATAATGACCCCATGTGACAGAGTGGAACTGCCCCAGAGGGTTTTCTAGGTTGTAATCTTTACAGAAGCAGACGGCCAGGGCTTTCTCCTATAGAGCGGCTGGGTGAGTTCTAACTGCTGACCTTTCGGTTAATGAACCTTTCGGTTAGCACTTAACAATTGCACCACCAGGGCTTCATCATGGGAGGAACTTGGGTGGCAAGAACTTGGGTGCTGCATCCTTTTGGAATGGTGACATTAGGAAAAAAATGCAACCTCAGGAGGCCAGCCAGAGCACACCGAGCGTGGGCTGTCCGTGCCGGTCCCCACGTTGGCTGGTGGCTTGGCGGTGGGTGCTGCCGTACCTTCTCTGGACGGCTCGGGCTGGGCCTGGGCGACGAGGCAGCACTGGTCTGCAGCTGTGGCCTGAGAATGGGGACGCTCCCACTCAGAGGCAAAAGGCCCAGCCGCCCTCTGCTCTTCTTTGTTTGGCTCTGAAAGGCTTGGGCCCGCAGCCGCCAAGGCCCATGTGTCACTCTGGACATTGAGAGATGAACTGTCCCCAGCCCAAACTGGGCTTGGGGCTTTCTGGAAGTGCGAGGCCTGTCATGTGACACGTCACCGGCACAAAGCTCTGGAGACAATGGGGCCTGTTGAGCACATTCACGGCAGGCACTGGAGGAGAAGCCTCTGAAGTCGGTGCTGATGCACGGGGCAGGCTGCGTGCCGGTCACCATAGCCACTGTGTGGCCCCACACGAGGCCGGCTCAGGGGCTCAGCACGGGAGGTGGGATCCCGAGTCTCCGAGGCCGGTGTTTCCGATAACTGTTCCTGCCGGAGTCAGAGGCAGGATGGGATGGGGTCATCCGTGCCCTGCCTCCTAATGCTTGCCTCTAAAAATAGGCCTTCCTTCCTGCGTCCAGGGCTCCACTGTGGCCCTGCAGGAAAATGCGTGTCCAAGGTGGATGGAGCCTCTGGAGGCACTGACCAGCCGCGCACTCACAGGCTGGGCTGCAGGGAAGTGTCACCAGGGCCCTGGGGGGTGACATCTGGCCCTCACTTCCTCGCTTCCTCGTGGCTCCTGCCCCTCCATTGATGAATAAAGCACATTTTTGGAGCCTGAGTCACGGCTAGGGGAGGAGGGAAGGGGGGTGTGTTGGGGACTAGCAGGGGTGCACCCCAGGGGCACATCTCCTGCTGGGATGGCAGAGACTGTTTCCTTGCAAAACTTTCTCTCCTGCCTCCACTCTGGGAGGCTGTGGCCACCCAACTCCCCACGGAGCATGGAGGCCACAGCCCTGGGAAGGCCGTCCCCCACCCATGCCACTGCTGCTGTCCCCACTGCCGGGAGGCCTGTCCTGCCGCCCAGGCATGAGTCACAGGGCGCGCTGGGCAGTGCCCTGCGGATTCAGGAGCCGAGCCCGTTTCCTGCAGATAAGCAGCAAGTGGAAGGGAAACCTGGCAGGGAGGGGGCAGCCATGCAGCGAGATAGTACGGCCTTCAAAGCCCGCAGTGCTAATTAGCAATTCCAAGCATAGTTTGAACAGCGCTGAGGGATTTCCTCATCAGAATAAACTTCCTCCACTTTACCTTCGTTTTTTTGGCATTTGATAGGACCCTCTCTTGTGTCTTCTCTATTTATTTTTTCTCCCTCCAAGAGGCAGGAAGAACAAGGCTGGGCCCTGCTGTGGGCGGCCGACCGGCCAGGCAGGTAAGGAGAAAGAAATGTCTGAAGCCTGGCCAGCTGCTCTGGAAACCTGTCCTCCCACCTCTCATGGGCCACTTGCTGGTGCTTCTCTTTTGCCGGCAAACCACGTTTCCCGCTCATCTCGGCTCTGCAGGCGGCTGTCAGGAGGCCTGGGGTGGTGGCGAGGAGGGGTGTCCTGCAGTCACCTGGCCCCACACCTGGGTACACTCCACACCTGTTCTTAGGTCTCTCCCCCCAGGTGTCAGGCTCTCCTCTGCAGGTTGGCCCCACCACAGTGGAAGCCCCAGTCCTGGGCCCAAGGGCAAATATCAGCTGGAACTAACTGGTCAGGGGCCACTCAAGGCACAGAAGCCCAGGGAGTGTCTCAACATGCTCTGGGACCAGGGGTGAGGGAACATCCACCTGGGCCCCAAAGGGACTGCTGAGCAGTGCAGGGCCCTGAGATACTCGCTGGGACTGAGTGGCAGCTCATTTGTAGCTTCCCTGCCTGACCCTCTGTGCTGGGCGGTGAGGATACCTGCTGTGTGTGTTCTGTCGCCAGGCATCCTGGGCTGTTGCTTCCTGAGGCTGTCCGATGCCTCTGAGGCCAAATTTTAGCCACAATAGGTGATTTCCTAAAGGATCTGCTGATGCTTGGATTTGACAAGCCTCTCTGGGTCTGAGATGGAATTAGATAAGGTTTGTTTGGGGATGGACAATCTGTCAGGAAATGAGATAGAGGCTGATGATGGAGCTAATATCACTGCAGGTTATTTTAGGAAAGAAGTGTCCCTGGAGGCCCCCATCAGTCTTTCTGAAGACAGCCAAACAGAGGCTTTAGCCTACCGGGGGACGGGTGCCCATTCCATACAATGTCCAGGAGTGGGCTTTCAGGGCCTTCGCCAATGAGAGGAGTCCCCGGGTCATGCAAATGGTGAACACGCTCTGCTGCTAGCCAGAAAGTTGGAGGTTCAAGTCCACCCAGAAGCCCTGAGAAGAAAGGCCGGGTGATCTACTTCCAAAAGGTCAGTCGTTGAAAACCCTGTGGTGTGCACATTTCTACTCTGACACACATGGGGTTGCCACGAGTCAGAGTCAGCTCCACAGGAACTGTTTTTTTTCTCCAGTGAGAAGTAGTCCTGTTGAGGCAGCAACAGGGACATTCCCACTTTGGAACAGGACAATTATTTCCTCAACTCAAGGCTGACTGGGTGGAGCCCAGAATTCAATGCTCATAGCCCAGCAAAGAGCTGGGACCAGTAGGAGCCAAAGAGAGAGAAGGAGGGAGGTAAGGAAAGAAGGATAGAGGGGGCAAGTGGGGGGTGGGGAGAAAGGAAAGAAGAGATGATGGATGGATGGATGGATGAAGAGAAGGATGGACGGAGAGATGGGGGACGGATGATGGAAGGAAGGAAGGTTGATGGGTGGATGGACGGGTAGGTAGATGGGTGGATGGACGGGTAGGTAGATGGGTGGATGGACGGGTAGGTAGATGGGTGGATGGACGGGTAGGTAGATGGGTGGATGGACGGGTAGGTAGATGGGTGGATGGACGGGTAGGTAGATGGGTGGATGGACGGGTAGGTAGATGGGTGGATGGACGGGTAGGTAGATGGGTGGATGGACGGGTAGGTAGATGGGTGGATGGACGGGTAGATAGATGGGTGGATGGACGGGCAGGTAGATGGGTGGATGGACGGGTAGGTAGATGGGTGGATGGACGGGCAGGTAGATGGGTGGATGGACGGGTAGGTAGATGGGTGGATGGACGGGCAGGTAGATGGGTGGATGGACGGGTAGGTAGATGGGTGGATGGACGGGTAGGTAGATGGGTGGATGGACGGGTAGGTAGATGGGTGGATGGACGGGCAGGTAGATGGGTGGATGGACGGGCAGGTAGATGGGTGGATGGATGGGTGGATGAAAGAAAGGAAGTGGACATGGATGGATGAGTGCGTGGGTGGATGGATGGACGGGTTGGTGGGAGGTGAAGGATGGATGGATGGATGGACAGATGTATGGAAGAATGGCAGGAAGGAAGGATGGCAGCACCAAATTGGTTTTAACTGTGTAGTTTTGTAAAATACTTCCTATTCTTTTTTTTTTTTTTTTGCAAGAAGAAAGGAAGAAGTAAATTAAATAAAAGTAAATTCTAGAGCCCCTTTGTTGCTGCAGTTCAGCCAACAGTAAGGAAAGCCTGTTTCTCAAGCTGGAGGGGTGGCTGGCCCGTCCCCAGAGGCAGTGACTGCCTGACACAGCCATGGGCTGCGTTTCAGGTGTACAAATCACCACCTCCACTTGGCTACATAAAGACGCTCATACAGTTGTTCTCTGGCCCCTCCTCCTGGCTGATCTCTCCACCAGGGCCCAGACTCCCAGGCCCCTCTCTGACCACCACAACTCCACTCAGTGGAGAGCTGACCCCCTCTGCAAGCCCAGCCCCAGCCAGACTTAGGCCCTTGCAAACAACCCCAGCAACCCCAATAATAGTAGAATCTGCTGTGATGGAAGGCTGCCATGTGCCAGACCCTGCGCCAAGCCCCTTCTGTGTAGTGTCTGTTTACTCTTTTACCCCCCAGCAGTGGTTGCTGGCATTGTCCAGAGGAGGCCAGCACGGACCACTGAGTCTGTCACATAAGCAGGGGGACAAACGGAGATTGGAACCCAGTCAAGCTAAGTACAGAAGACGACCTAAAGGCAGGAAGAAAAGCCAGAGGAAGAAAAGCAGACATCAAGGCAGGAAGTGGAAGCTGCTGGGGCTGGGTGAGGACAGAGGAAGAGGGAGGCAGGACAGGGCCAGAGGGAGGGAGAAGCGAGAGAAGAAGCAGCTCTTCTCTGGTGAGTAACTGGGAGGAAAGGCAGATTTTGAGGAAAATCTGTGTTGTGGCCAATGTCATTCTCCCCATTTCTGAATAAAATCTCTATTAGAAATTGAGGCAGATGTTACCAATCCACCCAATGTCCCTTTCTTTCTTAGCAGAACCCAGATTTTGTTCAGGGTGACATCACAACCCCCTAAAACATTCTATTTCCCAGCCTCCCTTGCAGTTGAAGGTGGCCGTGAGCATCAGCTTTGGCCAACAAAGCTTGCAAATCGCCATCCAAGGCACAACAATTGGTCTCTATTCAACTGGAGCAACAGAGGAAGAAGGAGAGTCAGGAATAGGAGGAGAAAGTGGAATGTGTAGCTAATTGCCTCCATGAACAAATGCCTTTTTGCCACGAGACCACAAGAACTGGACCGTGCCCGGCTACCATTACTGAACGTTTTGATCAAAGAATTCTATAGAAGAATCTTTGATTGAAAGGAGGAACAAGTAGAACAGAATTTAAAATTTTCATGGACTGCAGATTTTCTGGAGCCACGGAGGCTGGATGAACCCCTGAACTATTGCCCTGAGAGAATCTTTAAACCTTAAACCAAAACTATCCCCTGAAGTCTTCTTAAAACCAAACAACAGTTTAGCTTAACTAGTAAAGGATGTCTGCCTTGAGCATTGTGCTCTTTCATGATCTATCTATCTGGGATCAAACTGACAACAGCAACTAGGATGATTAGACAGGAACCTTAGGGGGTTTATGTTAATAGGGGAGTTTATGTTAATAGGGGAGGAATAATTCAGAAACGGTGAGAATGGCTGCACAGTTCAGTAAATGTAATCAGCATCACTTTTGTACCTGCAGAAACTGTTGAATTGGTGTATGTTTTGCTGTGTATAGTCTCAATAACAGCACCAAACTAAATAAGTGAAATCAGCCGGGTGTTCCTGAGAAAAGTTTGCTTAGCTCATCTAGCCACTGCTCCTTGCATCTCCATTTTTCTTCTGCAAGGAAAGCTGAAATGACGCCTGGAAGCACAGCAACCATATTGTCACCATGAGGACAAAAGCCACCATGCCGAGGATGGCAAAGCAGCACACCTCTGACCGGTCCAAAATGGCACTGTCTTCTGGAAAAAAAAAAATCCTTCCTCTGCTTTGACCACGGGCTTGAATGAATGTTGTGTCTTTTTTAAAGAGACTTTAATTTTTAGAATAGTTTTAGGTTCACAGAATTATTGTGAGGATAGTTCACAGAGTTCCCATGTACCCCACACCCAGTTTCCCATATTGTTAACATCTTATGTAAGTGTGGCACATTTGTTACAGTTGTTGTTAGGTGCCCTTGAGTCAGTTCCAACTCATAACAACCCTGTGTACAACAGAACGAAACAGTGCCCAGTCTTGCACCATCCTCACAACCATTGTTATGCTTGAGCCTATTGTTGCAACCACTATATCAATCCATCTTGTTGAGGGTCTTCCTCTTTTTTGCTGACCCTCTACTTTACCAAGCATGATGTCCTTCTCCTGGGACTGGTCCCTCCTGATAACGTGTCCAAAGTACGTGAGACGTAGTCTCGCCATCCTTGCTCCTAAGGAGCATTCTGGCTGTACTTCCTTCAAGACAGATTTGTTCGTTCTTCTAGCAGTTCTTCTGTTACAGTTCATGAACCAAGATTGATACTTCATTGTTAACTAAAGTCCATACTTTATGCAGATTTCCTCAGTTTTCCCTAATGTCCTTGTTCTTTTCCAGGATTCCATCCAAGACCTTCTTGGGCTCCTCTGGGCTGTGATAGTTTCTCAGACTTTCCTTGCTTTTGATGACTACCCTGGTTGCACAGTGGTTAAGAGCTATAGCTGCTAATCAAAAGGTCGGGAGTTTGAATCCACCAGATGCTCCTTGGAAACCCTATAGGTCAGTTCTACTCTGTCCTATAGGGTTGCTATGAATCAGAATCAACTCAACAGCAATGAGTTTTTGGTTTGGTCAGATATTTTGTATAACGTCCCTCTACTGGGATTTGTCTGGTATTTTTCTCATGAAGAGAATGGGGCTATGGGTTTGGGGAGGAGGATCACAGAGCTAGAGCGCCGTTCTCATCACATCTTATCAAGGATACACACTATTAACATGACTCACTACTGTTGATGTTGACCTTGGTTACCTGGCTGAGGTCCTGCTTGTCAGGCTTCTCCTGACAAACACTGGGTAGTTACTCTTTTTTTTTTTTTTTTTCCCTTCCTACCATGTTCTTTGGAAGGAAGTCACTGTGAACAGCCCACATTTAAGGAGTGTGGAGTAGCTACTCCAGGGTAGAGTAGCTGCATAACATATTTGGAGTTCTTATGCGTGGGAAGATTTGTCTACTGCCCCGACCCCCCATTCGTTAATATATTCAATTGTTTACTTATTCCAGTATAGACTCAAGAGTATTTATTCGAGACAATGGTGATGGAATAATTTGGAAAAGGATAGTGAGAATAGAAGCACAACTGGAAGAACGTAATCAATATCATTGAATTGTACATGTAGTATATTTTTGGCTACGTATATTTTCACCAAAAAAAAAAAAAAAAAGATCCGCTAAGGTTGAGAAGGGAGAGTGTTGACATGTCATGGGGTTGTTGACCAATGTCATAAAACAATATGTGTACTGACTATTTGATGAGAAACTATTTGTTCTGTAAACCTTCACCTAAAGTACAATTTTTTAAAAAAAGAGTATTTATTCGAAGCAGTCTTTTTACAAATCCCACACCCCTAGTCCCAGTTGCTTGGCCCAGGGTTGGGAGCCCAGTCCAAGCTGGGCCAATCAGTGCCCCTCTCCAAGATATTGGGACTTAGAGCCAGAGACATAAAGCATCGCAGCCTCTTCCTGTTGGCAAAGATGAAAAAACTGAGCAGCTGGCAGCCACATCTACAGGTCTGAAGAGGAAGCTGGTTAGAGGATGAGGCTGCAGCAGAGAGAGCGGCAGAGAGGCAGGGACTTGATGCCGCCGGGGTTCAGGTCCTTGGTCTGGTTTTCCTAGAGGCACATCCCCATGCCAGCCTTTCACGGTTGACTATGTGAGTCTGCATGTCTCCTTTGGCCCAAACAAGCTCAAGTTTGAGTTTGGCACTAGCAACAAAAGGGTCTCAAGATGTGCACCCGCCTCCCCAAAGGCCATGGTGTACCCTGCCATTGGCCACTGCCAGTCACATCCACGGGCACTTCAGACATTCTTTCAAAGAACTCCGGGTCCAGCAGGATGCTACTAACTGAAAGAGACCAAAAACCAACTAAAAGCAGCTTCAACAATGAGGGAAACGCATTAACTCACAAAGTGATAAACCCTGTGGTTTCAGGGTGATTTTAGCATCATCAAGGACTCAACTTCTTCCCATTTTTCTGCTTTGTCCTATTCAGCGCACTGCCTTTTGTCCTCTGCTGTTGACCAAGGAGTCGGGAAGGGTATTCTGCTGCAGTCAGGAGCCACACTGACTCATGGGCTCTGTGGTCTCTCCCAGAGAGCTGCCCTGCCCCTGGTGAGCCCTTGGTCTCCGTGGGCAGGCTGCCCTCCCTCCCGGCAGAGCTGAGAACGGGACATGAGAACAGCCGCCCAACCTGGGCATTTGATTTGGCTGACCTCAGGGACGCCCCTGCCCCTGGTGCCCGGGCCTGCTCAGAGCACACACCCCACCAGGCCCTCTCACCTCCTTCCTGCCTTGTTCTTGCCTTCAGCGCCACCCCTGGTGCCTCCACGACTTGTCTCTTGACTTTCCGCTGCCTCCACCCACCCCCCGAGCTCAGCAAGAATGGCTTCTTCTGCAGCCTTGGGCCCGGCTTGCACCCGCAGTCCATCTGCCCCTGTCGTCCTCTGCCCCAGCCAGCCAGGAACAAGAAGCCAGCTCCAGAGTCAGCCCTTGAATGGGTACCCACATGCATGGCCCCAGCAATGCTAACAAGGACAGCAGAACCTTGGGGACCCCAAAGAGGGCCCTCCAAGGCTCTGCCTGCACCCCAGGGGTCTGCCTGCTTTATCAGGAATCTCATGGATGGGTTCTGAGTTTCACAGGGCCCTGGAGGTCATCTGGCCAGTCCTCTCCCTGACACTTGAATGTCCCCTACCTGGGGACACGCAACCAGACCGGAGGGGTGTCTCAGCTCTGCTTCCTGACTTTCCCGACAGCCCTTCAGAAGCTACACACGTGTGCACACACATATACACATGTATACACTACACACGTGCACATGTGTACAATGTATACATGCACACAAGGCACATATATATATACACGTGCACCCTAGATACACGTGTGCACATTACAGTTACCCACACACATGAGTGCACACATGTATACACACGCACACACATGCACACACACACACATGCTCACACTCACCCTCCCGTTAGACAACTAGGTCCCACCTGGGACAAGGGTCTCTAAAGGACTCTGCAACCAGGGCAAAGCAACAGCTAAACCGCAACCAAAAGTTGTTGCCATTGTTAGGTTTCAACTCATTGTTCTGGGGACATTATTTACAAGCAAATGATGCCACCAAAGTCCTTTAAAAATGCATTCTCTCGAGGGGCCACCCTTCATCTGCAGTCTGCACGGTGATGGTTTGCTGAGCAGTGTTCACTCAGAACAACAGTTTGCCGCCCCAGGCGCCAGACCCTCAGTCCCTGTTTAGTGGAGCCTGCATTAGGGACAGCACGCGACCCTCAGTCCCCGATTAGTGGAGCCTGCGTTAGGGACGGTGCAGGACCCTCAGTCCCCGTTTAGTGGAGCCTGCATTAGGGACAGCACGCGACCCTCAGTCCCCGATTAGTGGAGCCTGCATTAGGGACGGTGCACGACCCTCAGTCCCCATTTAGTGGAGCCTGCATTAGGGACGGTGCACGACCCT
This sequence comes from Dugong dugon, assembly GCA_030035585.1. Lineage (NCBI taxonomy): Eukaryota > Metazoa > Chordata > Mammalia > Sirenia > Dugongidae > Dugong > Dugong dugon. Next base: position 135,197,410 of record CM057467.1, read on the forward strand.
CAGTCCCCGATTAGTGGAGCCTGCATTAGGGACGGTGCACGACCCTCAGTCCCCGTTTAGTGGAGCCTGCGTTAGGGACGGTGCAGGACCCTCAGTCCCCGTTTAGTGGAGCCTGCATTAGGGACAGCACGCGACCCTCAGTCCCCGATTAGTGGAGCCTGCATTAGGGACGGTGCACGACCCTCAGTCCCCATTTAGTGGAGCCTGCATTAGGGACGGTGCACGACCCTCAGTCCCCGTTTAGTGGAGCCTGCATTAGGGACAGCACGCGACCCTCAGTCCCCGATTAGTGGAGCCTGCATTAGGGACGGTGCACGACCCTCAGTCCCCATTTAGTGGAGCCTGCACTAGGAACAGTGCAGAACCCTCAATCCCTGATTAGTGGAGCCTGCATTAGGGATGGTGTAGGACCCTCAGTCCCTGATCAGTGGAACCTGCATTAGGGACAGTGCACGACCCTCAGTCCTCATTTAGTGGAGCTGCATTCTGGATGGTGCAGGACCCTCGATTCCCACTTAGTGAAGCCTGCAATAGGAACGGTGCCTGACTCTCAGTCTGCATTTAGTGGAGCCTGCATTAGGGACGGTGCACGACCCTCAGTCCCCGTTTAGTGGAGCCTGCATTAGGGACAGCACGCGACCCTCAGTCCCCGATTAGTGGAGCCTGCATTAGGGACGGTGCACGACCCTCAGTCCCCATTTAGTGGAGCCTGCACTAGGAACAGTGCAGAACCCTCAATCCCTGATTAGTGGAGCCTGCATTAGGGATGGTGTAGGACCCTCAGTCCCTGATCAGTGGAACCTGCATTAGGGACAGTGCACGACCCTCAGTCCTCATTTAGTGGAGCTGCATTCTGGATGGTGCAGGACCCTCGATTCCCATTTAGTGAAGCCGGCAATAGGAACGGTGCCTGACTCTCAATCCGCATTTAGTGGAGCCTGCATTAGGGACGGTGCAGGATCCTCAGTCCCCGTTTAGTGGAGCCTGCATTAGGGACGGTGCCTGACCCTCAATCTCTGTTTAGTGGAGCCTGCATCAGGGACAGTGGAGCTTTGGCTTTCATGATGCCACAGCCCCCTATGAGGCTGACTCCCTCACTCCACTGGAATTCTACAGGGTTAGCCGGCACTTCTCCAACTAGAACCACCTGGTGATCCTGCTAACAAGGAGCTTCTGAATCATTGGGTCTGGGGCCAGCCCGAGAATCTGCATTTCCAAGGAGCTCCCAGACAACACTGTAGCTGCTGCTCCAGGACCACACTTTGAGTAGCAACGAGTGGAGATAGTGCAGTGCCCACCATCTGGAAGTTGGTGAATTCAGGAATTCGCCATTCCAAGTAGAAAGAAAGCCCTGGCAATCTGCTTCCGAAAGGTCACAGCTTTGAAAACCATATGGAGCACATTTTACTCTGAAACACATGTGGTCATCATGAGTCGGAAGTGACTCCGTGGCAACTGGTTTGGTTTTTTTGGTTTCAGAAGAGGGCGGGTCTGATGCATCTCGTCTTCAAGCAGAACACGTCAGACCTGACCCAAAGAAGGTTCCCCTGGCCGTGTGTTTGAGGGTAATCAATGTGTTTTGGGTTAGGCTTGACTACTCTGAGTCCAAGATTACCCCTGGCCTGCCAGAAGGACATTTTCAGAGTCCTGTCCACAGGCGCCCAGGCGAGGGCATCAGAGAGGAGGCCAATCCCCAGGTGTCCTCTCCCAGCAGTGAGGGGACAAGATAGACCCCATTCCACATTTCCTGGGAGAGGAAGCAGGTCTGAACAAACCACACACACTGCTCCACCTCAAGAGCAAGTCTGATTCACAAACAAACCAAATATGTGTGCACATAACCACCACAACCATTCCTGGTAGGATAAGAGGCCAACCTGGGGAAGTTGGGGTCTCGGGGCAGCTCATCCTGCATCCCGAGGTCTGTCCAGGTGGGGGATCCTCCCTCACACCCATTGAGATAGAGGAGTTGAGAGAAAAGCAAGGACGCAGGTGTCTAACCCGTCTATACAAAGACCGATGCCAAAATCAACACAGTTTCTCTACAGTCAATCAAGAGCCTCATTACATAAACAGGGTGTTTGCACTGATGACCAGGCAGAGTCAGGAATGCTGGCTAACTTTGTCTGTTTCTTCCTTTCTCTGGGAGACTCACAAAGAAGTCAGAAGAGTCCAGGCTTTGGGGTGAGGGATCTGAATTCCAATTCCAGCACACTTACCAGCCTCTGGCATGGATTAGGGAATTGCCTCAGTTTCCTGTTCTGTAATATGAGAATAATAATACCACCCACCTCCTAAGCTTGTTGGGGGTGTTGCATATAATGGTAGATTGGCTATAACATAAAATAATATACATTCTAGGCAAAAAATAAGAGTCCCCAGGTGATGTAAATGGTTAATGTGCTCTGCTGCTAACTGAAAGGTTGGAGGTTCAAGTCCACCCAGAGGTGCCTTGGAAGAAACACCTGGTGATCTACTTCCAAAAAATCAGCCACTGAAAACCCTATGGAGCGTAGCTCTGTGACTCTGACACACATGAGGTCACCATGAGTTGGAATCTACTCAACAGCAACTGGTGGTGGAGATGGATCATTTATCTTCAGCCTAAATAACTTCCTTTAGCATACCTTGCTGTTCAGATCTGCTAATAACACTTTCTCTTAGTTTTCTTTCACCTGAAAATGTTTTAATCCAGCCTGCATTCCTGAAGGATTCTTCCGTTGTATATAGAATTCTCACCTGACAAGTTTTTTCCCAACTCTCTAAGGATGTTGACTCACTGTCTTCTGGTCTACCATAATTTCTGATACAACATTTATGATCGTTCAAATTGTTGTGTCATTTTTTTGCTAGTTGTTTTTAAATTTTTCTCTTTATTTTTGGTTTTCAGCACTTGGTTTATGATATGTCTAGGTGGGGCTTGCAAAGATTCTTGAATGCTTAAATTTGCCTTTCACCAGATTCAAGAAGGCTTTGACCAGGTTTTCTTCACATAATCTTTGGGACTATTTCTCTCTCTCTTCTCCTTCCAGGACTCCAGTTACCCATATGTTAGACCTGTTGATGTTGTCCCACAGGGGCTGTGGGCTCTGATAATTTTTCCTCAATCTTTTCCTCTTTGTTTTTCATGCTGGAGAATTTCTATTGATTTATTTTCAAGGTCACTTACTCTTTCCTTTCATTTCTATTCTACTATTAAGTCCATCCAGCGAATTTTTCATTTCAAGTATTGTATATTTCAGTTCTGCAGTTCAATAGGTTTCTCTTTATATGTGGCCTTTTTGGCCCTGGGTTTGCAGTTCTGCCAAGATGACTTGCTAGGCCACCATCTTGCAAAGGGATTGGAAACTTTATTATGCAAATAAGTTGTGTATAAACTTTCCTGGAACAGGTAGGTTACTATGAAAACTAGGTAACTGTGAACTACCAAGGGGATTGGTCATTTTATGGTCTTGGTGGGAGGCGTAGGCTTATACAAGAGCTAATCCTACACAGGTTAAATGGGACCTCACTACCATCAAGAAGAAGAGCCGGGAGCAGAATGCATCTTTTGGACACTAGGTTCCTGCCCTGAGAACCCCCTAGGTGCAGGAGACAGAGAGAGATGTAACACTACAACAAGTTCTAAAATGTCTTTTTGATTCATTTTTATATTCCTTATTTCTGTGCTGCGTTTCTAATTTCTTCATTCATTGCCAGTGTATTTTTCTTCACTCATTTAGCATAACTGTAACAGTTCCTTTACAGTCCTTGTCTGACAATTTCAACATCTGGGTCTTTTGGGTTTTTTTTTTTTTTTTCCTGGTTTTTAGTGAGTGTCTCAGTTATCTAGTGCTGCTATAACAGAAATACCACAAGTGGATGGCTTTAATAAAGAGAAATTTGTTTTCTCACAATCTAGGAAGCTAGAAGTCCAAATTCGGGGTGCCAGCGTTAGGGGAAGGCTTTCTCTCTCTTTCTGTTCTGGGGGAAGTTCCTTGTCATCAGCCTTCCCCTGGTCTAGGAGCTTCTCAGTGCAGGAACCCCATTTCCAAAAGACATGCTCTGCTCCTGGAGCTGCTTTCTTGGTAGTAGGAGGTCCCCTGTCTCTCTGCTGGCTTCTCTCTTTTATATCTCAAAAGAGATTGATTCAAGATACAACCTAATCTTGTAGATTGAGTCCTGCTTCATTAACATAACTGCTTCTAATCCTGCTTCATTAATATCATAGAGGTAAGATTTACAACACACAGGAGAATTACATCAGATGACAAAATGGTGGACCATCACACAATACGGGGAATCATGGCCTAGCCAAGTTGATGCATGTTTTTAGGGGACACAATTCAATCCATAACAGTGTGTCCAGTAATTTTGAATTCTATCTTGGACATTGATAATATTATGCTATGTTGACTTTGGGCTTTATTATATTCTACTGAGAAATGTTGATGTTTTTGTTTTAGCTGGCAATTAACTTGATTAGGCTCAAAATGGAAGCTCTGCCTTACCATCTGTGGATGTGGCTGGAATCTCAGTTCAATTCTTTAAGCTTTTGCTATGCTGTTCTGACACCACCTGTCTGTCCATCTGTTGTACTGTGGAGGCTTACATATTCTTGTGATGCTGGAAGATATGCCACCAGAATTTCAAATACCAGCAGAATTACACATGGTAGACAGGTTTCAGCAGAGCTTCCAAACTAAGACAGACTACGAAGAAGGCCTAGTGATCTACTTCTGAAAATCAACCGATGAAACCCCTATGGTTCACAACAGAACATTGTCTGATATAGCACTAAAAGATGATCCCCTCCCCCCTACTTTGGAAGGCACTCAAAATATACTGTGGCTGCAACAATGGACTCAACATACCAAGACGGTGAAGATGGTGCAGGACTGAGCAACACTTCATTCTGTTGTGTGTGGGGTTGCCATGAGTTGAGGTTGACTCAATACCAACTCTACTGTTCTGAGTCTGACTGAAGCACGTGTGGCTCTGGGTCACCAAGACTTATATGGTGTTCCTACACAGAATTAGGAGGCCTCTTCAGTTCTCTCCTCTCTGGGATTCCCCCTTGCTCTTCCAGGGCAGTCTCTGGCCTTGTTTCCCTGGTTCCTCCAGCAAGAGAGATGGTAGGGATTCTGTTGGCACCTTGGCCACTTATCCCATCACACTTCTCTGAGCTGCAGCCCACGCTGAAGGTAATGCCATAAGAAACAGGGACCTCATCTCTAGGCAGTCATTATGCCAAGTTTTGTCTCCCTTCCACAATCTTCCTGCTGTTGTTTGCTTTTCAGAATCCTTGGGAAGCTTTCTTCATTTTTGTCCAATGTTCATAGTTGTTATTGGTGGAAAAGCTGGCCTATGGAGGAATGGAGGAGTCCAACCACCATATCAGAAGTGGAGTACTGAGGCAAAGGACTGACAGTGCTGGTGGGCTTCTTCTTGCTGCTTATGGTCAAAGCGAGAGGAGAGACGTAAACCAAAGAAAGAACTGTCAAAAAACAAAAGACTGTGGAGAAACAGGAACCATCAGCCACTGCTGGTGGAGGAGGAAAATGACGCAGCCACTGAGGAAAACAGTGTGGTGGTTCCTCAAAAAGCTGAACATAGAACTACCATATGACCCAGCAATCCCAATCCTAGGTCTGTACCCAGAAGACCTGAAAGCAGGGAAGTGAACAGATACATGTGCACCAACATTCACTGCAGCGCTTGTCACAATAGCCAACAAGTGGAAACAACTGAAAAACACAGATGAAAGGGAAAACACAATGTGTTTGTCCATACTTATCCAGACAATGGAATATTACTCAGCCATAAAGAGAAATGAAGTCCTGGTGCACGCCACAACATGGATAAACGAGAAAGCATTATGCTGAGCAAAATAAGTCAGTCCCAAAAGAACAAATGTATGATCTCATTTATATGAAATAAGCAAATATACAGAAACCAAAAATTATTAGTGGTTACCAGGGGTGGGGGATAGGGGGAGAGAGGAAGTCTGGCTGAGGGTGCACTGAATATATGTTAGTCGTAGTGGAATAATTTGGAAAAAGATAACGAGAATGGTCACACAACTTGAAGAATGTAGTCAACATCATTGAATTACCTTTGTGAAAGTTGTTTAATCGCTGTATCTTTTGTTGTGTATATTTTCACCACAATATAAGTGAATGAGTAGTTAGATGATAGATAGATAGATAGATATGTAGGTAGGTAGCTAAGTAGGTAGCTGGGTAGCTAAGTAGGTAGGTAGCTAGATAGGTAAAGGAGCCAAGATTTGCTGGGTTTGAAAAGCAAACAGTTTCTCATTCCCAGCGTTTTCAAGATTCTCAAATTAAGAAAAGGCTTCAGAAGAAAACAAATCAAACTCACATTGGGATTATAAGAGCTTTTGTTAGGACCTCAGCAAGATATAGATGGCGCTCAGAGAACCAGCCAGCAAACAAAAGGCCCCTGAAGGATATGAAGTGCGAGTCTCCTAGATCTTCTCCATCAAATACGAGCCTCAGCATAAGTCTTCAGAGAGTTCCTACAGCAGTCTTACAGGAAGCCGAAAGTAGAGAAGGGCTTACCTTAAAGAGATTTGTGAGTGGGGCTCTTAGCTAGTGGAGGAGTGGATTATAAATCGATTCATAAACCAGTTGTCATTGTCGAGTCAATGTCTAACTCATGGTGACCCCGTGTGTGTCAGAGTAGAATTGTGTTCCATAGGGTTTTTCAATGGCTGATTTCTTTTTGGAGGTAGATTGCCCGGCCTTTCTTCCAAGACGTCTCTGGGTAGACTCAAACCTCCAACTTTTTTGTTAACAGTTGAGTGCATTCACCATTTTAACCACCCAGGTGTTCCAAAGTGATTCATAAAAATCTCACAAAATTTTTAAAGAATCATATGAGCTCAAACTAAAACAGACAGAGATAGTATTAAATAAAGAGAAATCTTTAGACCCCCAAACTTCTATGGACAGGGAGCAAGTTGAGGAAACTACTCAACTACAAACAGAGCCTCCTTTTTATGGAAAAGGAAGGGTGACTCAGAGGGTGGAACCAAGAGCCCAAAGGACGAAGCCAAGAGCCAAGTGACTCATCCCCAGGAGGCAGGACTGAGCCCAGCAAGGACCTGGCAGCACGTGGCGGCTGGATTTCAGAACTGCTATGGACCGAGGACTCCCGTGTGGCTCCCGTATTGACACTTTCTGAACCAGAGTTTCTATAGTGGTTGTCCTCTGTCTGCCAAACCCACCCAGAGGCTCCATGGAAGAAAGTCCTGGCAATCTGCTTCCGTAAAGATTACACAGCCTGGAAAACCATATGGGGCAGATCTACTCTGTCACATGGGGTTGCTATCAGTTAGAATCGACTCGAGGCACCCAACAACAGCAACAACAACAGCCCCAACTTTGCATTTGGGTATCAGGAGAAGATCATGTGTTTTTGGTTCATGATTGTTCAGATCAACAGGGACTCTAAAAACTACAGTGACATAACCACCTCACTCCTGTCAGAATGGCAGTGAGCATAAAAAACAACAGAAGTCAGCAAGGTTGTGGAGAAACTAGAGTGCCCATCCATCGCTGGTTCCATTGGCGGTTCCTCAAAAAGTTGAACATAGACTACCATATAACCCAGCAATCCCAACCCTAAGTATGTACCCAGAAGAAATAAAGGCAGGAACGCAAACAGAAACTTGTTCACCAATATTCACTGCAGCATTTTTCACAATAGCCAAAAGGTGGAAACAACAGAAATGGCCATCAACAGACGAATGAATACACACAATGTGGTCCATCCACACAATGGAATATTACTCAGCCATGAAGAGAATGAAGCCCTGATGCATGTCACAATGTGGATGAGCCTTGAAACCATTATGCTGAGCAAACTAAGTCAGTTCCAAAGGGACAAATGTTGTATGATCTCACTTATAGGAAACAAGAAAATATGCAGAAACCAAAGATTACTAGTGGTTACCAGAGTTGGAAGAGAGAGGAAGCAAGGGAGTATTAGCTCAGGGGATGTCTTAATTACCTAGTGCTATTATAACATAAATATCACAAGTGGATAGCTTTAATGAACAGAAATTTATTTTCTCGTAGTATAGGAGGCTAGAAGTCCAAATTCAGGGCACTGACTCTAGTGGAAAGCTTTCTCTCTCTGTTGGCTCTGGGGAAAGTTTCTCGTCCCTTGAGCGTCTATTCCTGGTTCCTTGCCAGTACTCACTTGATGTGGCATACATCTTCTCCCATCTCTTCTTGCTTAATCTACTCTTTTATATCTCAAAAGAGATTCATTTAAAACACACCCTGCGCTAATACGCCTCTACGTGTCTGTCCCTTTGTCTTACTGTGGGGGCTTGTGTGTTGCTGTGATATTGGAAGCTATGCCACCGATACTCTGATATCAGCAGGGTCACCCATGGTGGGCAGCTTTCAGCTGAGCTTCCAGACTAAGACAGACTAGGGAGAATGACCCAGCAGTCTACTTCTAAAAAGAATTAGCCAGTGAAAACCTTATGAATAGCATATGAATTTTCTGATATGGCGCCAGAATATGAGCCCTCCAGGTTGGAAGAAACTCAAGAGACGACTGGGGAAGAGCTGCGTCCTCAAAGTAGAGTAGACCTTAATGACATGGATGGAGTCAAGCTTTCAGGATCTTCATTTGCTGATATGGCATGACTCAAAATGAGAAGAAACAGATGCAAACATCCATTAATAATCACAACTTGAAATGTACCAAGTATGAATCTAGGAAAACCAGAAATCATCAGAAATGAAATGGAATGCATAAACATCAATATCCTAGGCATTAATGAGCTGAAGTGAACTGTTATTGGCCATTTTGAATCAGATAATCATATGGTCTACTATGCCGGGAATGACAACTTGAAAAGGAATGGTGTTGCGGTCGTAGTCAAAAAGAACATTTCAAGATCTAACCTGAAGTACAACGCTGTCGGTGATAGGATAATATCCATACACCTACAAGGAAGACCAGTTAATATAGCTATTGTTCTAATTTACACACCAACCAGTAAGGCTAAAGATGAAGAAATTGAAGATTTTTACCCTCTTCTGCAGTCTGAAGTTGATCAAACATGCAATCAGGATGCATTGATAATTACTGGTGTTTGAAATGCAAAAGTTGGAAACAAAGAAGAAGGATTGGTAGTTGGAAACTACGGCCTTGGTGATAGAAACGATGCCAGAGATCACATGATAGAATTGTAAGACCAATGACTTCTTCATTGCAAATACCTTTTTTCACCAACATAAACAGCGACTATACACGTGGACCTTGCCAGATGGAATACACAGGAATCAAATCGACTACATCTGTGGAAAAGCTCAATATCATCAGTCAGAACAAGGCCAGGGGCTGACAGCAGAACAGACCATCAACTTCTCATATGCAAGTTCAAGTTGAAACTGAAGAAAACCAAAACAAGTCCATGAGAGCCAAAGTACAACCTTGAGTATATCCCACCTGAATTTAGAGACCTTCTCAAGAATAGAACTGACATGTTGAACACTAAAGACTGAAGAGCAGATGAGTTGTGGAATGACATCAAGGACATCATACATGAAGAAAGCAAGAGGTCATTAAAAAGACAGGAGAGAAAGAAAAGACCAAAATGGATGTAAGAAGGGACTCTGAAAGTTGCTCTTGAACGTTGAGTAGCTAAAGCAAAAGGAAGAAATGATGAAGTAAAAGAACTGAACAGAAGATTTCAAAGGGTGGCTGGAGAAAACAAAGTATTCTAATGACATGTACAAAGAGCTGGAGATAGAAAATCAAAAGGGAAAAACACGCTTGTAGTTTCTCAAGCTGAAAGAACTGAAGAAAAAATTCAAACCTCAAGTTGCAATAGTGAAGGATTCTACAGGGAAAATATTAAATGTTGCAGGAAGCATCAAAAGAAGATGGAAGAAAAACACTGAGTCATTATACTGAAAAGAACTGGCCAATGTTTAACCATTTCAGGAGGTAGCATATGATCAGGAACCGATGGTACTGAAGGAAGAAGTCCAAGCTGCACTGAAGGCATTGGCAAAAAACAAGGCTCCAGGAATTGACGGAATATCAATTGAGATGTTTCAACAAATGGATGCAGCGCTGGCAGTGCTCACACGTCTATGCCAAGAAATTTGGAAGACAGCTACCTAGCCAAACGACTGGAAGAGATCTATATTTACACCTATTCCGAGAAAGGTGATCCAACCAAATGTGGAAATTATCGAACAATATCATTAATAACATGTGCGAGTAAAATTTTGCTGAAGATCATTCAAAAGAGGCTGCAGCAATATATCAACAGGGAACTGCCAGAAATTCAGACCAGATTCAGAAGAGGACATGGAACAAGGGATATCATTGCTGATGTCAGATGGAACTTGGCTGAAAGCGGAGAATACCAGAAAAATGTTTACTTACGTTTTATTGACTATGCAAAGGCATTCGATTGTGTGGATCATAACAAATTATGGATAACATTGTGAAGAATGGGAGTTCCAAAACACTTAATTGTGCTCATAAAGAACCTGTACATAGATCAAGAGGCAGTTGTTTGGACAGAACAAGGGGATACTGTGTGGTTTAAAGCCAGGAAAGGTGTGCGTCAGGGTTGCATCCTTTCAACATATGTATTCAATCTGTATGCTGAGCAAATAACCTGAGAAGCTGGACTATATGAAGAAGAATGGGGCACCAGGATTGGAGGAAGACTCGTTAACAACCTGTGATATGTAGATGACACAACCTTGCTTGCTGAAAGTGAAGAAGACTTGAAGCACTTACTGATGAAGATCAAAGACCACAGCCTTCAGTATGGATTACACCTCAACATAAAGAAAACAAAAATTTTCACAAATGGACCAATGAGCAACATCGTGATAAATGGAGAAAAGATTGAAGTTGTCAACGATTTCATTTTCCTTGGATCCACAATCAGCACCCATGGAAGCAGCAGTCAAGAAATCAAACCAAATCATTGGACAAATCTGCAGCAAAAGACCTCTTTAAAGTGTTGAAAAGCAAAGATGTCACCTTGAAGATTAAGGTGCACCTGACTCAAGCCATGGTATTTTCAGTCACATCATATGCATGTGAAACCTGGACAACGAATAAGGAAGACCAAAGAAGAATTGACGCCTTTCAATCGTGGTGTTGGCAAAGAATATTGAATATACCATGGACTCCAAAAGAATGAGCAAATCTGTCTTGGAATAAGTACAACCAAAATGCTCCTTAGAAGCAAGAATAGCGAGACTATGTCTTACATACTTTGGACATGTTGTCAGGAGGGATCAATCCCTGGAGAAGGACATCATGCTTGGTAAAGTAGAGGGTCAGCGAAAAAGAGGAAGACCCTCAACGAGATGGATGGGCACAGCGGCTGCAACATGAGCTCGAGCATAACAACGGTTGTGAGGATGGTTCAGGACAGGGCAGTGTTTCATTCTGTTGTGCGTGGGGTCACTATGAGTCGGAACAAACTCTAGGGCACCTAACAACAGCAACACTAATACTGCCTCATTAACATAACAGAGAACACCCATTCCCAAATCAGATTATAACCACAGGTACATATAAGTGGCTAGAACAAGACCAGGGGCCACTTTTGGAACAGATCAACTTCTCATGTGCAAGTTCAAGTGGAACCAGAAGAAAACTAAAACAAGTCCAGGACAGCCAAAGTACGACCTTGGGTATATCCCACCTGAGTTTAGAGACCATCTCAAGAATAGATTTGACGCATTGAATACTCATAATAGAAGACCAGACAAGTTGTGGGGTGACATAAAGGATATCATACATGAAGAAAGCAAAAGGTCATTAAAAGGACAGGAAAGAAAGAAAATACCAAAATGGATGTCAGAAGAGACTGCAACTTGCTCTTGAATGTAGAGCAGCTAAAGCGAACGGAAGAAATGATGAAGGAAAAGAGCTGAACAGAAGATTTCAAAGGGCCCCTCGAGAAGGGAAAGTAAAGTATTATAATAACATGGGCAAAGACCTGGAGTTGGAAAACCCAAAGGGAAGAACACGCTTGGCATTTCTCAAGTTGAAAGAACGGAAGAAAATTAAGCTGCAAGTTGCAATTTTGAAGGATTCTATGTGTAAAATTGTCTTGGAAGAAGTACAACCAGAATGCTGCTTAGAAGCAAGGATGGTGAGAGTAAGTTTTACATACTTTGGATATGTTATCAATAGGGATCAGTCCCTGGATAAGGACATCCTGCTTGGTAAAATGGAGCGTCAGTGAAAAAGAGGAAGGCCTTCAAAGAGACGGATTGACACAGTGGCTGCAACAATGGGCTCAAGCATAACTACGATTGTAAGCATGGCACAGGACCAGACAGTGTTTCGTTCTGTAGTACATAGGGTCACTATGAGTCAGAACCAACTCGATGGCACCTAACAACAATAATGATATGGGTAAAATATTGAATGATGCAGGAAGAAGAAGAAGGGAACGCACAGAGTCACTATACCAAAAAGAATTGGTCGACTTCCAACCATTCCAGGAGGTAGCATATGATCAAGAAGCAATGGTATTGAAGAAAGAAGTCCAAGCTGTATGGAAGGCATTGATGAAAAATAAGGTTCCAGAATTGACAGAATACCAATTGAGATGTTTCAAAAAATGGAAGCGAAGAAATTTGGAAGACAGCTACTTGGCCAACCCACTGGAAAGGATCCATATCTGTGCCCATTCCAAAGAAAGGTGATCCAACAGAATTCAGAAATTATCAAACAATATCATTAATAGCACATGCAAGTCAAGTTTTGCTGAAGGTAATTCAAAAATGGTTGCAGCAGTACATTGACAGGGAACTGCTAGAAATTCAAGCTGGATTCAGAAGAGGATATGTAACAAGGGGTATCATGTTGATGTCAAACGGATCTTGGCTGAAAGCAGAAAATACCAGAAAGATATTTACCTGTGTTTTATTGACGATGCAATGGCATTTGACTATCTGGATCATAACAAATTAATGGATAACATGGAGAAGAATAAGAATTCCAGAACACTTAATTGTGCTCATGTGAAACCTGTGCATAGACCAAGAGGCAGTTGTTTGAACAGAACAAGGGGATACTTCATGGTTTTAAATCAGTAAAAGTGTGCTTTAGGGTTGTTTCCTTTAAGCACACTTATTCAATCTGTGTGCTGAGCAAATAATCTGAGAAACTGGACTACATGAAAAAGAATGCAGCATCAGGATTGGAGGAAGACTCATCCACAACCTTCGACACGCACATGACAACCTTGCTTGCTGAAAGTGAGGAGGACTTGAAGCACTTACTGATGAAGATCAAAGACTACAGTCTTCAGTATGGATTACATCTCAACATAAAGAAAACAAAAATCCCACAACTGGACCAATAAGTAGCATCATGATAAATGGAGAAAAGTTCAACGTTGTGAAGGATTTCACTTTACTTGTTTCCACAATCAATGCCCATGGAAGCAGCAGTCAAGAAATCAAACAATGTATTGTTTTGGGCAAATCTGCTGCAAAAGACCTCTTTAAAGTGTTTAAAAAAACAAAAAAGAAAGAAAGAAAGAAAAAACAGATATCATTTTGAGGACTAACGTGCATCTGACCCAAGCCATGATATTTTCAATTGCCTCGTACGCATGTGAAAGCTGGACAATGAATAAGGAAGACCGAAGAAGAATTGACACGTTTGAATTACAGTGTTGGCGAAGAATATTGAATATACCACGGACTGCCAGCAGAACAAACAAATCTGTCTTGGAAAAAGTACAGCCAGAATGCTCCTTAGAAGCACTGTCTTCAATTCATCTCACGTACTTTGGACGTGTTATCTGGAGGGACCAGTACCTGGAGAAGGACATCATGCTTGGGAAAGTAGAGTCAACAAAAAAGAGGAGGACCATCAATGAAACGGATTGACACAGTGGCTGCAACAATGGGCTCAAGCATAAAAACGATTGTGAGGATGGTTCAGGACTGGGCAGTGTTTCGTTCTGTATCTTACCTAGGGCTACCAGATGTTGGGTGCAGTGTATGTAGAGCAGGCAAGCTCTAGGTGGCTAAAATCTGCTTTTCTGGGCTATTTTCAAGACAATCGTATGTGTAAAAATTTGAGCTTGACACCAGATGGCTTTTTGGGCTGATGAAACTCAGCCTTTATGAAGAAATAAGTAACTGGGACCAATACACAACAGCTACTTTCGGCTTCTTGATGTATGCTCTACTTTACCAATCATGATGTCCTTCTCCAAGGACTGGTCCCTTCTGATTACATGTTCAAAGTACGTGAGACGAAGTCTCACCATCCTTGCTTCTAAGGAGTGCTTTCGCTCTACTTCTTCCAAGACAGATTTGTTGTTCTTCTGGCAGTCTATGGTATATTCAATATTCTTCACCAACACCATAATTCAAATGAGTCAGTTCTTCTTCTGTCTTCCCTATTCATTGTCCAGCTTTCACATGCATGTGAGGCTATTGAAAATACCATGGCTTGGGGCAGGGACACATAAATCAAAAACCCGTTGCCGTCGAGTCAATTCTGACTCATAGTGACTATCACGGATTGAATTGTGTCCCCCCAGAATATCTGTGAATTTGGCTGGGTCATGATTCCCAGTGATGTATAATTGTGTACCATTTTGTAATCTGATGTGATTTCCTCATGTGTTGTACATTCAGTCACTGTGATCTAATAAGATGGATTAGCGGCAGTTATACAGATGAGGTCTACAAGACTGGATAGTGTCTTAAGCCCATCTCTTTCGAGATATAAAAGAGAAAAGCGAGCAGAGACACATGGGAAACTCATACCACCAAGAAAGCAGTGCTGGGAGCAGAGCGTGTTCTTTGGACCTGAGGTTCCTGCGCAGAGAGGCTCCCAGACCAAGGGAAGATTGATGACACAGACCTTCCTCCAGAGCCAACAGAGAAAGCGTTCCCCTGGAGCTGACGCCCTGAATTTGGACTTGTAGCCTACTGGACTGTGAGAGAATAAACTCTGCTAAAGCCACCCACTTGTGGTGTTTCTATTAGAGCAGCACTAGATCACTAAGACTGCAACCCTATAGGACAGAGTAGAAGTGCCCCATAGAGTTTCCAGGGAGCACCTGGTAGACTCGAACTGCCAACCTTTTGGTTAGCAGCAGCAGCTCTTAACCACTATGCCACCAGGGTGTCCCAGGGACACATAGCTCCCTCTTTTTCCTCCTCTCCCCCAGGGGTTCTCTTGACCTCTCCCCCTTCTGGTGGCTCCCTGGGCCTCTTGCCACTGGAGACCTTCTGCTGTGAGAGACCACCTCCAGAATGTGGCAGTCAAGGCACTGGCCCCAATAAATAGGTTGTGCAATGCTGCTAGCTCATGGTCGTGTCTTTTCCCTTGATCAGCCCTGAACTCCCTTCAACTCACTACACCTTGCCCCTCTCCATCCAGAAGCAGAGTCCATTTCTACTTTTCTTGAACCTGGGCAGAGCCCCTGGGTGGTGCAAATGGTGAATGCCCTCAGCTGCTAACCGAAAGGTTGGAAGTTCGAGTTCACCAAGAGGCACCTCAACAGAAAGACCTGACGATTTCCTTCATAAAAACCAGCCACTAAAAGTCCTAAGGAGAACAGTTCTACTCTGACATGCCTGGGGTCACCATGAATCAGAGTCAACTCAACAGGAACTGGTTTTGGTTTTGAACCTGGGCAGGACTTTGTGACTATCTTGATAATAGATTGTGGGAAAAGTGAAGAGCTGTGACTTCCAAAGACAGGTCATAAAAATGATATGGCTTCCACCTTTCTTTCTCTCTGTCTCTCAGTTCTCATCCTTGGAACACAGCTACCATGTTGTGAGAAAGCCCAAGCTACACAGAGAGGCCGTGTGTGGTGGTTCCAGCCAACACCACCAGGTGAGCCAAGGGCGAGCATTAACTGATACACATGTGAATGAGCAAGGAGCCCTGGTGGCACAACAGTTAAGCACTCAGCTACTAAGTGAAATGTCAGCAGTTTGAACCCACTAGTTGCTCCATGAGAGAAAGATGTGACAGTCTGCTTCTGTAAAGATTACAGCCTTGGAAACCCTATGGGGCAGTTCTACTCTGTCCTACAGGGTTGCTATGGGTCAGAATCTACTCTCCCATGTGCATATGGGTTTTTTTTTTTAATTTGATTTTCTTTTTTTAAATTATTGTTGTAAATATATATATGCTTTTGTTATTAGGTGCCTTTGAGTGGATTCCAACTCACAGGGACCCAGTGTACAACAGAATGAAACACTGCCCCATTCTGCGCCGTCCTCACAATCATTGCTATGTTTGAACCCATTGCTGTAGCCACTGTGTCAGTCCATCTCATTGAGAGTCTTCCTCCGTTTCACTGACCCTCTACTTTACCAAGCATGATATCTGTCTCCAGGACTGGTCCCTCCTGATAACATGTCCAAAGTACGTGAGATGAAGTCTTGCCATCCTCACTTCTAAGGAGCATTCTGGCTGTACTTCTTGCAAGACAGACTTGTTCGTTCTTTTGGCAGGCCATGGTATATTCAATATTCTTGGCCAACACTATAATTCAAAGACATCAATTCTTCTTCAGTCTTCCTTATTCACTGTCAAGCTAAAAATATATATAACATACCATTTGCCATGTCAATATTTTTTTCACATTTACAATTCAATAGGTTCAATGGCTGACATTTCAGAAGTAATTCTGCTGCCTGCAGTGATGCGGAGGGACACCTCTTGCAGCATCTCGCACAGGGGTGGCAGTTGGGTTTTGTCTAGCACGTAAGTGTGATTAATTGCTGTTAGCCAGGGCGCTCGAGATTAAGAATTATTCTGGAAGCAGAGCCTGGAGTCTGCAGGAGAAGTGCTATGATCCATTAGTGATGTCTGTGGGGGCATGGGAGGGGAGAAGTGCTATGATCCATTAGTAACGTCTGCCAGGGCATGGGAGGGGAAGGTCTGCAAGTGTGTGATGTTTGCCTTCCTTGCCTAGAATGTGCCAAGTTAGTTTCATGCTGTTTAAAAGCCTCCCTCCGTTCCTGCTGAAATCTCTTGCTAGAGGCCTCATAGCTCATAAGCCTGTCTCCACACCTGCCAGTCAACCATCAACCACTCCCCATTTCATCTGGACAGGACAATTAGTTTCCTAAAAAGCCCTGGTGGCGCAGTGGTTAAGTGTTCAACTGCTAACCGAAAGGTCGGCAGTTTGAACCTACCAGCCAATCTGCAGGAGAAAGATATGGCAGTCTGTTTCCATAAAGATTACAGCCTTAGAAACCCTATGGGGCAGTTCTACTCTGTCCTATAGGGTGGCTATGAGCCAGAATCAACTCGATGACACACACCAAGAACAACATTAGTTTCCTAGGAGTCCCTGGTGGGTGCGTGAAAACTGTTAACCCGCTTGGCTACTAACTGAAAAATTGGCAGTTCAAGTCCGCCCACAGGTGCTTTGGAAGAAAGGCCTAGCAATCTACTTCTGAAAAATCAGGCATTGAACCCATTGAATTGTACACGTGAAAAAAAATGTTGACACAGCAAAAGATGTTATATACAGTTTTACAACAACAAAAAAATTCAATTAAAAAAAAAACCCTGCGGAGCACAGTTCTACTCTGACACACGTAGGGTTTACTGGTAGGCGTTTCTTAGGGTTGCTGTAACAAAGTCCCATAAACTGGGCAGCTTATAAAAGTAGAAAGTTCTTCTCTCTCAGTTCTAGAAGCTGGAAGTCCAAATTCAGGGCATCGGCAAGGGCTGCTCTCTCCGAAGGCTCTAGGATAAAATCCTTCCTTGTCTCCAGGTTCTGGTGGCCCCAGGCATTCCTTGGCTTGCAGCTGCAGCAACTCTGCCTCCACACGGCCATCTTCCTGCTGTCTCCCTGTCTCTGTGTCTCCTACCCTCTTGTATAAGGACATCACTCAGCTGGGATCAGGATCCACCAGACTTCAGTGTGACCTCATCTTAACTGATTACAACTTCAAAGACCCTATTTCCAAACAAGATCATGTTCACAAGCACTGGGATTAGGACTTGAGCATATCTTTTTGGGGGACACAGTTCCCTTCATAGCACATACTAGTGTGGGGTCCGTGGCATTTGGCCAGGGCCTGACCTCCAGCCCTTTCCTCCAGGGCCAAAGTGGAGGCACGGGGCCAAAGAGCCTTCCCAACCGGTTGTGTAGGGCCCCTGCTCATTAGAGCCCAATTGTACCACTCCCGATGGGCATACCCCTCGCAGACCTTGCTTCTCTGTCCCTAGAGCCAGATGCCAGGGCTTGCTATGTCTGGTTCTGGCTACTTTCTGAACTTAAAAGCAAAACAGCTGTGTGTTTTGGAGTTGGGGACCCCACACAATCCCTCTTATCCCAAAATGCTAGCCCCCCGTGGGACAATCCCTGACCCCTCACAAGGGACTCTGCTCTGACTTTCCCAGCTCTCCAGCTCAGACCTTCTCACCTGACCCCGAGCTGGGCATGGAGTGTTGTGCCCACTTTACAGATAGGCAAACTGAGGCACCAAAGGGCATTGGGAGTTGTGGCAGGGCTAGGATGAGCTAATAAGAGCCACCATAACCCCGCGTCCTGCCCACGGGCTGGGCTGAGGGCTCCCCCGGGGCATCTCACTGAATGTTGGGGAGCAGGGCCGTGAGTGGGTGCCATGGCCAGCGGGGAGCCTCCCTGCACCCCTCCCAGGGAGCACATTGGCCTGTACCCTCCGCCCACAGAAGCTCTTCTGGAAGCAAACCTGATGACCTCAGCACATGTTTTCCAAACACACCCTTCCTCCCTCTCCCAAAATCTCCATGTCTTTGGGTTCTTTCCCTGAGGAGCCTCCAAGGAGGACTGTGGGCCCAAAAAGGGGACTCCCTCCCGAGGCTGCACTCCAAGCCCCCCGCCCCCAGCCACCGTGCTGGCCTGCTCTGCCGGGACATTAGACAGAGAAACCACAACTCCTGTCACTGTTTAGGAGAACATCAGCCGGGGTTGCTGTGGCAACCGCCTCTGGAGCCAGCTGCTGCTGACAAGGCAGAGCCAGCCAGCCCCCCACGCTGGCGGAGCAGAGGAAATGGGTCTATTCTGGTTCCCGAGCTTCCAGGCCGGGAGGAGCAGGGCCTCTAGTACGCAGAGGCTGGGCAGGGGGCTTGGAAACCCACCGGGCCTGGGGTAAAGAGGGGGAACTTAAGAGGAGGAGCAGTGACGTCACTAGGGTTGACGTCACCCCCCCATGGACCTCCTTCCGTACCAGACCGTACAGAATCCTTAGTAACGTTCATCATCCATTTTAATCATAGAATAATATGTGATAAATGTAGTTGCAAATTGCTTAAATGTAATATTTCTTAGGGTATATAAATACTAACAACAAAATTGTTTTGTAAAACCTTTCTGCATTGAATATTCCAACATTATTAGTTACAATGCTATTAGTATCTGAGCTGAAGCCACTTTTGATTTTTCTCCTTTTCCTTCAGTCACTACTTCGTTCTCAAAAAAGTTATTGATATAGGTTCACAAAAACTAATTAACATAAGATCGTAGCTAAAACACCAGAAAATTTGACAAAATCAGCAGCAACTATAAAAACAGCAGCAGCAACGAACAGGACAGGGTGTGCTTACTGCTGGTGCAGACAGAACCACGGGACTCAAAGCGTCATTGTAATTGGGTAATAATGACAGCTCTGACCTGAGTGCATTAGAAGGGTCCAAAAGTAAATTAGCATAGAGTTTTAGCCTTGTAGGAGTATTAATACATGTACGCTGGTCTTATGAAAGATGTTTTTGTTGTTATAACTAACAACAGGGATACTTTCATAAAAAATAGTGAATTCCTGCTGGAACACCGCACAAAAATTTTATAGGCAGTCATTCTGGTGTCACCCCCTCTGACAGAGTCGCCCGTTGTGGTCCACACACCCCGCACCCTCCCTAGTGATGCTAGTGATGTCACTGAGGGGGAGTTATAAACCCCCAGGGTGACCCCAAAACCAAACCAAATCTGTTGCCATTAAGGCAATTCTGACTGATAGCAACCCTATAGGACAGAGTAGAACTGCCCCACAGGGTTTCCAAGGAGCAGCTGGTGGATTTGAGCTGCTTACCTTTTGGTTAGCAGATGAACGCTTAACCTCTGCGCCACCAGGGCTCCACAGGGCAACCCCATTCCCCCCGATAGCATCAGCATAGACCACTGCTGGAAAGGACAGCCCTTTGAGCTCCACGTGTCCACTCCCACCTTAGCCTCTCTGCCTCTCCCCTGCAGCCCCACCGGACAGGTGGGGGAACAAAGGCCAGGCACGATCCCAAGCCTATATCTGAGTCTCAGTCCAGGGCTGCTCCCAGTCCCAGGGTGCGGACACCCCCAGGGGCCTCTCCTAACCACTCAGGAGCAGACAGACCTCTCCCCCAAGGCACTCCTCAGAATCACAGTTGCCAGTGTTGGCTGGAGGCAGTGGTGGCCCAGTGGTAGAACTCTCGCCTTCCATGCGGGAGACCCAGGTTCGATTCCTGCCCAGCGCACCTCATGCACAGCCACCACCCGTCTGTCAGTGGAGGCTTGCGTGTTGCTATGATGCTGAACAGGTTTCAGCAGAGCTTCTAGACTAACACAGACTAGAAAGAAAGGCCTGGCGATCTACTTCCAAAAATCAGCCAATGAAAATCCTATGGGTCACAACAGTCTGAACCCCAAATGATCATGAGGATGGCTCAGGACCGGCAGCGGTTTGTTCCGCTGTGCACAGGGCCGCCATGAGCCAGGGCCACTTCACGGCAGCCAACAGCAGCCACACAGTCTACTGAGCCCTTGCTGCCTGCAAGGACCAGCTCTCCGTGTTCTTATGCCCCGTCTCACTCCTGCCCCCACTACCCGACTGTGTGTGTGAGAAAAGGAAGGCCAGACAGGGCCAGGAGGATGCCCAGAGGCCTGCAGCTCACAGCAGGTGGAGCCCAGGTGGAGCCAGGCCAACGTGCCCTGATGGGTATTGCATTCTGGACCCAAACTGCCTCCTGGAGCACTACCTGTCACACCCAGAGTCGCCCAGGCTCACATCTGACCCTGGAGCACAGGCCCTCACCCCGGGGCAGAACAGAAAGTAAGGGATACAGCATCTTGGAGACCCTAGAGCCGGGAGCAGACCCCACAGGCATTGACATACTGGCCTGGTGCCCCCATGGGATAGGAGAGAAACAGGGGCAGTGTTGCCCTCCAGGCATCACTGTCTAGTGGTGGGAGAGTTGGGTGGACAACCAGCCACCAAGTCAGGCAACAACGTCATCCATGGTGTGACGTGTCGTGACTCTGAGGTTTATCTCTGGTAGCCAGGGAAGGCCCTGGAGGAGGGACCGTTTGCCGAACAGAGGCTGGGGAGACAGCATGCACACAGTCAGTGCGTGCTGAGACGGAGGGGTCTGCAGACCAATCACCTGGAAATGCAGTTCTGCCACGTACACACAGACAACAGTGGCCCTGCACACAGGTGAGGATGGGGCCAGGTGACAGGGGTAAGCCAAGGAGCGTGCACCCTCTTGAAAGAGAGAAGAACCAGCAACCCGTCATCTAAAACTCAACCAGAGGAAGAGGACCCTGCCTTTCTTTTGTTTGTGGCTTTGTGTCCCTAACCACCCCCCGCAAAAAAACAAACTCGTTGGCATTGAGTCAATTCCGACTCATGGCGACCCCATGTGTTAACGTAGAACTGCTCCATAGGGTTTTCTTGGCTGCAATCTTTACAGATGCAGATTGCCAGACCTTTCCTTCATGGTGCTGCTGGCTAGGTTCGAGCCACCAACCTTTCTATTAGCAGCTGAACACAAACCATTGGTGCCACCAGGTGACCTTTTCACATCCCTACTTTGTCACAAAAAGAGGATTTGAGGTGGTTTACAAAAGTAGACACAATACAATGTGATTTCAGTAGGTGAGGAAAACAAGGAGAAGAAACACAAGAAGAAGCAGAGGTAAAGTTAGTGGCCAAAATACGTGCCATAAGGTCCTATACGCATACTCCTTGATGTACCAGGAAATTTAACACCGAGTTTCCTGGTAGCCAATGCAAAAAAGGAAACACACACTGTCATTCCATTTATGTGGCTTGCACAGGATCAAACAAATAAACTGCTAGGCTACAGCTGATTCTGGAAAGAAAGAGGAATTTCTTCCCCAGATTGTCTATATGGACAGCAGCTAGACAATGTGCCTCTACAAATTCCATGACACCGCTGCCCCACCATTTCTCATAGCATCCTTCAGGACAGGGGTACAGCAGGAACCCCCCCCCCACCCAAGGGGACAAACTGGAGCAGAGGGGTGTGCAGCAGTCAGAGGTTAGGGGCCTCCCATAATTCTAACCTCACAGCCCTCCAGACCTACAAAATTCTGCAAAGCCCCCACTTCCCCTTCCAGGTGGGACCAAGACATGGCCCTCAGGTGAGCCACGAGTGGGCTGCAGCAGGACACTCCAACCTGGAGTCTGACTCTGAAACTTGACTGTACATTGAAATCGCCTGGGGTTTAAAAATACTGATATCTAGTCTCAGTCACCTCATATGCATGTGAAAGCTCAACAATAAATAAGGAAGACCGAAGAAGAATTGATGCCTTTAAATTTTGGTGTTGGTGAAGAATATAGAATATACTATGGACAGCCAGAAGAACGAACAAATCTGTCCTGGAAGAAGTACAGCCAGAATGCTCCTTAGAAGCGAGGATGGCGAGACTTCATCTCACATACTTTGGACGTGTGATCAGGAGGAACCAGTCCCTGGAGAAGGACACCATGCTTGGTAAAGTAGAGGGTCAGTGAAAAAGAGGAAGACCCTCAACAAGATGGATTGACACAGTGGCTGCAACAATGGGCTGAAACATAGCAGTGATTGTGAGGATGGCACAGGACTGGGTAGTGTTTCTTTCTGTTGTACACAGGGTCGCTACGAGTCAGAAACGACTTGATGGCACCTAACAACAACAACAACAGTCTCCTCCAGTTTTGATTTAATCCATCCAGGGTACAGTCTGGCCATGAGGACTTTGTAAGCTCCTCAGGTGATTCTCAGGTGTGGCTGAGATTGAGAACCTGGGTTGCAGAGCACTGGATGACCTATCGTTCATGTGAGCGCAGAAATTTCAGGTGATAGTGGGGGAGAGGGGCCCCAACAAGCCACAGGGCTTAGGGGAAGGTTCATCAATGGCCACTGGGTCCTAAAAAATAACTTGGGATCTTGTAGCCAGTGTGGAAAACAGTTTGGTGGTACCTCAAAAAGTTCAGCATAGAACTACCTTAAAAACAAACAAACAAACCCATTGCCATCAAGTGGATTCTGACTCATAGCGACCCTATAGGATAGCGTAGAACTGCCCATAGGGTTTCCAAGGAGTGGCTGGCGGATTTGAACTGCCAACCTTTTGGTTAGCAGCCAAGCTCTTCACTACTGCACCACCAGGGCGCCAGAACCTTATGACCCAGCAGTTCCGCTCCTCAGTATACACCCAGAAAAACTGAAAGCAAGAATGTAAACAGATACTTGTACAGGAATGTTCATTGTAACACTGTTCACAATAGCCAAAAGGCAGAGCCAACCCAAATGTCCATCAACAGATGAATGGAGAAACAAAATGTGGTACATACATATAATGGGATATTGTTGCTGTTATTAGGTGCCACCCAGTCGGGATACTACTCAGCCATAAAGAGAAATGAAGTTCTGATACATGCCACCCCATGCACGAACCTTGGAAACATAGTGCTGACTAAAATAAGTTGGACACAAAGGGACAAATACCACAGGATCCCACTTCTGTGAAATATCTAGAACAGGCCAATTCAGAGACGAAAGTTTATTAGCGGTGACCAGGGGTGAGAGGGAGAGGAAAAGGGGGAGCTATTGCTGAAGGGGCACTGGGTTTCTGTTACGGGTGATGAAAATATTTGGAAACAGATAGTGCCAATGGTCACACAACATGGTGAATGGACTTGACGTCACTGAATCGTACATGTAAAAATGGCTGAAAGGGCCAAGTTTTTGTGGTACATATTTTTCCACAATAAAAAAAAAAAACAACTGGGAGAAAAAAAAAGAAGCTATGAGATACAATAAGAAATGTTGACAAATACACTGTTACCCATGTGGGTATTTAAACAAAATCCTCAGTATGTAAGCAAATACCAACTGTATCAAACAATAAAAACGCTTAATTTCTTTGGGGGAAGCATTAAAACAAAAATACTTCACAATCGTGACAGAGTAGGGTACTGCTTCAGGGACACAGAGTTTTTGCTCAGGGTGATGACAAAATTGGAAATGGGCACTGGGGACTGCTGAACAACATGATGAATGTAATTAATGTCACGGATTTATACGCTTAAAAATGCTTCCAATGGCAAAGGTTTTGTTATGCTTATTTCACCATAGTAAAAATTTTTAAAAAAATAGTAACTTGGGGTCTACCCTGGTCAGGTGGGTGATCAGGACTCCAAATTTTACTCCTTAGATAAGCTTTTCCCAAAGGATGCTCCAAGGAATCCTTACTTCGTGGCATGTTATTCGGGTTACAGGGGCACGTGCTCCGTGGCATAGAGTCTGGAAAAATCTATGGATGTTGGCCTGCCTTGTGATTTTCCTGAAGAGGGATGTGAGTTTCCCAAACCTATCTGAATATGAAACTTCATTTTTCTCAAGAACTAGTATTTTTCTAGGAGCCCCTGGGTGGTGCAAACAGTTAACAAGCTCAGCTACTAACCGAGATGTTGGAGGTTCGAGTTCACCCAGAGGTGACTCAGAAGAAAGGCCTGGCAGTCTCCTTCTGGAAAAAAAACCAGCCATTGAAAACCCTATGGAGCTCAGTTCTCCCCTGACACCCACGAGGTTGCCATGAGTTGGAGTCGGCCTGACAGCAACTGGTTTTTGTTTTTGACATTTTTCAAAAACTGGTTTCATGGAGCAGTGTTCCATAGCAGATTCTTTGAGGACACCTGCCACAATCATTTCAGCCAAATGCCATTATTTTTTTTTAATCATTGATTAAAGAAATCTCAGGGCCAGCCCCAGTAGAACATGGAGCTTTAAACACAGAAACTTCACGGTGAATCGTCTAGCACAGGGCAGTTGAAGCAAGTACCCACAGGTAAGTGAACGAGTTGCATCAAAGCATTGTTAGCCTGAAGTCAGTTAAACGTTGAACGGGGTATGCTAGAAAGGACGATTCAGGCTTTGGAACAGCTGAATCTGTGCCATTCTTTCTGAAGCTTGTTAAACACTAGGGCCCATCGCCTGAAGGTGACTTCCAGCTGGTGATGAAATAATCACATCCTTGCTGTTATCATGAGCTGCCATTCAGCCAGCCGCAACTCATGGTGACCCCATGCACAACAAAATAAACCGTGGCCTGGCCCTGCACCATCCCCATGATCGGTGGCAGCTCCGGCCATTGTGCTCCATGGGGCTTTCATTGGTTGATTTTCAGGAGTAGATCACCAGGTCTTTCTTCCTAGTCCCTCTTAGTCTGGAAGCTCCTCTGAAACCTGTTCAGCATCATAGTAACACGCAAGCCTCCACTAGCACTGAGCCACCACTGCCTCCGGCTGACATTGGCAATTGTGATTCTGAGGAGTGCCCTGGGGGCAGAGGCCCCTCTGCTCCTTTGTGGTTAGGAGAGGCCCCTGGGGGTGTCTGCACCCCGGGACCAGGAGCAGCCCTGGACTGAGAGTGAGAGAGGAGGAGACGCAGGCTTGGGAACAAGACACCCACCCTGTGTGGGGTGAGCCCCTGATCCCACAGGGCCTCTGTCTTGCTGCCTGCCCAGTGGGGCTGCATGGGGGGCGGCGGGGAGGCCAAGGTGGGAGCAGACACTTAATGCTCACAGAGCTGCCCTGCTCCGGCAGTGGTCCGTGGTGATTAACTGGAGGATGGGTTGCCCTGGGGGGGTTCCTGATTCCCCCTCCCAGGTTTTCCGTCCTGATCCAAATGACAAAATCCAAAAAGCTCTGAAACCCAGAATGTTTTCAAAACTGAGTTGGCATCAAAACCTGACTCAATTTGATATTTTGGGCAGCAAAACTTTACCTGAGCCTGATTGTCATTTGCTCCACCTGGTGTTGGTGTTCGTGTGTTTCATGGATTTGAACAGGGGACTATCCCAATCCCCCCAGAAGGGGTGCATAGCATATGGTACACACACTGTCATGGATTGAATTGTGTCCCCCAAAATATCTGTCAACTTGGCTGGGTCGTGATTCCCAGTATTGTCTGATCGTGTACCATTTTGTAATCTGATGTGATTTCCTTATGTGTTGTAAACTCTATCACAATGATGTGATAAGATGGATTAGCAGCAGTTATACTGATGAGGTCTACAAGATTAGATTGTGTCTTAAGCCAATCTCTTTTGAGATATAAAAGAGAGAAGGGAGCAGAGACACAGGGGAACCTCATACCACCAAGAAATCAGTGCTGGGAGCACAGCGTGTCCTTTGGACCTGAGGTTCCTGTGCTGAGATACTCCCAGACCAAGGGAAAACTGATGCATCACAAGGACCTTCCTCCAGAGCCGACACAGAAAGAAAGCCTTCCCCTGGAGCTGATGCCTTAAATTTGGACTTGTAGCCTACTAGACTATGAAAGAATAAATTTATCTTTGTTAAAAGCCATCCACTTGTGGTATTTCTGTTAGAGCAGCCCTAGATGACTAAGACACACACAGAATTTGTTCTTGTTGTTGTTAGCTGCCTTTGAGTCAGCCCCCACTCATGGTAAGCCCATGCACAAAAGGATCAGACCATGGTGATCCATAGGGCTTTCACTGGCTGATTTTCAGAAGTAGATCACCAGGCCTTTCTTCCTAGTCCCTTTTAGTCTGGAAGCTCTGCTGAAATCTGTTCAGCATCATAGCAACTCACAAGCCTCCACTGACAGATGGGTGGTGGCTGCGCATGTAAGGTGGAACCTGGGGATGGAACCCTGGTCTTCTGTACGGAAGGCGAGAATTCTACCCCTGAAGCACACTGCCCTCTACACACAATATTGTTGCTGTTCATGTTAGGTGGCGTTGAGTTGGTTCCCACTCATAGTGACCACATGTACAATAGAACAAAACACTGCCCAGTCCTGTGCCATCCTCACAATCGTTATGCTTGAACCCATTGTTGCAGCCACTGTGTCAATCCATCTCGTTGAGGGTCTTCCTTTTTTTCGATGACCGTCTACTTTACCAGACATGATGCCCTTCTCCAGGGACTGGTCCCTCCTGGTAACATGTCCAAGGTATGTGAGATGAAGTCTCACCATCCTCTCTTCTAAGAAGCATTCTGGCTGTACTTCTTCCAAGACAGATTTGTTCATTTTTTTGGCAGTCCATGGTATATTCAGTATTCTTTGCCAACACCATAACTCAAAGGCTTCAATTGTTCCTCGGTCTTCCTTATTCATTATACAGCTTTCGCATGCATACGAGGCGATTGAAAACACCATGGCTTAGGTCAGGCGTACCTTACTCCTCAAAATGACATCTTTGCTTTTTAACACTTTAAAGAGGTCTTTTGCAGCAGATTTGCCCAATGCAATGCATCTTTTGATTTCTTGACTGCTGTTTTCATGGGTGTGGATTGTGAATCCAAGTAAAATGAAATCCTTGACAACTTCAGTCTTTTCTCCTTTTATCATGATATTGCTTATTGGTCTAGTTGTGAGGATTTTTGTTTTCTTTATGTTGAGATGTAATCCATGCTGAAGGCTGTGGTCTTTGATCTCATCAGTAAGTAAGTGCTTCAAGTCCTCTTCACCTTCGGCAAGCAATATTACCTTTCTAAAATCCAAAAAGTCTTGTCTTTTGACAAAAGGGTGGTCTTTGGCCCTGCTGGGCCCAGTCCTAGGCCCAGCCCTGCCCCTCGTTCCCAGATGTGGCTCCAAGAACAGCTGCAGGAACTCGAGGGAGCTCGCTTCCCAGCAGTGAAGTGGAAGTGGAAGCCACTTGCCCCACTCACCCCTTGAGGCTACTGGGAAGTACGTAAATAAGACACCTGCACAGGGGGCAGCTGGCAGCGACCCCAGTTTGGGGATCCATGACCCTTGAGCAAGGTTTGGTCTCTTCGCCAGTGGGCAGTGGGTTCTGATCCTGGACACCGGGCCCCAGTGCCGGCTGGCTACACCACCGCACTGCTGTGTGACCCTGAGTAGGTCTCTGCCCCTCACGGGGCCTCATTTCTCTTCCTTGTAAAGTGAGGGGCCAGGGCAGAGCCAGCCCAGACACATGCGGCATTTCCTCATCCCCTAAAGACCCCCAGATCCCAGGAGAGGCCCCAGGACCCCTGCCTCTGGTTCCTTAATTGATGGGGGCCAGGGGATCTTGCTCATTTTCCAAGACGTATTCCTGCTTTTCGAGGTGGAGAGCAGAAGCCTTCCAGAGCCTCGATTCCCACGGGTGGGGGCCTGGGGGCCGCGGTCCCCGAGCTGCGGAGGCCGGCCAGCTCCGTCCAGGCTGTTGGGAGCTGGGCGGGCAGCACAGGCCACGGGCCCAGCTCAGCGTCTGCCCACTCAAACCCCAGGGTGGGAGGGATTTCCATGGGGCTTATGGTGATTTATAATGGGAAACCTTGGCGCTCCTTCGTCATTGTTCTCCCTGACAGAGGGAAGAAAGGGGCCAGTAAGTCTCCCCTCATCATAAGTAATGATGAGGCCCGCGGCCCCAGCCCAGCCCCGGTGCCCTCCACCGCAACAAAGTAGTCTATTGTCACCCATTACATTTTTCTTAAAAAACCTTCAGCCGCGCACAAGGCCAGTGCCACATCCTTAACTGGATCTTCCTCTGTCGGCGCCTGGGGGATATGGAATGTGTCAGTCTAAACAGTGGCCCTTCAGGACTTTACAGGAGCCTGTTCAGCCTCGGGCCAGGGATAAAGCCGCCCCAACGCTTTCTCAGGCCCCTCCAGGCTGGGATGAAAGCCGGCCAATCGTGCAGGCAGCCAGGCAGGAAGGCAGGCAGTGGGAACGGTGGCCACTCTGCCAGACAGGCTGGGGTCTTCCCTGAGTAGACCGGTGGTTACTGGGGCGGATTAACCAGTAAGCATGGTATGCACCAGCTTGCCTTGAGCAAGGTAAGCACAGGCTTAATTGTGTTTACTTGCCAGTCTGGTGAGCAATTTCACATGGGTTTCACCATGTCTTTGACATGGTGGGGGACGTGAAATTGTGCTCTGTGGATTGGTGGGAAGGCACAGTGGGCCCGTGCGTACCTTGCTTATTGGGTAATCCAGCCCTGGTTATAGTGGGGCATCTCATAATAGGATAGGGGGGTGAGGGCGGGGGCGGGGGAGCCCTGGAGGGGAAGCCAGGGGACTCCCTAGGGGCAGTCAGGAAACAGGACTGCCACCCCAGCCAAGGTCTTGGGGCGACCCTGCCTCTGTCACAGCCATGACCAAGAAGCAGCCACTCATTTTAACTTTTCCCCCAGAACATCAGGGGTGTAGCGTCCTTTAAAGAGCAGAGTTTGTGTGGCTTCCTAGTGTAAAGTCAAAAGCAGAAACCAATTTCTAGAAGGTTCCAGATTTCAGGGAGCTCCTCACCTGCCAAGCTGCCTCCAGCCTGTTCGCCCTGCACCTCCTAGCCCACACGTGACCTCAGAGATCCCGTCTTACTGGGAGAATGAAAGTAAGCTAGTTAAATTTCATGCATTCATTCATTCATTCCTGCTTTGCCCAATGCTTTAATGGGTAGAAAAATGGGTGCTGCTACCTGTGCCTCCCCAGGAGTTCAGGTGATGGGAGGAGGGGCGAGTCTGCCAGCAGCCTGGGTCCCACATGACACTTTGCTCACAAGCAAAACTGTCTGTGTAATTTTGGGGCACAGTGCATAATGAAAACTCAGGGCCTCCTGAGCAAAAATTAAGTCTTAAAAGTTTGAAAGCAGCCATGCAGGGTACAATTGGTCTCCATTCACCTGGAGCAACAGAGGAAACAGGAGGGTCAGGGATAAGAGGAGGAAATGGAATGTGTGGCTAATTGCCTCCATGAACAACTGCCTCCTTTGCCATGAGACAAGAAGAACTGGATGGTGCCTCGCTACCATTACTGAATGCTTTGATAACAGATTCTACAGAAGAATCTTGATCAAAAGGGGGGAAATGTAGAACAGAATTTCAAATTTTTAGGGAATCTAAACTTTCTGGAGCCACAGAGGCTACATGGACTTCCAAAACTATTTCCCTGAGATAATCTTTAAAACTGAAGTCTTCATTAAGCCAAACAATAGTTTAGCTTAATTTGTGAAGAAAGAACGTCTGCCCTGAGCATTGTGCTCTTTTAAAGAACTATCTATATGGGATCAAACTGACAATAGCAACTCAAAAGTTTAGATAAGAAGCTTAGGGGGCAGTGAGTTTATGTTAATGGGGGAGGAAAAATTTGGAAAACGAGGGCGAGAATGGTAACACCACTTGAAGAATGTAATCAATGTCACTGAATTTACTTATAGAAATTGTTGAAATGGTGTATGTTGTGTTGTGTCTATTTTCAACAACAAAAACAAAATGAAATAAACTATTAAAATTAAAAAAATAAAAAGAATAGTTGTTGTTAGCTGCCACTGAGTCTGCCCCAACATGACAACTCCATGCACAGCAGAAGGAAATGCTGCTAGGTCCTGCCCCATCCCCACGATTGGTTGCAGCTCAGACCATTGTTATCCACAGGGTTTTCATTGGCTGGTTTTTGGAAGCTGATTGCTAGGCCTTTCTTCCTCATCCAGGAGATGCACTTCTTCTGCAGCCAACAATGCAGACAGGGTCCAGGGTAGCCTCTGGTACAGGCTAGCCCACCATCCTCAGAGGTGCTCAGAAAACACTCGCTGGATCGGGTGGGATGAGGCTGAGTGAAGCTGGATGGAAAGAACTGAATTGAATAAAAATGAATTCCATTAAATCAAATCAATAACTGTTGACTGTCTCATTGGGTGGGGTACAGCCTCCTCTCCAACAGTTTCCAGGATAGGGATGGTTTTTCACTCCCTCTGGGTCTCCACACGCAGAGTGAGCTTGGGGCTGGAGACCCAAATAAAAGCCAAGTGATACTTGGCTGGCATGAGTTGACCATATTTGTAAAGATTGTCTTTCTTCTTTCTCAGTCAGAAAATTTCAGAATAGGAATTGCTGATTCATCTCCTCCATTTATTTGGTCCTCAAATTTGGGACACACCTCCTGTGTGCTAGAAACTTTGCTGGGTCCTGAGGGTAATAAGGTAAATAAGATACAGTTTCTGTCCTTCAAGAATTTATCGTCTAGAAGAAAAGATCAGCTAGAGAGAGAGACCACACCCATCTGTCAGTTTGTTGTACTGTGGTGGCCTGTGTGTTACTGTGATGTTGGAAGTTATGCCACTGGTATTTCAGTCATTCATGGTGGGCAGGTTTCCGCAGCGCTTCCAGACTAAGACAGAGTAGGAACAAAGGTCTAGTAATCTACTTCCAAAAATCAGACAACGAAAACCCTGTGGATCACAATAGAGTCCAACATAGTGCTGGAAGATGAGCCCCCTAAGTTGGAAGGCACTCAAAATACACAGCAGCCGCAACAATGGACTCAAGCATATCAACAATTGTAAAGATGGCACAGGACCGGGCAACGTTTTATTCTGTTGTACATGGGGTCACCACGAGTTGGAGCCAACTCCACTATAGCTAACAACAAGGATAGAGAGAAAGATTAGCAGGAGTTTCCATAAAGATTCAAAAGGGCGTCCCAGGTGCATATGTGAGGTCCAGGAAGGCCTCAGGGATAAGGGGACCCTTGGGCAGGAAGGATAAGCAGAATTTTCCAGGTGTACAAGGCAGGGAAGTTGTTCTGAGGATGTGAGAACCACACTGAGTAGAAGAAAAGGAACGGCATGGCCCAGGTTTGCTCATGGGGAGCAGCCAGAGATAGGATGGGATGGAATGGGATGGGAAGGGAAGGGATGGGATGGGATGGGAAGGAATGGGAAGGGATGGGATGGGATGGGATGGGATGGGAAGGAATGGGAAGGGATGGGATGGGATGGGATGGGAAGGAATGGGAAGGGATGGGATGGGATGGGAAGGGATGGGAAGGAATGGGAAGGGATGGGATGGAATGGGATGGGATGGGAAGGGATGGGATGGGATGGGATGGGATGGGATAGGAAGGGACGGGATGGGAGGGGAAGGGATGGGATGGGAACGGATGAGATGAGATAGGATGGGATGGAATGGGATGTGAAGGGAAGGGATGGGATGGGATGGGAAGGAATGGGAAGGGATGGGATGGGATGGGATGGGATGGGATGGGATGGGAAGGAATGGGAAGGGATGGGATGGGATGGGATGGGAAGGAATGGGAAGGGATGGGATGGGATGGGATGGGAAGGAATGGGAAGGAATGGGAAGGGATGGGATGGGATGGGATGGGAAGGGATGGGATGGGATGGGATGGGATGGGAAGGGATGAGATGGGATGGGATGGGATGGGATGGGATGGGAAGGGATGGGATGGGATGGGAAGGGATGGGATGGGATGGGATGGGATGGGATGGGATGGGAAGGGATGAGATGGGATGGGATGGGATGGGATGGGATGGGATGGGATGGGATGGGAAGGGATGGGATGGGATGGGAAGGGATGGGATGGGATGGGAGGGGATGGGATGGGATGGGAAGGGATGGGATGGGATGGGATGGGATGGGATAGGAAGGGACGGGATGGGAGGGGAAGGGATGGGATGGGAACGGATGAGATGAGATGGGATGGGATGGGATGGGGTGGGATGGGATGGGATGGGATGGGATAGGGTGAGGCAAGGTGAGATGGAGGAGAGAAATGGAGCCGGTTCACAAAGGCCTTCCGTGCCTTGTTGAGGAGTCTGGGGTGTGCCCTAAAAGCAAGCAGGAAAATCCAAAGGTTACTGTGGTCAATTGCATATTGTTGTTGTTGGGTACCATTGAGTTTATTCCAACTCCTTGTGACCCCATGTCACAGAGAAGAACCACCCCATAGGCTGTAATCTTTACAGGAGCAGATTGCCACGTCTTTTCTCCAGTGGAACTGCTGAGTGGGCGTGAACTGCCAACCTTTAGGTCAGCAGCTTAGCATTCACTGTTGTGTCACCAGGGCTCCTTGTGGATTGCATGGCAGTACCCAACTCTCCACCCTTCCTTGTGTCTGAGCCCTTTGCCATGTGACTTGTGCAGTTCCTTCCTCTGAGCCTGGGCTTGGCTTTGGCCCGTGGGATATTCACAGAAGTGGCAGGAGCAAAGATCCGAAGTGTCCTTTTGTGGTGCTTCTGCTGACACTGTGATAACGTTGCCCAGGTAGCCAGCCCACTTGTCCAAGGAAGAAGAGGGCCCTCGCACAGACATGGGTCCGGCCCACCACTTGGAGCCAAGTCAGTGGAGCCCAGCCTCCATGAGTCAAACCCCAGTCCACCCACAGATGCACGAGTGAGAAATAAATAGCAATGTTTGGTGCTCCTGCATTTGGGAGTTTTGTTACACAGTGTTGTTGTGGCAGCAGCTGACAGATACACATATTGAGCCAGGGTGTGGCGGGATCAGATCTCTCAGTTCACAGAGTGCAGCAGGGGCTGGAGGGAGACCAGGGAGGAGGTGGAGACATCAGTCCAGGGTACTGATGAGGTGGCTCATTCTGGGCAATTAAAACATGGCACCCACTTCAGGTTCTGGGAGACCAGGAGGGAAAGAGGTTAGATACTGAAGTCACCCAGCAGATTGAGGGGCTGGTGGAGGAGACCGAACCAGCAGCCTGCCGTGTCCACGCCTCTGGCATCACCTGCAGGACTGTGCCCAGCCCTCCAGAGATCCAGGGTTGGGACTCAGAACAGGTAGGACCTGGATTTGCAGGGCAGGGAAACACCATGCCCAGCTGAGCCCAGGGAAGCCCCAAGCCTGGTTCATCACTTAATGCCTTCCAGCCTAAGGGGCTCAACTTCGATCACTACACAGTTGTTAGGTGCCATCAAGTTGGTCCCAACTCACAGAAACCCTGTGTACAACAAAACAAAACACTGCCCGGTCCTGCACCATCCTCACAATCGTCACTATGTTTGAGCCCATGGTTGCAGCCTCTGTGTCAATCCATCTTGCTGAGGGTCTTCCTCTTTTTCGCTGACTCTGTACTTTACCAAGCATGATGTTCTTCTCCAGGGACTGATCCCTCCTGTAACATGTCCAAAGTATGTGAGACAAAGTCTTGCCATCCTTCCTTCTAAGGTGCTTTCTGGCTGTACTTCTTCCAATTCAGATTTGTTCGTTCTTCTGGCAGTCCATGGTATATCCAATATTCTTCGCCAACACTATATCAAACAATATTCTGTTATGGCCATAGAGTTTTCATTGGCTGATATTCAGAAGTAGATTGCCAGGCCTTTCTTCCTTGTCTGTCATAGTCTGAAAGCTCCACTGAAGCCTGTCTACCGTGGATAACCCTGGCAGGAAAATGTAGTGTTGTGTCAGCACAGCTCACATGCCCTGAGTGTTCACAGCTGCCAGACAAGCTGATGGTTTCCCACCAGAAATGCCTGCAGCTCTGCCTATTGCTTTCAGACCCACACTCTGGACAGGTCAGACATCCAAGGAATTGAAACTGTTGACAGCAGCCCTCAACCAGCGACAGACTCTTTCTCAGACCTCTGAGGCATGCTCTGCACAGACTCCCTGAGGCACCCGCGGGATAGAGCTCTGGTTGCCTGTAGCAATAACCACTCATTAACGCTCGCTTCAATGTCCCCTTGCAGTGCAGTGAATTCTTAATATGGTTCTTCTAGCAGTGCATGGTCTTATAACTCCTACTAAATGGTTGGGTAGGACTATGCAAACAAAGTGTGTGCAGGGATCTAAGAGTCTGATCATGTTATTGTTGTTAGGTGCCGTTTCGTCAGTTCCAACTCATAGCAACACCATGGTCAACAGAATGAAACACTGCCCGGTCCTACACCAACTTCACAATCATTGCCATGTTTGAGCCCATTGTCGCAGCCACTGAGTCAATTCATATCATCCAGGGTCTTCCTCTTTTTCACTGACCCTCTACTTTACCAAGCATGATGTACTTCTCCAGGGACTGATCCCCCCTGAAAACATGTCCAAAATATGTAAGATGTAGTCTCGCCATCCTTGCTTCTAAGGAGCTTTCTGGCTGTACCTCTTTCAAGTCAGATTTGTTCATTCTTCTGTCAGTCCATAGTATACTCAATATTCTTTGCCAACACCATAATTCAAATGCGTCAATTCTTCTTTGGTCTTCCTTATTCATTGACCAGCTTTCTCATGCGTATGAGGCGATTGAAAACACCATGGCTTGGGTCAGGAGCGCTTTAGTCTTCACAGTGATATCTTTGCTTTTCAACACTTTAAAGAGGTCCTTTGCGATTTGCCCAATGCTATGCATCATTTGATTTTTTGACTACTGATTCCATGGGCATTGATTGTGGATCCAAGTAAAATGAAATCTTTGACAACTTCAATATTTTCTCCATTTATCATGATGTTGTTTATTGGTCCAGTTGTGAAGATTTTTGTTTTCTTTATGTTGAGGTGCTATCCATACTGAAGGCTGTGGTCATTGATCTTCATCAGTAAGTGCTTCAAGTCCTCTTCACTTTCAGTAAGCAAGGTTGTGTCATCTGCATATCATAGGTTGTTAATGAATCTTCCTCCAATCCTGATGCTACATTCTTCTTCATATAGTCCAGCTTCTCAAATTATTTGCTCAGCATACAGATTGAATAAGTATGGTGAATGGATGGAACCCTGACGCACACCTTTCCTGATTTTAAACCACCCTTGTTCTGTTGGAACAGCCTCTTGATCTATGTACAGGTTCCTCATGAGCACAGTTAAATGTTCTAGAATTCCCATTCTTCACAATGTTATCCATAATTTCTTATGATCCACATAGTTGAATCCCTTTAGACAGTCAATAAAACACAGGAAAACATCAGTCTGGTGTTCTCTGCTTTCAGCAAAGACTCAGCTGACATCAGCTGTGATATCCCTCATTCAAGGTCCTCTTCTGAATTTGGCTTGAATTTCTGGCAGTTCCCTGTTGATATACTGCCACAACCGTTTTTGAATTATTTTCAGCAAAACTTGACTTTCGTGTGATATTAATGATATTGTTCAACAGTTTCCACATTCTGTTGGATCACCTTTCTTTGAAATGGGCACAAATATGGATCTCTTCCAGTCAATTGGCCAGGTAACTGTCTTACAAAGTTCTTGGCATAGAAGAGCGGGCACTTCCAGTCCAGTGCAGCTTGGGCTTCTTCCTCAACACCATTGATTCTTGATCATATGCTATCTCCTGAAATGGTTGAACAGTGACTGACTCTTTTGAGTACCGTGATTCTGTGTATTCCTTCCATTTTCTTTTGATGCTTCCTGTGTTGTTCAATATTTTGTCCATAGAAGCTTCCAATATTGCAACTCAAGGCTTGAATTTTTTCTTCAGTTCTTTCAGCTTGAGAAATGCCGAGCATGTTATTTTCTTTTGTTTTTCTAACACCAGGTCTTTGCATATTTCATTATAATACTTTACTTTGTCTTCTTGAGCCACACTTTGAAATCATCTGTTCAGCTCTTTACTTTATCATTTGTTCCATTTGCTTTAGCTACTCTACATTCAAGAGCAAGTTTCAGAGTCTCTTCTGACATCCATTTTGGTCTTTTCTTTCTTTCTTGTCTTTTTAATGACCTTTTGCTTTCTTCATGTATAATATCCTTGATGTCATTCCACAACTCGTCTAGTCTTCAGCCATTAGTGTTCAATGCTTCAAATCTATTCTTGAGATGATCTCTAAATCCAGCTGGGATATACTCAAGGTCGTACTTTGGCTCTTGTCAACTGGTTTTAATTTTTTTCAGCTTCAAGTTGAACTTGCATATGAGCAATTGATGATCTGTTCCACAGTCAGCTCCTGGCCTTGCTCTAACTGATGATATCAAGCTTCTCTGTCATCTATTTCTACAGATGTCGTCCATTTGATTCCCGTGTATTTCATCTGGCTAGGTCCACGTATATAGTGGTCATTTATGTTGTTGAAAAATGGTATTTGCAATGAAGAAGTTGTTGGTCTTGCAAAATTCTATCATGCAATCTCTGGCATCATTTGTATCACCAAGGCCATGTTTTCCGACTACCAACCCTTCTTCGTTTCCAATTTTTGTATTCCAATCACCAGTAATTATCAATGCATCCTGATTGCATGTTTGATCAGTTTCAGACTGCAGAAGTTGGTAAAAATCTTCATTTCTTCATCTTTGGCATTAGTGATTGGTGCATAAATTTGAATAATATTCATGGTAACTGGTCTGTCTTGTAGGCATATGGATATTATCCTATCACTGACAGTATTGTACTTCAGGATAGATCTTGAAACGTTCTTTTGACAATGAATGTGACACCAGTCCCCTTCATTTTGTCATTTCCAGTGTAATAGACCATATGATTGTCTGATTCAAAAGGGCCAATACCAGTCCATTTCAGCTCATTAATACCTAGGATATCAATCTTTATGCATTCCATATCATTTTTGATGACTTCCAATTTTCCTAGATTCATACTTCATACATTCCATCTTCTGATTATTAATGGATGTTTGCAGCTGTTTATTCTCATTTTGAGTCATGCCACATCAACAAATGAAGGTCCCAGAAGCTTGACTCCAGCCACGTCATTAAGGTTGACTCTACTTGGAGGAGGTAACTCTTCCCTAGTCATATTTTGAGTGCCTTCCAACCTGAGGGGCTCATCTTCTAGCACTATATCAGACAATATTCTGCTGCTATTCATAAGGTTTTCACTGGCCAATTTTTTCAAAAGTAGACCACCAGATCTTTCTTCCTAGTCTGTCTTAGTCTGGAAGCTCTGCCTAAACCTGTCCACCATGGGTGGCCCTCCTGGTATTTGAAATACTAGTGGCATAGCTTCGACCATCACAGCAACACACAAATCACCACAGCCGACAAACTGACGGAGGAGTCTTGCAGGTGTGGATCATGCAAATAAGGTGTATGGAACCCTAATGAGGGGATTGGTCAGTTTTGCCATCCGCTAGGCTTAAAGGGAGACAATCCCAGAAGCAGAGAGGGGATCTCACTACCATCAAGATGAATAGCCGTGAGTGGAACATGTCCTTTGGACCAGGGATCCCTGGGCTGAGAACCTCCTAGACCCAGGAGACAGAGGGAGAACTGTAACACTGGAGACCACATGAGATGGTGAGAAGCAGTGACAGAGAAACAGTGGCAGCAGAACCAGGATACCAGCACAAGACAGCATGGTGGGCTTCCTGACCCACTGAGTAAGGCAGCTAAATGGGTATGCTGACCCACAGAGTAAGAGAGCTGAGAGCCTTTGGGCTGAGGCTTGCTGGCAGAGTAAGGTGCTTCTGGGCACTTACTGGCAGAGCTAAAGAGCTTTGTGATACTTGCCCGAGCAGTGCTGAGGGGCCAAATGTCCAAGGGGCTGAGGGTCAAAGGGAGAGGCCTGCCTGCAGACATGGCCAAGAGGAAGATGTCCTGATCAAGAAGTATATCTTGAGTTGTTCCTGATCCTGATTTGTAACCTGTTAGCTCCCTAATAAACCCCATAAATGTGAGTATTGTCTGTGAGTTCTATGAGGCCATTGCAATGAATTATCAAACCCAGCAGAGAAGTAGAGAGTGCCATGGTGGGGATGGCTGGTGTCAGAACTGGTAAAAAGGTTGGAAAGCAGAGGTATGTCTGATCACCACCTAATAGGAACAGCTTTGGACTGTTGATCTTGGTCCTCTCTACTCTCCACCCCATGAAGTTAGAGGAGGTCCATCGCCACTGTGCTATTTTAACAACCCATCTTTCCCATCTCTGTGCCCACGTCCCCCCGATGCTTCCTGGAATCACCTCCCAGTTAAAGTATTTGAACTCAAATCCTCGTCTCAGGGTCTGCTTCTGGGAAACCCCAACCAAATGCAGTAGTCCCAAGCAGCAAACCCAGGGGAGAGCTACCGTGGCCTCTTGGGCGGGCAAGGATAAATTTGGGGACTCAGGAGCTGGTCCCTGGCTTTGTCTATTCAGCCTGATGCACCCAGCCAAGTCCCTGGTCTAGAATATGGGACAAGGATCCTGCTTCCCAAAGTGTAGAAAGGATCAGACTAGCTGACACTGGTCGGGTGCCTGGCACACAGTAGGTGCTCAGATGGTATGATTACAAATGCCACAGCTGAAACCTGCAGGCATTCCTCTCTTAGTGATCGCAGGCCACAGCCACCAAAATGCTTCAGCTCTGGAGGCTGGGATGGAGGGCTGGCCTGACCTTCCAGAGCCAGGTTCTGCAGCCCCTCGGCTCCCATCCAGACCCTCCTGGCTATCAGCTGTCTCCAAGTGCCCCCGCTCCAGCCCTGGTGCTGGCAGGCAACGGAGTCCTGCTGGTGGGTGGTCCAAGTGCATGCTCCAAAAGGGAGCCCGCCTCCACCCCTTGCTCCCTGATCTGACCAGTACCACAGTGCCTCCTGAGTCCCCAATGGCAGGCCCCACCAGGAGGAGGTCTGGCTGTGGCCCCTTCTTCACCCCACGCTTATCCCATGGCCGCCTACCTCCCCTCACCCACCCCAGCCCTCCAGGGTGGCCCACTCGGGGAGAGGGCCGTCTCTGACGTGGACATGCCATACAAAGGGCCAGGGGCCTGTCAGATCGGGTCACCCTACTCAAGGGTGATGATAAAACCTGTCCCTCCAAATTAGGCCAGAGCCCCGGGCCGCTGATTACCGGACGGCCAGTGCACAGTGGACAAAGGCACCAAACAGGTTCCCCGAGGGTCATTAATATGGATTAAGGCCCATTGTTTTCTCAAATTAGGCCACAGAGGGCTCCTTGGGGATGCACACAGCCGGCCATCGGCATGCCAGAAGGTCCTGTGCTCAGCCCAGGGTCTTCACAGGAGAGGACAGGCTGACGATGAAGAGACAATACCCAAGCTGCAAGAATGGTGCAGGGCGAGGCCAGAATTGCCTGGCTTCCCCAGCTCATCTGAATAACGTTCTGGAAAAAAGGTGGCTGTGTGGACCAAGTAAGAATTTAGACTACATAGAAGATTTTGTTCCTTGCATTTTAGATTCACAGCATCTTTGGAGCCTCCCACACTCTTGGCAGGTGGGCAAGGTGGGCATCATCACTTCCCTTTTACAGTGCAGGAAATCGAGGCTCCGGAAGATTCCGTGGCCTCTCACGAGGCCGTCCAGCTGGCTCATGAGCACGGAATCCAAGAGACCCTGTCTCCGGTCAGCATTCTTCCACTCATGGCATGCCCACATCACTGTGGAACCCACTGCCAACGTTAAATAACAAATGCGGCCCATGATGTCGTGCACACATGTAACCATGACAACAGTAAAACGAGATAAACACCGGTGGGCCTTTGGATGTTACATAGCATCGCCGCCCACATCATCTGTTCTGACTCCCAGTGCCGAGCTTGGTGTGCTCCTCCAGTGGACCGGGCTACTCTGGAGCCTCTCACATGGGCACAGCACTTCACAGTTTACAGTGTGATCTCCTGTCCATCATTTCATTTGTGCTTTGCAACAGGTCACTTTTCAGGCTAAGTTACATGAGTTGCCCAAGGTCACATTCCACATTAAAGGCTTATTGGACCCAGAACACAGGTCTCCCCATCCACATCCTCCCCTGCACAGTGCTGCCTTCCTGGAGCAGGGGGCTTAGGCCAGCAAGGGGGCCTCACCCTGCAACGCTCCACACAGATACAGGGTCATGGTGCCTGAGACTTCGCACCCAGGGAGGGACACGCTGACTGAAAGTCACACGAGCTGCTGATGGCTAATAGCAAAAGTCAGGATTGGATGAAGAAGGCACCAGCCCCACTCTGACCTAGCACATAGAGCCGTGGGTCAGAAAGACCCAGAAAACCAGCCACCCAGCATCCAGGGAAACAAAACGGGGCTTCAGAGATGGAAGTCCCATGAGCCCAGAGGAGGGAGGCACCTTCCCCACCAGGAGGATCCAGGCAAGCCATCTCCAAAAGATACCCCAACCTTTATTTGGCAGGACGTGGAAACGGTAGGATCAACTGTGAAATTTGTGGGTGTAGTGCTCCCTTAATGAAAAATGATTATGAATTCTCTATTTGCCTGGAGCAACAGAGGGAGAAAGAGAATCAGGAAAAAGAGGAGGAAATGGAATATGCGGCTAATTGCCTTGTGAACAGCTGCCCCCTTTGCCATGAGACCAGAACTGGATGGTGCCCAGCTACCATTACTGAACATTTTGATAAAAGATTCTATAGAAGAATCCTGATCAAAAAGGGGGAAATGTAGAACAGAATTTCAAATTCTCATAGAATTCAGACTTTCTGGAGCCATAGAGTCTGGGTGAACTCCCGAAAATATTGCCCTGAGATCATCTTTAAACATTAAACCAAAGATATCCCTAGAAGCCATCTTTAAACCAAACAATAAGTTAGCTTAACCAGTAAAGAATGTCTGCCTTGAGCAGTATGCTCTTAAGAACTATCTACATGGGGGCAGGGCCAAGATGGCGGAGTAGTTAGATGCTTCCTGTGATCCCTCTTACAACAAAGATTCAACAAAACAAGTGAATCAATTATATATGGCAGTCTAGGAGCCCTGAACAGCAAAAGCAAAGTTGAGGACAGGCAAACCCTGAACATTAGACTGAGTGGTCAGGGGAGGGAGAGACAGTTCGGAAGCAGTGAGGAGTTGCCAGACCTGACCTGGTGGGAACCGGCACCCTGAAGGCTGGATCAGCTGGCATGAGTGGCAAGGCAAGAAATGGTGCTCGGGACATGTTTTCCACATCGGGAGAGACCAAGCTGTGGAGAGTCTACTCAAGCCTCTAGCACCAGTGAACAGCAGCAATCAATTGGCAAAAGATAAGTACATGCATCTAACCTACTGCACAGATGAGAAAACATCCTCTTTGGGAAGAACCAGTCTCCCATTTACCCGCCCTCTCCCCGCTCTGCACCAGGGTCCTGGGCCAGCTTCAGTGATTGCTTCATCCCCTGGGCTGGAACTAGGACCAGTCATGCACACTGAGCATTCTCCCTGCCTTGGAGAGGGAACACATTAACAAACAGGAAAAAAACAATCTTCCAGCTCCCCTAAACCAAGAACTCAGGGCAGGCACAGCTCCTTTGCCTAGGCACAGGCATAAGGTGTCCACAGACACTGAATGCCTTTCACCCCTGCATAGACCTGTTTAGGCCCATTTCAACAGCATGGGCCCTCATTAGCACAGTACAACAGGGTATATACCTGAAGACTTCAAGTGTATCAGCTATATGGTGGAGTGGCAGGTTTGTGACATTTGACACCGCTCTTCCTATTAAGCAGGGTCCTCACCTACCCACATTAGGGGCGTGAGGACTTGTAGCTTCACCCACACCACCTAGCCATCTGAGACAGGGGTCCAAGAATCCAAGAATGAGTAGTGCCTCCGAGTCCTTACAGCCAACAGCATTGGGAGCCCATAATCCAGCTGCAAAACCTACCCACCTACTCACTCTAGGAAACAAGGATATGCTTTCCTCCCAGACACACAGGGGCAGCCACCAACCTCCTGCTTTGCTCAGTGCATGACCTCCTACTACAGCCAGATACCTGTGCCTACTCCAATCACCCCTGCCCATCTAGGACTGGAGGTGAGAGCCTGCACCACACACTTGGTGACCGACTACCTGGACACCTGAGCTGAATCCATACAAGAAAAGTAAATGGGCCCATGGGCTCACATATCTAGTAATAGATCTAACCACCTGGTGACAGGACCAATTCAAAGGCACCAGTAATCAAATTAGCTCACACAAGCAGCCTATTTGGGCATATCAAAACAAAACGAAACAAGAAACTAGGACACATTAAACAAACATAAAATAAATAAATATAATAACTTATTGACGGCTCGGGGACAACAGTCAATATCAAACCACATAAAGAGGCAGACCATGACGCCTTCAACAAGCTCCCAACACAAAGAATCAGGAAATTTTCTGGAGGAAGAGAATTTCTTGGAATTACCGGAGGTAGAAAACAAAAGATTAATACACAGAACTCTGCAGAAGATCAGGAAGGAGATCATGCAAAAAGCAAAACAAGCCAAGGAACATAGAGACAAAGCAACAGAGGAACTTAAGAAGATTAGAGAGGAACTTAAAAAGATTAGAGAAGCGTATAATGACAAATTTAACAGGTTGCAAGAATCCATAGACAGACAGTAAACAGAAATCCAGAAGATTAACAATAAAATTTCAGAATTAGACAACTCAATAGAAAGTCTTAGGAGCTGAACTGAGACAATGGAAGTCAGAATTAGTGAGACTGAAGATAAAGCACTTGACACCAACTTATCTGAGGAAAAATCAGATTAAAGAATTTTAAAAAGTGAAGAAACCCCAAGAATTATGTGGGACATTATCAAGAGGAATAATCTACGAGTGATTGGATTACCAGAACGGAAGGGATAACAAAAAATACAGACAGAATTTTTGAAAATTTATGGGCCGAAAACTTCCCTGATATTGTGAAAGATGAGAAGATATCTATCCAAGATGTTCATCGAACTCCACACAAGGTAGATCCCAAAACAAAGTCACCAAGACATATTATAATCCAACTTGCCGAAACCAAAAGTAAAGAGAGAATTTTAAGAGCAGCTAGGGATAAACAAGAAGTCATCAAA
Source organism: Dugong dugon (assembly GCA_030035585.1). Classification (NCBI taxonomy): domain Eukaryota; kingdom Metazoa; phylum Chordata; class Mammalia; order Sirenia; family Dugongidae; genus Dugong; species Dugong dugon. The sequence goes on from CM057467.1 coordinate 135,241,098, forward strand.
AACAGAGAGTCTATAAGACTAAGCTCAAACTACACAGCAGAAACCATGCAGGCAAGAAGGCAAAGGGATGACATATACAAAGCCTTGAAGGGAAAAAATTGCCAGCCAAGAATTATATATCCAGCAAAACTGTCTCTCAAATGTGATGGCAAAATTAGGACATTTCCACATAAACAGAAGTTTAGGGAATTTGCAAAAACCAAACCAAAATTACAAGAAATGCTAAGGGAAGTCCTCCAGTTAGAAAATCAATAACATCAGATAACAACCCAAGACTAGAACACAGGACAGAGCAACCAGATATCAACCAGAAGGGAAGATGCAAAAATAAATCGAAGCCAAAATACTGAAAATAGGGAAACAGAACCATCAATATGTAAATTTGACAACATTAAAAAAAAGAAGGGAAACTAAAAAAATGAGTCATAGATCTTTCATATGGAGAGGAAGTCAAGGCTATATAAAGAAATAAAAGACTGGTTTAAACTTAAAAATAGGGGCAAAAATTAGGGTAACCACAAAGGAAACTAACAATCTAACATATCAAAATAAAAAACAAGAAAAGCATAAAGCCTCAACAAATACAAAATCAACAACAATGAAAAGACAATACATAAAGAAAAACAATTCAGCACAGACAATTAAGTGAAACAAAGAAACCGTCAAGAACACACCAAACAAGACATTAAAACGACAACACTAAACTCATGCCTATCAGTAATTACACTGAATGTAAATGGACTAAATGCACCAATAAAGAGACAGAGAGTGGCAGAATGGATAAAAAACACAATCCATCCATATGCTGCCTACAAGAGACACACCTTAGACTTAAAGACACAAACAAACTAAAACTTAAAGGATGGAAAACAATATACCAAGCAAACAACACTCAAAAAAGAGCAGGAGTGGCAATACTAATCTCTGGCAAAATAGATTTTAAAGTAAAATACACCACAAAGGATAAGGAAGGACACTATGTAATGATTAAACGGTCAATACACCAGGAGGACATAACCATAGTAAATATTTATGCACCCAACCACAGGGCTCCAAAATACATAAAACAAACTCCATCAGCATTGAAAAGAGCTAGACAGCTCCACAATAATAGTAGGAGACTTCAGCACACCATTTCCAGTGAAGGACAGAACATCCAGAAAGAAGCTCAATAAAGACAAGGAAGATCTAAATGCCACAATCAACCAACTTGATCTCAAAGACATATACTGAATACTCCACCCAACAGCAGCCAAATATACTTTCTTTTCCAAAGCACATGGAACATTATCCAGAATAGACCACATATTAGGCCATAAAGCAAGCCTTAACAAATCCAAAGCATCGAAATATTACAAAGCATCTTTTCTGACCCTAAAGCCATAAAAGTAGAAATCAATAATAGAAAAAGCAAGGAAAAAAATCAAACACATGGGAAACTGAACAACACCTTGCTCAAAAACTAATGGGTTACAGAAGAAATTAAGGATGAAATAAAGAAATTCATAGAATCAAACGAGAATGAAAACACATCCTACCAGAACCTTTGGGACACAGCAAAAGTAGTGCTCAGAGGTCAATTTATAGCAATAAATGCACACATCCAAAAAGAAAAAAGGGCCAAAATCAAAACGTTAACCCTTCAACTGGAACAAATAGAAAGAGAGCAGCACAAGAAGCCCTTGGGCACCAGAAGAAAGCAAATAATAAAAATTAGAGCAGAATTAAATGAAATAGAGAATAGAAACACAATTGAAAGAGCTAACAAGACCAAAAGCTGGTTCTCTGAAACGATCAACAAAATCAATAAACCATTGACCAAACTGACAAAAGAAAAACAGGAGAGGAAGCAAATAATCTGAATAAGGAATGAGATGGGGATATCACAACAGACCCAACGGAAATTAAAAGACTCATAACAGAATATTATGAAAAATTATACTATAACAAATTCAAAAACCTAGAGGAAATGGGCAGATTTTTAGAAACACATTACCTACCTAAACTAACACAAACAGAGATAAAACAACTAAATAAACCTGTAACAAAAGAAGAGATTTAAACAGTAATTAAAAAACTCCCAACAAAAAATAAAGCCCTGGCCCCAAACTTTAAGAGAAGAGTTAACACCACTACTACTGAAGGTATTTCAGAGCATAGAAAAAGATGGAATACTCCCAAACTCATTCTATGAAGCCAGCATAACCCTGATACCAAAACTGGGTAAAGACACCACAAAAAAAAAAAAAAAATTACAGACCAGTATCCCTTGTGAGCATAGATGCAAAAATCCTCGACAAAATTCTAGCCAATAGAATTCAACAACATATCAAAAAAAAAAATAACTCACCATGACCAAGTGGGATTCATAACAGGTATGTAGGGCTGGTTCCACATTAGAAAAACAGTCAATGTAATCCATCACATCAATAAAACAAAAGACAAGAACCACATGATCTTATCAATTGGTGCAGAAAAGGCATTTGACGAAGTCCAACACCAATTCATAATAAAAACTCTCAACAAAATAGGAATAGAAGAGAAATTCCTCAACATAATTAAGGGCATTTATATAAAGCCAACAGCCAACATCTAAATCGAGAGAGTCTGAAAGCATTCCCCTTGAGAACAGGAACCAGACAAGAAAGCCCTTTATCACCACTCTTAGTCAACATTGTGCTGGAGGTCCCAGCCAGAGCAATTAGGCTAGAAGAAGAAATAAAGGGCATCCAAATTGGTAAGGAAGAAGTAAAAGTATCTCTATTTGCAGATAATATGATCTTTTACACAGAAAACCCAAAGAACCCACAAGAAAACTACTGGAACTAATAGAAGATTTCAGCAAAGTATCAGGGTACAAGGTAAACATACAAAAGTCAGTTGGATTCCTCTACACCAACAAAGAGAACTCACCAAATCGATACCATTTACAATAGCCCCCCAAAAGATAAAACACTTAGGAATAAATCTAACCAGAGACGTAAAAGACCTATTCAAAGAAAACTACAAGACACTACTGCCAGAAACCAAAAGAGAACTACGTAAGTGGAAAAACATACCTTGCTCATGGATAGGAAGACTTAACATTGTGAAAATGTCTATTCTGCCCAAAGTGATCTACAGATACAATGCAATCCCAATCCCAATTCCAATGGCATTTTTTAATGAGATGGAGAAACAAATCACCAACTTCATATGGAAAGGAAAGAGGACACGGATAAGTAAAGCACTGCTCAAGAAGAAGAACAAAGTGGGAAGCCTCACACTACCTGATTTTAGAAGCTATTATACTGTCACGGTAGCAAAACAGCCTGGTGCTGGTACAACAGATACATAGACCAATGGAACAGAATTGAGAATCCAGACATAAATTCATCCACTTATGAACAGCTGATATTTGACAAAGGCTCAAAGTCCATTAAATGGGGAAAAGACAGTCTCTTTAACAAATGGTGCTGGCATAACTTGATATCCCTCTGCAAAAAAACTGAAACAAGACTAATACCTCACACCATGCATAAAAACTAACCATGCACAAAAACTAACTCAAAATGGATCAAAGAACTAAATATAAAATCTAAAACAATAAAGCTCATGGAAGAAAAAATAGAGACAATGCTAGTAGCCCTAATACATGGATAAACAGAATACAAAACAGTATTAACAATGCTCAAACACCAAAAGAGAAACTAGATAACTGGGAGCTCCTAAAAATCAATCACTTACACTTATCAAAAGACTTCACCAAAGGAGTAAAAAGACAACCTACAGGCTGGGAAAAAAAAATTCGGGTATGACAAATCCGATCAGGGTATAATCTCTAAAATCTACAACATACTACAAAACCTCAACAACAAAAAGACAAACAACCCGATTAAAAATGGGCAAAGCATATGAACAGGCACTTCACCAAAGAAGACAGTAGGGCCGCTAATAGATACATGAGGAAATGCTCACGATCATTGGCTATTAGAGAAATGCAAATCAAAACCACAATGAGATACCATCTCACTGCAACAAGGCTAGCATTAATCCAAAAAACACAAAATAATAAATGTTGCAGAGGTTGTGGAAAGACTGGAACACTTATACACTGTTGGTGGGAATGTAAAATGATACAACCACTTTGGAAATCGATTTGACACTTCCTTAAAAAGCTAGAAATAGAAGTACCATAAGATGCAGCAGTCCCACTCCTTAGTATATATCCTAGAGAAATAAGAGCTGTCACACAGATACATATATGCACACCCATGTTCATTGCAGCACTGTTCATGATACAAAAAGATGGAAACAGCCTAAGTGCCCAACTACAGACGAATGAATAAACAAGTTATGGTATATTCACACAGTGGAATACTAAGCAATGATAAAGAACAACGATGAATCCACGAAGCCTCTTATAACATGGATGAATGTAGAAGGTGTTATACTAATGAAATTAGTCAGTTGTTAAAGGACAAATATTGTATGAGATCACTATTATAAGAACTCAAGAAAATGTTAAACACAGAAGAAAACATTCTTTGATGGTTAAAAGGGTGGGGAGGGAGGGAGATGGAGATTCACTAACTAGACAGTAAACAAGAATTATCTTAGGTGAAGGGAAGGACAACACACAATACAAGGGAAGTCAGCACAACTGGACTAAACCAAAAGCTAAGCTTTCCGAATACAACCAAAAACTTCAAGAGACAAAGCAGCAGGAGCAGGGGTCTGGGGACCATTGTTTCAGGGGACTTCTAGGTCAACTGGCATAACAAAGTTTAAGAAAATGTTCTGCATCCCACTTTGCTGAGTGGCGTCTTGGGTGTTAAAATCTAGCAAGCGGCCATCTAAGATACATCAATTAGTCCCAACCCACCTGGAGCAAAGGAGAATGAAGAACACCAAAGACATAAGGAAAGTAGTAGCCCAAGAGACAGAAAGCGCCACGTAAACCAGAGACTTCATCAGCCTGAGACCAGAAGACTCAGACGGTGCCTGGCTACCACCAGTGACTGCCCTGACAGGGAACACAACAGAAAGTCCCTGACGGAGCAGGAGAAAAGTGGGATGCAGAACTCAAATTCTAGTAAAAAGACCAGACTTAATGGTCTGACTGAGACTGGAGGCACCTCAGAAGACATGGCCCCTGGACTCTCTGTTAGCTGAAAACTAAAACCATTCCTGAAGCCAACTCCTCGAACAAAGATTAGACTGGACTATGAGAGATAAAATGATACTCATGAGGACTGTGCTTCTTGCTCAAATAGATACATGGGACTAAATGGGCAGCTCTTCTCCAGCGGCAAGATGAGAAGACAGAAAGGGATAGAAGCTGGTTGAATGGACACGGGAAATCTGTGGTGGAAAGGAGGAGTGTGCTGTCACATTGTAGGGAGAGCAACTAGGGTCACATAACAAAGTGTGTATAAATTTTTGTATGAGAAACTGACTTAAACTGTAAAATTTCACTTAAAACACAATTTAAAAAAAGAACTGTCTATATGGGATCAAATTAACAACAGCAACTCAGAAGATTAGATAGTAAACTTAGGGGACAGTAAGTTTATGTTAATGGGGAGGTACAATTTGGAAAATGAGGACGAGAATAGTTGAATAACTGGAAGAATATGATCAATGTCGCTGAATTGTACACACAGAAATTGTTGAATTGGTGTATGTTCTGCTATGCATATTCTCAACAACAAAAAAAAACAAATTTTTTAAAAATGATTACAAATTTCAAGATGGCAACAGCAGAGCATTAGACCAAGTGCAGGCCCTTCTGTGCTTGGGACCCTGTGCAGTGCACATCTAGTATGCCCTTGAAGCCAGTCCCATTGGTGGGGTAAGTAACCAATCATTCATCACATGTCCAACAGCACCTGCTTTGTGCCAGGTGCTTCCTGGTCATCAGCATGCACCTCTGGACAAAATGGGCATGACTCTTTCCCCACAGAGCTCTTGATCTGCCACAGGGCTGAGAAGTAGCAGGAGGGTTACAGATGGTGCATCTTCTCAGAAGGAGATAAACAGGAGTGAGGCATGAGTCCTTGGGGGAACCACTGTAAGCAAGGAGGTCAGATAAACAGGCACTAAGAATGACCAACGGCAGCCTGCACAAGGGCAAAATAGGAAGCAGGCACAAATGCAACAATTGGAGAGTTACAGTATCCGAGGCTGGAGTCCCTGGGTGGTGCAGATGTCAATGTGCCCAACTGCACACAGAAAGGCTGGAGGTTCAAGTCCATCCAGAGACACCACAGAAGAAAGCTTGGCCATCCAATTCTGAAAGATCACAGCCATTGAAAACCTATGGAGCACAGTTTTACTCTGACAAACGTGGGGCCGCCAAGAGCAGGGACGGATTATCCAATGGGCAAGTGCAGTGTGATGGATCACTTTTGTGTGGCCTTCCTTACCTGGTCTTACAACTCCAACCCAAGTGACTGGGTGGGACTGTGCAGATAAGTTAATTGTGGCCCATCAAGGGGATTGGTTAGTTTTACCATCCCACTAGGCTTAAAAAAGAGCCAATTCCAGAGCAGAAAAAGGATCTCACCACAACCAAGGAAGAACACCCAGTAGCAGAGCGCATCCTTTGGACCCAGGATCTCCGTGCTGAGAAGCAACTGGAGCCAGGAGACAGAGAGCTGTAACACTTAAGACAGTGAGAAGCAGTAACACAGAAATGGCAGCAGAGGAGAGACCAACAGGAGATGGTGCAGTGGACTTCCCAGCCCACGGAGTGAGAAAGCTGAGTGCCTTTGGGATGAGGCTTACTGGTGGAACAGGGTGCCTCTGGGCACTTATTGGGAGAGCTAAAAGAGCTTTGTAACACTTGCCCTAGCAGGGCAGAGGCCCAAGGCCAGGGAGAGGCGTGCCTATGAGCAATGCTGGAAAGAGGTGGTCCTGACAGAAGAACTGTATCCGGAGCATTCCTCAACCTGAATTGTAACCTGTTACTTCCCTAATAAACCCCATAATCATGAGTAATGTCTTTGGGTAATGTCTGTGTGGCCACTGTAATGAATTACTGAACCCAGCAGAGAAGTAGAGAGTGCTGTGAGAGGGATGGTTGGTGTCAGAATCGGTAAAGATGGCAGAGAGAGGAGGCGTGTCTGATTCCTGCCTCATAGGAATCAGCCTTGGGCTGTTGATCTTGATTCTCCTTCCCTCTTGGGAAGTTAGAGGAGGTCAGATGCCACCCTCATGCTGTTTTTACATTGGTGTCAGGAGTGGGATTTGTTGCAATAGCTGCAGACTCATGAAAGCATGGGACTTTGTAAGAGAAAGAATGAAGAGACTTGGGAAGTGAAACTTTTGGTTCTTAGACGGTTACTTCGATCATTGTTACCTTTAATGGCGGAAAGGAATGCTATGCTGCAGCTAGAGTGGCCAGGGGAAAAGCTAGGTCAGCTAAGCAAGATGACTGATAGGGGGCCAGGATCTACTGGTTCCACCCACCCAGAGGCCCAAGGTCATATGCATTTGAATGGGAAGATAGTTAAGGTGTGGAGAAGAGAAGATGACTCTGGAATGTTTTAAGAAATGGTTATGTGTCTAGGATTATGTGTTTATCTGAATCTGCTATGGATATTGAATGTTTCTCCTACCTAGTGTTGTAAAGTAGACCTAAATGTACAGCAGAAATTAATATTGGGTATTATAGATTGCAGAGAGCATGTAACTCTGCCTTCAGCCAATACTTGATTGGATATGCTAAGAGGGGAACTAGGACTTGCCCAGGAGAAACAACGCCTTTTTGTTTCAAGGCAGTAGCCCTCTGAATAGAGTGGGGGCTTAGGTCAAACACCTGAGCCCCACTCAGATATTGCATTTGAAAAGACCTGCAGAACCACCTGGAAGTGCTGAGAGAACAGGAGATTAGCATTTGAAGGAAGGACCTGCAGAAAAAAAAGCCACTTTTTTGTTTTTTTAATTTCAAGCAAGCAGTGTGCTGTTGGATGCATCAGTTTGCTGTTGGATGCATCATTTGCTGTTGGATGCCTCGAGGCAGGAAAAGGCAGTGCCCATCAGATGGAACCCCCTTCCAGGACTGGAAGTTAAAGCTAGCCAGCAAGTAGACAGCTTAGTCTGCTCACTTGCGGTGACCACCTGGGTCCACTCCTGAGTGGAAGTGGGAGAAACGCAGCAATGAAGAGATGGGCTGAGTTTGGCCATGTTTCATTGGCAGCCATTGACCCAGCGCATGGGGACTAGGGAAAAGAGAAAGAGAGGGAGGGCTGGATGGTCAGAAGTAAAGGGAGTTGTGTGGACTCCTGAATTTACGGGTGGAACCCATTGACCTAGCCCAAGGGGGCTAGGAATGAGAGTGTGAAGGGGCTGTCTGAAGTGCCGGGAGGTGTGTGTGAACTCTCGAGCCTAAGGCTGCTACCCATTGTGACCTAGCCTGGGTGGTTAGGGATGAGCTGACCAGAACCTGACTGAGTGAAAAGAAAGGTGTTTAACACCACAAGCAGGTGTAGGTTGCTACAATCTGATGGCTTGCTCTAGACTGAACTTTGCTTATGGCTGCAGAGGTTCAAAGTTCCAGCCAGAACAGAAGATTCTTCAAAACCAAAGAACATGCTTGTCTCCTCAGAGTACTGGTTCGATAAAACCAACCAAACCAAACCGATTACCGTCGAGTCCATTCCAACTCATAGCAACCCTATAGGACAGAGTAGAACTGCCTCATAGGGTTTCCAAGGAGTGGCTAGCGGATTTGAACTATTGCCCTTTCGGTTAGCAGCCAAGCTCTTAACCACTGCACCACTGGTTTGATAGGGATGGTCAATTTAAACATTGGCTATCGACAACAGGGGGAAATAAAGGCGTGAAGTGGCTGGCTTACATGCTTTTGTGGATATGCTTATACTCGAAATGAAGGGGATGAGGGAAGAAACCCACTAAATAGATTCATCTTTTCCTGATGGGTCTGGGGAAGGGAGGGAGGGGAGATGCTAATACGATTATATGATTTAGTTGTTCGTGCGATTGTTAACAAGGTTAACTGTGATTGTAAAAACCGTGAGTGTAGAAGCTGTAAGTGTGAATGAGTGGATAAGGGGGAGGCCCTGCTGGACTGGAGTACAGTGACTAAGGCTAAAGTCCCTTAAAAGTCTTGCTGTGCTGATACCTCGTGAGGCTCAGAGCAAAGGGAGAATCTTCTCTCAGTTAAAGTTTATCAGACACTAGGAAGGGTGAAGCCAAGAGGACTTTTGGAGAACCTGACCAGATCAGATGGACACATGGAGCAGACCTGAATGGCTGGTACCTGAGTGATCTCACTCTCTGGACTCTTGCCCTACTGAAGGACTAATTGTTAATGACTGTTTCTGACTAGTAAAATGATTGGGAGAGGGAAGATATCCTCCAAGTATGAAAGAACCATAGCTGGAAAAGCCAGAGGGTGGCCTGCAGTGCAGTGGATCACTTTTGTGTGGCCTTTTTCACCATGATCTTGTAACTCCCACCCAAGTGATTGGGTGGGAGTGTGCAAATAAGGTGTTGTGGTCCACCAAGGGGATTGCTTAGTTTTACCATCCCACCAGGCTTAAAGAAGAGCCAATTCCAGAGCAGAGGGAGGATTCCACCACCACCAAGGAAGAACACCCAGTAGTGGAGCACATCCTTTGGACCCAGGATCCCTGTGCTGAGAAGCTCCTGGAACCAGGCATCAGAGAGAGAGATGTAACACTGAAGACAGTGAGAAGCAGTAGCTAAGAAATAGCGGCAGGAGAGACCAACAGGAGAGACCAGCAGGAGATGGTGTAGTGGGCTTCAAGACCCATGGAGTGAGAAAGCTGAGTGCCTTTGGGATGAGGCTTACTGGTGGAGTGGGGTGCCTCTGAGCACTTATTGGCGGAGCTAAAAGAGCTCTGTAACACTTGCCCTAGCAGGACAGAGGCCCAAGGCCAAGGAGAGTCGTGAGAAGAGCAAGGCTGGGAAGAGGCTGTCCTGACGGAAGAACTATCCTGAGCATTCCTCAACCTGAACTGTAACCTGTTACTTCCCTAATAAACCCCATAATCCTGAGTATGTTCTGTGAGTTCTGTGTGACCATTGCAATGAATTACTGAACCCAGCAGAGAAGTAGAGAGTGACGTGTGAGGGACAGTTGGTGTCAGAATTGGTAAAGATGGCAGAGAGAGGAGGCATGTCTGACGTCTGCTTCATAGGAATCAGCCTTAGATTGTTGATCTTGATTCTCCTTCCCCCTTGTGAAGTTAGAGGAGATCAGACACCACCCCCATATCATTTTTACAGCTAGGCAAGCACGGTGCTTACCTTGCTTACCAGATCATCCGTAGCAAACAATTTCAAATGGGTTTCTCCACATCAAAATGTGAAATCATTCGCTACAGATTAGTAAGTAAACAGAAGTAAGCCTGTGCTTGCCTTGCTTACTGGGCCATCTGCAACTGTCAGAGATTGTAGATTTGAAAAGAGGCTTTGATTCTGTAGGAGGGTGCTGTGGGGTTGGGAGAGAGACAGATGCCAGCCATACCTAGAAACAGAATCTTTGATGAGGTGAAAAAAATGTGACATTGTTCATTACCTGGTAAGCGAGGTAGGCACCGTGCTTACCTTGCCTATTGGATAATCCAGCCCTAGCATGAGTCAGAGGCAACTTGATGACCATTGGTGATTCCCAAGGAGGCCACCTGCCCCACTGGCCCTTCTGGTTCACCTGCAACACGAAGAGGTGGGAGCCCTTTCCTGAAGGTGTTCTGCACACCTGCCTCCCCGTGCTGAATCCTGAGCCTCTGCAGCCCCCTGGGGACCCCCTCACCCACCCCAACTGCCTCCTCTTTTCTTATCTCCCACCTTCCCATGGTTTGGGCTTGGTTGGAATGTTCCCTTCCCAAATGGATACATTTTAACATTTCAAAAGGAATTTTAAAAAAATCATCAGGTGGAAAGAGAGGTTGCCTTGTGGGACTAGGAAGTTAGGAAACACTGTAGTGGACTGATTTCAAACACAAACGGGGGCGAGTATACCTGGAAAGATAGAAAAAAGACCCAAAATGTATGTGCATTCACTATTAAACGTGATTATCTCTGGGTAGGATTGTTCAGCCACCATGCATTGTCAGTTTATCGTACTGCGGTAGCTTGTGCATTGCTGTAATAATACTGGAAGATATGTCACCAGTATTTCAAATACCAGCAGGGTCACCCATGGTAGACAGGTTTCAGGAGAGCTTCCAGATTAAGACAGACTAGGAAGAAGGACCTGAAAAAACTGGCCAGTGAAAACCTTATAAATAGCAGCAGAACATTATCTGATATAGTGCCGGAAGATGAGCCCCTCAGGTTGGAAGGCACTCAAAAGATGACTGGGGAAGAACTGCCTCCTCAAAGTAGTCAACCTTAATAACATGGATGGAGTCAAGCTTTCAGGAATGTCGTGGATTGAATTATGTCCCCCCAAAAATGTGTCTATCAACTTGGCTAGGTCATGATTCCCAGCATTGTATGATCAGCTACCATTTTATCATCTGATGTGATTTCCTTATGTGTTGTAAACTCTATCATTATAATGTAGTAAGATGGACTAGAGGCAGTTATATCGATGAGGTCTACAAGATTAGATTGTGACTTAAGCCAATCTCTTTTGAGATATAAAGAGAGAAGGGAGCAGAGACACAAGGGAACATCATACCACCAATAAAGCAGTGTCAGGAGCAGAGCTTGTCCTTTGGACCTGAGATTCCTGCGCTGAGATGCTCCCAGACCAAGGGAAGACTGATGCATCACAAGAACCTTCCTCCAGAGCCGACACAGAGAGAAAGCCTTCCCCTGGAGCTGATGCCTTGAATTTGGACTTGCAGCCTACTAGACTGTGAGAGAATAAATGTGTCTTTGTTAAAAGCCAGCTACTTGTGGTATTTCTGTTACAGCAGCACTAGATGACTAAGACAGGGACCTTCTTTGCTGATGTGGCATGACTCAAAATGAGAATAGCTGCAAACATCCATTAGTAATGGGAATGTGGAATGTACAAAGTACGAATCTAGGAAAATTGGAAGTCATCAAAAGTGACATGAAACACATAAAGATCGATATCCTAGGCATTAGTGAACTGAAATGGACCAGTATTGGTCATTTTAAATCAGACAATCATATGGTCTACTATGCCAGGAATGAACAACCTGAGAAGGCAACGCATTCATTGTCAAAAGGAACACTTCAAGATCTAGCCTAAAGTACAATGATGTCAGCGATAGAATAACATCCATACACCTACAAGGAAGACCAATTAATGGGACTATTATTCAAATTTCCGCACCAACCACTAAGGCCAAAGATGAGCAAACTGAAGATTTTTACCAGCTTCCTCAGTCTGAAATTGATTGAACAAACAATCAAGATGCATTGATAATTGCTGGTGATCGGAATGCGAAAGTTGGAAACAAAGAAGAAGGGTTGGTAGTTGGAAAATATGGCCTTGGTGATAAAAATGATGCCAGAGACTACCTGATAGAATTTTCAAGACCAATGACTTCGTCATGGAAAATACCTTTTTTCAACAACATAAATGGTGACTATTCACATGGACCTCACCAGACGGAATACACAGGAATCAAATCAACTACATCTGTGGAAAGAGACAATGGAAAAGCTCAATATCATCAGTCAGAACAAGGCCAGGGGCCGACTGTGGAATAAACCATCAATTGCTCATATGCAAGGTAAAGTTGAAGCTGAAGAAAATTAAAACAAGTCCACGAGAGCCAAAATATGACCTTGAGTGTATCCTATCTGAATTTAGAGACCATCTCAAGAATAGATTTGATGCATTGAACACTAATGACCAAAGATCAGAGGAGTTGTGGAAAGACATCAGGACATCACACATGAAGAAAGCAAGAGGTCATTAAAAAGACAGGAAAGAAAGAAAAGACCAAAATGGATGTCAGAAAAGACTCTGAAACCTGCTCTTGAACATCGAGTACCTAAAGAGAAAGGAAGAAATGATGAAGTAGAAGAGCTGAACAGAAGATCTCAAAGGGTGGCTTGTGAAGACAAAGTAAAATATTATAATCACCTGTGCAAAGATCTGAGTTAGAAAACCAAAAGGAAAGAATACACTCGGCATTTCTCAAGCTGAAAGAACTGAAGAAAAAATTCAAGCCTCGAGTTGCAATATTGACAGATTCTATGGATAAAATATTGAATGACGCAGGACGCATCCAAAGCAGATGGAAAGAATATACAGAGTCACTGTACCAAAAAGAATTGATTGATGTTCAATCATTTTCAGGAGGTAGCATATGATCAAGAACCAATTATAATGAAGTCCAAGCTGCGCTGAAGGCATTGTTGAAAAACAAGCCTCCAAGAATTGATGGCATACCAATTGAGATGTTTCAACAAATGGATGCAGAAATTCAGGTACTTATTCATTTATGCCAAGAAATTTGGAAGACAGCTAGCTGGCCAACCAACTGGAAAAGATCCATATTTGTGCCCATTCCAAAGAAAAGTGATCCAACAGACTATGGAAATTGTAGAACATCATTAGCATCGTACATAAGTAAAATTTTGCTGAAGATCATTCTAAAGCGACTGCAGCAGTACATCAACAGGGAACTGCCAGAAATTCAAGCCAGGTTCAGAAGACGACGTGGAAAGAGGGATGTCATTGCTGATGTCAGAAGGATTCTGGCTGAAAGCAGAGAATACCAGAAAGATATTTACCTGCGTTTTATTGACTATGCAAATGTATTCGACTGTGTGGATCATAAGAAATGATGGATAAAATTGGGAAGAATGGGAATTCCAGAACACTTCATTGGGCTCATGAAGAACCTGTAAATAGATCAAGAGGCAGTCGTTGGAACAGAACAAGGATACTGCACGGCTTGAAGTTAGGAAAGGTGTGTGTCAGGGTTGTATCCTTTCACAGTACTTATTCAATCTGTATGCTGAACAAATAATCTGAGAAGCTGGACTATATGAAGAAGAATGGGCCATCAGTATTGGAGGAAGACTCATTAACAATCTGCCACATGCTGATGACACAACCTTGCTTGCTGAAAGCAAAGAAAACTTGAAGTACTTTACTGATGAAGATCAAGGACTACAGCCTTCAGTATGGATTACACCTCAACAAGAAGAAAAAAAAACCCCTCCTAACTGGACTGATAAGCAACGTCATGATAAATGGAGAAAAGACTGAAGTTGTCAAGGATTTCATTTTACTTGGATCCACACTCAATACCTCTGGAAGTAGCAGCCAGGAAATCAAATGACGCATTGCATTGGGCAAATCTGCTGCAAAAGATCTCTCTCTTTAAAGTGTTAAAAAACAAAGATATTACTTTAAGGACTAAGGTGCACCTGACCCAGCCATGGTGTTTTCAATCACCTCATATGCATGTGAAAGCTGGACAATGAATAAGGAAGACCCAAGAACTGATGACTTTGAATTATGGTGTTGGCGAAAAATACTGAATACACCATGGACTGCCAGAAGAATGAACAAGTCTGTCTTGGAAGAAATACAGCCAGTATGCTCCTTAGAAGAGAAGACAGCGAAAATGAGGAAGACCCTCAACGAGACAGATTGACACAGTGGCTGCAATAACAGGCTCAAAGGTAACAGCAATGGTGAGGATGGCGCAGGACCCGGTAGTGTTTCGTTCTGTAGTATATAGGGTCGCTATGAGTCGGAATTGACTTGATGACACTTAACAACAACAACAGCGGGATTGGTCAGGAGTTTGTTGTTGTTGTGAGTTGCTTCGAGTCGGCCCTGTCTCATCATAGCCCCATGCACAACAGAATGAAACCCTGCCTGGTCCTGCACCATCCCTGTGATGCGCTGTGGATCAGGCCATTGTGATCCCTAGGGTTTTCTTTGGCTAACTTTCAGAAGTAGATCGCCAGCCCTAACTTCCAAGTTCCATCTTAGTCTAGAAGCCCCACCAAAACCTGTTCAGCATCATAGCGACACACAAGCTTCCACATTAAGTGAGTTGGCAGAGAATCGGACCCGGGTCTCCTGCATGGAAGAGGAGCGTTCTACCACTGAACGACCACTGCCTCCTTGGGGCTTTTACTTTGATACTTTTGTATATTTTCTGATGGTTTCTGAATAAACACATATCACTTGTATGACCAGAAAATGCTCATGGGTGAGGGACCTGCACTGGTGGGGAGGACTGGACAAGGGGGCAAGGGGCAAGGGGGCTGGCTTCTCTGCTCAGTGTGACCTCCTCTCCTCTCCTCACAGCCCTACTGCCCCTGCCCCTCCCCAGGCTTGCACTCCGGCCTCCATGTTCCTGCCCTCCCTTCTCAAGCACCCACCCTGGACCCCCCACTTCAGCCAGGCCCCCACCACCAATCTTTTATCTGTGCTGCTCCATCCACATGGTCCACCGTTTCCTGCCCATCTCTGAAGGTATGCCCAGTCTTAACCTGGGCCCTGCTCAGAAGCCACCTCCTGCAGGAAGCCTCCTAGGATTCCTCGGCTGGGAGTAAGCCACCTTCCCCCCAACGTCTCCAGCTTCTTTCTCCCAGCTCTGGAGCTCTGAGGGTGTCTGCCTGGACACTGAGGGCCAGCTGCCAGCCTGGCGCACAGTGGGAGCTTCATAAATGTTCCCTAAGCCCGTTAATCAAGCAAGCTAAACGAGACCTCCTGGGCTGGAAAAACCGTTTGGAGGTTCTGCTGGCATGCGTACCGATGGCTTCTCAGACAGCGCGGCCCCCCAGACAAAGAGGCGTCCCTCGGGCTTTTCTTCCCCCACTCTCACCCCAGAGCAAGAAGGGGAGGGGAGCAGGCACAAAGGGTGGTCCTACCGGCCATCCAGGAGACTGGAGGGGACATGGCATGTCCTGGGCCACACAGCAAGCCCAGGCTGGGGCCCAGCAGTTGGTTCCCACCGCCAGCTCCAGCCCTTCCGCAGGCTGACCCCAAGCGTGTCCCCGGACCCTGTCAGCTTCCCAGGGAGAGAGTTCCCAGGAGGCTGTACTGGCCTGGGAGGAGCACAGGGCCCCTGGACGGGTGGCTGCAGCCCCCAAAGGCACTCTGAGCCCCAGTCAGAGCCAAGGTCGTCCCCTTGGCATGCCAAAAAAAGTTCCCTGGACAGGTCTGCAGGGTTCATCTCTGACTCTCTGTTTCTTCTTCTCTGAATATCGGGAAAATTGAGAAGCCCTGGAAAGCCTCTTTTCCTGAGGCAACGAGTTGAGTCAGGCAAGCATCAACCCCAAACCACTTCACTGTCAGTGAGAGAGGCGTGCACCCCGGCCACTCTGCTCCGCTCCTCGTCCCCACCACTAACCATTTTCTGGATTCTTCACGTCATCGCTACGTTGGCTCCTGCTTCGTAGGTCTGACTGTGCCCGGCGCTGGGGAAGCAGCACCTCTGATACAATCCTAATACCTGCACAGCCCCCAGGCAGGGGCTTCTCTGCCCCATCTGACAGATGAGGCTTGGAGAGGGCAGGGCTTGCTGGCTGCCCCAGGCAGTGCTGCATGAGAAGTGGAGACTGGAGGATTCCAGAGCCAGCCCTCAGCTTCACCTGAGGCCACCAGCTCAGAGAAGAGCAAGGCCTGAGTGCACATCCACGAGCAAATGTGTGCTGGGCGCCTGCTGTGTGCCGGGCGCCTGCTGTGTGCCTGGTGCCTGCTGTGTGCCTGGTGTCTGCTGTGTGCCCGGGTGTCTGCGGCGTGCTGGGGGGCCCCCAGATGAAGGAGGCACATCTACCTGAGGCTGATGGCAGCAGCAGACATTCAAGATCCCACCTCAAATGCCAGATGACAAGTGCCGCCCGATGGAGGGAAGAAAAGCACAATGGATGCCCCGGGTGAGAGAAAGGAGCTCTGGGGCAGGTAGGGGGAGTGACCAGTGGCAGCCCTGAGTACCTGCCTGCAGAGGGACTCAGAAGGAGGCCAGGTGCCCGCCTGTGGGAGAATCCTTTATGGGCGGGGCTGAACCAGGTGTGTCCAGGCCAGTTGAGGGCTCTACCAGCTCTGAGATCCTAAGCCCTTTAGTAGGGAGCAAGGGAAGTGGGTGGGTGGATGGAAGGGAGGGGGGGAGGGAGGAAGGAAGAAAGGAAGGAAATGTGGGCAGGTGGGTGGGTGGGTGGGCAGATGAATGAGTAGATGCGTGTATGGGTGGATGAGTGGATGGGTGGATGACTAGATGGAAGGAAGAGTGGGTGGATGGATGGATGGACGGGTGGGTGGGTGGGCAGATGAATGAGTAGATGCGTGTATGGGTGGATGAGTGGATGGGTGGATGACTAGATGGAAGGAAGAGCGGGTGGATGGATGGATGGACGGGTGGGTGGGTGGGCAGATGAATGAGTAGATGCGTGTATGGGTGGATGAGTGGATGGGTGGATGACTAGATGGAAGGAAGAGTGGGTGGATGGATGGATGGACGGGTGGGTGGGTGGGGGTGTGGATGGGTAGGTGGGTGGATGGGTGGGTGCGTGGATGGGTGGGTGGACGGATGGGTGGGTGGGTGGTGGGTGGGTACAGGGATGGGTGAGTGGGTGGATCGATGTGTGGGTGAGTGGGTGGGTGGCTGGATGGATGAGCACTGTATATGCTCAATAAACTTTTGTTGAATGAATAAACCCTTGTATCTGCCAAACAGTATCTGCAACAAAAATATATATAAATGAGCACAACCTTGGTCCCTCGGTCAAGGCCCTTGGATTGTGGCAAGAGAAATGTTAACAAAAGTCTGATCCAGCCACCATCCTAGCAGACCTGCGAACGTACTCATCGAAAACAACTCTGCCCAGTCCCCAGGAGGTCACCCCTCCATCTGAGTGCCCCTCTGAGGTCTGTGAAGGAAAGAGCACTACTTCTGGACGCACCCAGGAGTCCCAGAGTCTTAGTTACCTAGTGTTGCTGTAACACAAATACCGCAGGTGGATAGCGTCGACAAACAGAAATTTATTCTCTCACAGTCTAGGAGGCTACAAGTCTGAATTCAGGGCTCTGGCTCTAGGGGAAGGCTTGCTCTCTCTGTTGGCTGTGGGAGAAGGTCCTTGTCTCTCCAGCTTCTGTTCCTCGGTTCCTTGGAGATCTCCATGTGGCGTGGCATCTGTCATCCCCCATCTCTGCCTGCTTAATCTGCTGCCTTGATATCTCAAAGGAGATTGGCTCAAGACACAGTTTACACCAATACTGTCTCATAGCATAATAAAGAAAACCCATTTCCAAATGGGATTATAACCACAGGTATGGGGTTAGGATTTACAACCATAATTTTGGGGGGACACAATTGGTCGTGGATTGAATTGTGCCCCCAAAAAATATCTGTCAACTTGGCTGGGTCATGATTCCCAGTATTGTAGGATTTTGTACCATTTTGTAATCTGATGTGATTTCCTTGTGTGTTGTAAATTCTATCACTATGATGTAATAAGATGGATTATTGGCAGTTATACTGATGAGATCTACAAGATTTGATAGTGTCTTAAGCCAATCTCTTTTGAGATATAAAAGACAGAATCGAGCAGAGAGACATGGGGACCTCATACCACCAGGAAAGCAATGCCAGGAGGAGAGCGCGTCCTTTGGACCTGAGGTTCCTGCACAGAGAAGCTCCCAGACCAAGGGAAGATTGATGACACGGACCTTCCTCCAGAGCTAACAAACTGAGATGTCCCCTGGCGCTGACACCCTGAACCTGGACTTGTAGGCTACTGGACTATGAGAGAATAAACTTCTCTTTGTTAAAGCCATCCACTTGTGGTATTTCTGTTAGAGCAGCACTAGATGCCTAAGACACAATTCAACCCACAACACTCAGCAAATGCTACCCAGCCTTAGGACGGTCTAGTCGAGAGTGGGCATTTGCTGGGCAATGGTGTGGAGCCCCTTCATTCACTCATTCATTCATCAGCTCCCCAAGGTAGGGAAGCATACTCTGTACCCTCAGCTCCTCTTCCCAAGCATCCCTCTGGCAAGAACGTACACTCTGGAGCTTGGGGGTCCTGGGGTGGAAACTGAGCTCCTCCGCACATTGGTTGTGTGTCCTTGAGCCCATTCCTCAGCTTCTCTGTGCCTCAGTTTTCTTCTCTATAAAATGGGATTGTTAATAGTCTCTGTCTCATGAGTTTCTGTAAGGGCACTGTGGTGAACACTGGGCAGGTGCGGGAACACCACCAGCACACAGCGAGCACAAGGCCAGGGTTCACTGGATTGACAGAGACTCCATCTCCATGGGAAGGTCTGGGACTTCTGCGGCCTCCATCCGAGAGGCCTGCAGGGCGGGCAGGAAGGAGCCAGTTCCGTCAGATCAGACCCAGAGGATCTGCTCACCACCAGGGAGATCCCTCTGCTGGCCCTCTGGGTGTGTCCAGCCGTGCCCCATTTTTTGCATATTAGAGAGAATATCCATGCTTGAGGGTCTGCAGTCATTCCGTTTGTTTACGGCACTTCTTGGAGCATATTTCTGGCTGGGACACAATTACTGAGCCCCTAGCCTGGCCCAGCTGGCGGCGTCACATGAAGACGGCTGCCATTGTGGTACCTCCCAATGGGCTGGGCCGGAAACCAAGGGTCTGTCCGGGGTGCTTCAAAGAAGGGCCTTTGTCTGGGCAACTGCATCAAGGGCCCACAAGGCAGGTGGCCGTGGTCTGGGCTGTGGGCTCGATGGGCAGCCCTACCCCAGCGGCTCTGTTGCTCTGGGCCTCAGTTTCCCACCTGCACAGAGAAGGGGTTGCAGGGGCCAAGTACGTGCTGTGACGGAGCCCTGTTTGGGCTCTGGGGAAGCCAGGCATCCTCTCAGGGTGCGGCTGGCTTCCAACGCCTTTATCCTGCAGCCTCAGAGGTAAAGAGGGAAGACTCCACCCATGCCACCCCTAACTGGCCCAACTGCCAGTCTGGGACATGACCTCCAGATCTGCCGCCCTGGCTCCGGAGGGTCAGGGCTGCCCTTGCAGCTGGCGATGGGGGCCCCGGGCTCAGGGAAGGGAGAGACTCTGCCTGAGGCCCCGCATCAGTGTGGGCAGCGGGACAGTTGCAGATGTGGACTCCTGACTCCCACCAGGCCATTGCCACCCCCGCCCTGCCCTGGTGCAGAACCTCAGCTCATACGTCATGCCCAGCTGCAGAAGAACTCAGCTCTCTGCACAGACTCCTCAAGGGAATGAATGAATGAATGAACCCATCAAGCAATTAATTAATGGAGTGACATATAAACAAATCAATAGATGACAACACAATCAGGCTGTTGTACTAACTGAAGCAGGAGTTGCTGCTGACACAGTCGGCTGCTCTGCCTCTGAGGGTATTTACATTTTCATCAAGATCTCGGCACTACGGGAGACCCTGTTGGAGTTTCAGGTCCACTCAGGCACCTTGGAAAAAAGGCCTGGAGATCTACACTCAAAAAATCAACCATTGAAAACCCTGTGGAG
Organism: Dugong dugon; assembly: GCA_030035585.1. Taxonomy (NCBI): domain Eukaryota; kingdom Metazoa; phylum Chordata; class Mammalia; order Sirenia; family Dugongidae; genus Dugong; species Dugong dugon. The sequence goes on from CM057467.1 coordinate 135,261,480, forward strand.
CACAGTTCTACTCTGACGCTCGGGGTCACCGTAAGTCAGGGTTGCTCCGTGATAACCAGTGGTGGTAATGGGGGGGCCTTCCAGGCAGTAGGCCAGTGGCCCCCGGGCAGCGCTGGGAGGTGTGTGGCCCAGAGCAGGCTTCTTCGGCCTTTAGCATGT